>CM041786.1:143454854-143968528 GCA_023375725.1 Nephotettix cincticeps
GTTCGGATTCCACGTTAAACTGTAGGTCACTAAGCTGCGATCGGCTGTTGGGCTATTAATTAACAGTCCTGTCTAAGAAGCATGCCAGCCTTAGTCAGTTACAAGACTACAAGATCGCGCCACAATCATCTTACACTCAAACCTCATTCATACTTGGCTTAAAATACGTACCTTGTGGTATTAGTTGCCATTTCAACATTCTGACCTAATCTAATCTAATCTTTGACTAATATGTTGAGTTTATTTATTGTTTTTCTAAATAATCCAACAATACGAGAAGAAAGTTTATACAGTTTATTATAAAATGCAAAGAGACAAAACTAGGTTTTACCGGTGAACAATAATTTTGCTTTTATATACAGTTGCGGTACAAAAAAATACGGTTTAGTTATTTCGTATTTTTTGTACGTTGAATATTACAAGATTGTTTAGGTTCAAGCTCATAGAGTTTTTAACAAAAATATCTCATATACAAAGTATGTTAAAACTTCATTACTAGTATAATATAAAAAAATATTGATGACAATATTTACGTCATAGGTAATCAAAAATCTATTTTTAAACAACTTTATAAAGATTCATTTCTCTAAATCAATGTTTATTTCAGTTAAATATTAAAAGACAAAAACATTTTAAAATAAAACTAATTTCATAAAAAATATTACTACATAAAAAATAAGTAAATGAGTAGCATTTTACATTCATTAAAAGTTATGACAGGAGTTGTGGTTTTCGGAAAGTTTTGAGAAGATAATGTTTCAAATTTACGATATAAACTTTACAAGATATCTTCAAATATCTTGAACTATGAACTACGAAGTTTAGCTGTCAATATACAGAACATGTTTGACTACACCAATCTGATGTAGTTACTATTTTCGTTTCAAACAAACAAATACCATTTCTTTGTTTGAAATTCATTATTGGTGATGGTGGATTGATATTATTTAGATTCTTATTGCGGACATTTAAAACCAAATCAAAAAATGGCACTCAGGAATCAAAAAACTGTATTTACAGAATAAATTGCAATAATTGTTCTAGGCCGTACTATGGCGAGACAAAAAGACCATTAAACGTTAGAATAAAGGAACATAGGGAAAATACGAGAAAGGGCTTAGTTGAAAAGTCAAAAATTGCCCACCATTGCTGGTCTGAAAATCACCAAATGAATTTCGAAGAAGCTAAGATAATACACCGGGAACCTCATTTTTTCAAAAGAAAACTAATTGAAGCCTCCTACATGAAACTAGCAGACCAACCAATTAGTCAATCTTCAGTTGAGATCCGGCCATTGTGGCTGCCAATTCTTAGTAAAGAACTTAAGGATAGGGAAAATAAAGTATCTGTAAATGATATTCATATAAATCCGAAACAAAATTCTCATGGTATGCTAACTCGTAGTAAAGCTCGTAAGGGGCATTAGCTTTTTGTTTTAAGCATAAAATTGTAAAAATAATGGGTTTTTTGCTCTGTAAAGTTAACTTTGTACTACAATTTTTTCATGTACATTAGAAAGGATTTGCATTTGAATATAAAATAATAATAATAAATCCTGTTGGACGTGTTTCGCCTGGATTTAGGGTTTTGGCGGCGGCCATTTTGTTTCCGGTTCCGGTGGGACACGCCCATTCCTTTCAGTTGTCTTTGAGTCTCCGTGACGAGCGGACGTGTTTGGTTTCTTTTGTGTGTAATGGTTAGTGTATGGTTCGTTTGTAAGTTTTTTTGACTGCTTTAAACTTTTATGTTTTCAGCTTTATACCGGTTTGGTCCGGATTATATGTTAATTAATTGTGCTATGTTTTAGATATTAGTTCACCTGAGGACGGGATCAGATTCCAGATCCCGAAACGTCGTGAAACTTTGTTTTACATAATATCGTGCTGGAAAATGTCCGCAATAAGAATCTAAATAATATAAATACCATTTGGTATTTTTAAAATACAAAAAATTATTCTTAACGTTAGTAGTTCGTAATGTAAGTTATGTATAATTTTAACACAGAACTTATTAAACCACTTACACTGTAATTAAAATACTAACTCACTAAGTTCACAAACTGGTGTAATTACTATAATACCATATAATCTGTATAATCATAAATAATACAATATTACCTGCTGTATTTATATCTGCAAAGAATGTATGAAAATGTTAATAAAAGGAAAATAATTACAATCATTCAAAATATTAAATTGTTTAGCAAAGAATGGACGATGAAAAAAATATTCTATACCTTTATAAAAATCACATAAAATATACAAGATCTGTTTTACTGCATTATATTTCAACATGATTTGTTTAAAAAATACGTGATACATTGTTTTGATAAATAATAATGTATTTGTAAATTCGAAAGTATACTTTTTCTATAGTAAGTAAAATAAAAAATGTTATAAATTTGTGAAGATCAATATGTCTAATTTAAGGTTAATATTTTGTACATGTTAAAATGGCAAGAAATAAAAAATTAAATTTGGGAAATGGATAAAATATGTTATTCAGTTTAGGACTCATTTAGCTGCTTTATTACTACAAAATGATTTTTATAAAGTAAACCTTTCACAAACTCATCTTGCTCATTGTTGCTCCATTGATCTCCTAGTTTTGTCATTCGTTTCTTCAGTAAATTGACGGTGGCGTGTCCTTTATTCCGGCTACTTCTTGGCCTCAAAATGTGGATAGTTATGAGTGATGGTCTGTGGATGTAATACTACCGTCCACACCATTGAATACTACGATCATTACCAAATACCAAATACATAAGCTATTACAAATGTAATCACTTAACAACGGGAGGAGTTTCTTCGCCTCTAGAAACGTTGAGTAGTTAAAAACACAAAAAACACAAACGTGTTGTAAAAGTCCAAAAAAATAATATTAGTAATCCATAACCAATGAAATTCAAAATTTCAAAGATTATAGTAACCATTTTTACAGTCAGTTTGTAGACTTAATTAAAATAATTAAATATTTTTACCGTATGAATTATTTTATCCTGTTTTAAATTTATACCGGCCGTTCAGGAGTTACAGATATTTCACTTAGTAAAAGTTGCACAATAAAGTTTTCTCTCTCTTATTTGCAAGTCAAAGCGAGAGAGTCCTGATAGTTAGAGAGTCTAATAGTTTGACTTTTGTTGTAGTTTCCTGGAGCGCTTTGCGAACGTATGGTTACGATATATGAACTACGAACATTCCAGTGCACGAGTATATTAAGCAATGGAAATTGTTTATGAAAGTCTTTCTTATATGAAACAAAATGGTGTGTTTCACTTATGAGATAAAACAGTTTTTAAATATATCGTTACGTTTTCAAGTTCCTAACAGTACTTACATTTATATAAACAAAAATTTTGTTTTTATAACTGTAAATATGTTTATAATAAACAATTTTGTCTAAGGAACATGTAAGCCTCAGTTAGTAACAAGAGTAAAGATCGTGTTACAGTCATCTCACACTCATTTCTCATTCAAACTTGGCACATTACTTAACTTGGCCATTAAAACACATGGAATAATTACCATTTCAGTAAAATAAACGGTACCAGTGGACTGACACATACTTTTTCCCTTAAGAAAATTTAAAAAAGGCAATCTGTAATAAAACTATCATGTCCTTCAAAGTTTATCTAAATATAATTAAATAATTTATTGTTTCAAAAATAATCATCCGATTTCTGAAAATAAAAACAAGAGAGAAAAAGTTAAATTAATTGTTCGAATTGTATGAGGAGGAAACACCCCCACCCCCGGTAATACCAAGCTTTTTGAGTTGGTTTTGTTGGGTGATTTGACCTTACGCTTCATACCAAGTTTCATGGAAAACGGTTGGAAAATAAGGAAGAAATTGATTTTTTATATTCTCCATAAGAATAACATTGGGCGCTTTCAGACAACGTACTGCGTTTATCATGGACAGTAAATTTAACTTTTCTCTGGAACTGTTAGTCTTAGACAAATAATTCAAAATACTAATTTGTTTAGTTTTTTAAGCTGGTCCAATGGCGCCAGTCAAGTTATACTTTACTTTTATTGTTTTTGCTGAAAATTTAAAAATTAGATTTTTTATATTTAAAAGCCCATAACTTTTTAACTGTCATTTTTATAGGCATGCGGGGGGTTTCAAATTATTTAGTATTCTGTGCACTATGAACTATCAGATTTTAATCGAAACCATTAGAGCCGTTTTTGAGAAATTTTGATTTTTACGTTTTTAAGAGTGTTTATAGGTGAATTACCATTAAAAATAAAAAATTCAAAAAATAAATAAAACGCCAAGAGATACGATATACAAACATGCCAAATTTCATCTATATGAAGTGGTAGGGGGTTCAGTCTGGTATGAAGTGTAAGATCAAATCATCCAGAAAACCAATTCAAAAAAGCTTGGTATTGGTGGGTGGTGGTTCCCCCCATACAATTCGAACAATTGATTTAACTTATTCTCTCTTGTTTTCATTTTCAGAAATGGAGACGATTATTTTAATAATATTAAAATAATATTAAATGATATTAAGATAAACTTTTTAGAACATGATAGTTTTATCATAGATTGTCGTTTTTAAATCTACTTAAAAGAGAAAGTATGTGACAGTCCACTGATACTGTTTATTTTGTATTGAATTTACCATTGTTTTAACGAGTAACGAGTTCCAGGAAATCATTCTAACAAAACAGTGCGGCTGAACATTCAGTACAGGGTCGTCGAGCATCGTGGTTTGGGGAATACAAAGCAAGGCTAGTAAACAATCAGACACGCATCGCTTCAAAACATCAGACTACACCGAGAGAACGCACTGATTAACCTATGGGTTGTTTAGCCACACTGTATATCCAACTCATATTTTATATTACATCATGTCAAAAATAACCATTATAGCTTAATTTAC
Source organism: Nephotettix cincticeps (assembly GCA_023375725.1). Classification (NCBI taxonomy): domain Eukaryota; kingdom Metazoa; phylum Arthropoda; class Insecta; order Hemiptera; family Cicadellidae; genus Nephotettix; species Nephotettix cincticeps. The sequence goes on from CM041786.1 coordinate 143,459,746, forward strand.
TATCATACAATACTGTACACCAGATAAATTGATTTATATAATGTGCGTTTACATTTCCTAGAATTTCCTTGTAAAAATATAAATACTTTCACCCCATACTTTCATTTAATGCATAGTGTGTAGTCATGAAAACAGATTTCTACAACAATTGAAAACATTTTGATTGACACACTTCGCAGAAACATGACAAAAGAGAACCAATTTGCTACAAACTTGTTGTTTTCATTCTAAAATACTCAGTATAATAGAAACGACAAATAATTTCTCTTCGTAATTATCTACACGTTGATCGTATGAATTGAGTCTATTATGACCAGACATTTCTTTTCCTACCAGCTTCAGAAGTTAAATACGCAACGCAACAACTGATTTTAAATAATTAATTGTCAAACCATTGTTCACAGATGACGTGCACTCAGTGGTACCTGTAAAACATATAATGTTAATGTGTTTTTGTGTAATCATATTAATTTGTAATAGAATTATTGTTAAAACTCGTCTAAAACATCTTTGCTAAACACTAAATTTGCAAACTTGAATTTGCAAAGAGCGCTTTTGCATAACATAAACGGTTTTCAATTTAATAATATCATATATTGAACTTTATGGCTATTTCCCTTTTTTAACACTCGTATTATAAGTACTGTAGTCAACGTAAATGAAAGAAAAGCAATAAGTTTAGTGGACAGAAGGGAGAAAGCTATTGTTGTAAATATTCTTATGAGTGCACAAAATACATAAAATTCACTGAAAACATCTTGTTTAGTGAATAAGATCGTTTAACAACCTGATGAAGGTTGTAGTTTTGAAATTTAATTAAAGGATAACATGTCAGTCTACTGATACCGTTTATTTTAAGTACCTGGTGACCGAGCTTTGCTCGGATAGAAAAAGACATGCATTTTACAAGTTAATTAGCAAAACTAAAACAAATTTACGGCTCAATGGAAACATTTATGTGGTTTAAATAAAACCGTTTTCATACCCCTTAATTAATATGGCATAAATACTGAACAAAAATATAGCCCTCGGATGGGGATCGATCACGCGACCTTGAGTACGTGAGATCTGAGTCCTACTAACTGATCTACGGCGTAGGCCAAGTTCGCGTCGTCGTTTAAGAGTTTTTGGCCAACCTCAATTATTGCTTTAGCTAATCTTATAATGAATTTAAATGTCCATACAGTTTGTTATTATTATCCTGTGATCAACTGATTTTGCTAGAAAAGGAATGAGGATTGAAAAGCAAAAGAGAAATTTAATTTACACCAGTTAATTGGTTTGTTACAGTGGCTTCAAGCAATAGAATGAATACGTTTTCTTTCAAAACACAAAAGATTTTGGAAATAATTTTCTCTGCTTTTATTTCGCACAGTTATTTTACCCTTTGGTTTTTACAAATTGTTTAGTAATTTGATAATTTTTCATTTATTACATACATAAAATAAATATTAATGCAAAACCTCTATTCAGACATTGTTTGCCACCATCTTCAATCAACAACTGTCAAACGGTTATAAACAGCTGTTTTGGTTTGTATTGTTTACATTTTATTCTCCATATATCTCCATAAGCGTAATGTTAAATTTTTAGATTTTAAACTTAATATTACAAGAAAACACGAATTTTCCTGGACATTTGACCTATCTAGAACTTATTTTCTATTTGGAAATTAGTTATTTCCAAAATTTAAAGAAATTCATTAGTGCCGTTTTCGAGATCCGTGTGCAAATATATATACAAACCTTGCTCGTATTATAGTATTGGATATGATACATTTTTATATGTGAGTAATGTAATATTGATCAGTCAAGAGGAAGATTCAAAGTGAGCTTACTCGTGTATCACTAGAGAGTTACAACCCTTCAGCAGCTATTGTGGAGAAGCGTCAGATCAAAGGGGTAAGTGTTGAGCACATCTGGTGAAATAGTACAAAGGGTGTACTCGTACACCTGAACCACAGCTTGATGGAGGTCACAGATTCAAGCTTTGGTTTATCTTTTTGTAATTTATAAATTTACAAATACTTTATATTCAATTATTTAAATTTAAATTACAGTTCCAATATACTTTGGATTTTTGGAAGTGTAGTATCCTACTTTGTTGAAGATACAAAATCAAGAATTACGCTTTTTTCCAAAGATTACTCATTTCGTACTAGTCTTGAGGGGTTTGACCCCTCTTATCTACGAAGACTCAAACAGCTGGAGAACAGCTGTTTGACTCTGACCCGGAATGACGGTTCAAAATTTATGGGATTTTAAATGTCAAAATATCATATTTGTAATTTTCAGTGTAAAAAACAAAATAAAGTATAATTCGACTATTACCATTGGAACCAGCATAAAAACTAAACAAACTAGTACTTGATTAATCTGCGACTAAGGGTTCTAGAGAAAAGTAAAATAATTATCCATGATAAACGCAGTACGTTACTCAGAGCACCCAATGTTATTCTTATGGAGAATATAAAAAATGTATTCCTTATTTTCCAACCGTTTTCCATGAAACTTGGTATGAAACATAAGGTCACATCACCCAACAAAATTACTTAAGGAAGCTTGGTATTACCGGAGGGGGAGGTTTACCCCATAAAATTCATACAATTAATTTAACTTTGTTTCTCTTGTTATTTTCAGAATTTTGAAACAATAAATAATTTTTAAATGATATTGAGATTAACTTTAAATAATTTGATTGTTTCATTACAGATTTTCGTTTTTAAATTTACTTAAGGGAGAAAGTATGTGTCAGTCCACTGAAATTGTTTATTTACGAAATATCTTTTTTTATTAAAAAACCACTCAAAAATTATCTGAACGTTTTGTTTGTATTTGTGGTGTTTTACAATGCATAATTCAGGAATATTGTATTGAATACCGGGAAATATCGATTGATAATATAACATTTGATTGACCAGCACCGATATTTCCTAGGAAATTAAAAATTGTTGTGGTCCAATTCCCTTTAAAATGCTTTTTGGTTTACCTTGCAGATTCGTAAAAAAAGGCATTCACCTTGATATGTCAACATTAACACAAAATCAAAACTGTTAATACCTTTGAACGGTAAATACGTTTTAACGACTAACCTGAATATTTTACTTAAGCTAAAAATAATTTGTTTAACTTAGGCTATCCACAGTAAACTGCGCATGATTGAACAAGAATCTCCAACAACTGATTTTGAGAAGAGAGAATTAATAGAGGAATTTTCAATGTGTACTGATTTTGTATTGAGTGATGCACCTGGTGGTGACGCAGGGTTTAGGACCATTTTAACCCAGGCAAAATGCCCTTCGGAAAGACTAAATAAACAGCAGACGTTTTGATTGCATTAATTACGTAGAAATGTGCAGTACGTTGGATTTGATATAACACAGAACTTAATTAGCCTTTTCTGATTCAATACTAACTAAGTTAGTCCTTCAAGTTTAAATAATAAGGAGTGTTTGAAAATGTTTTGTCCATAGTATTTGAAGTAGCTGACCATCGTAGCTGGCATCGTAACATGATTGGAGCAGAGACAAATTCAATAAATCAAAGATCAATAGAATCGGTCCAGACGTTCTCGAGTTATAAGTGTTGTAAGTAACATCACTTTTTTTTTAAAGTTCACTGTGAAAATGAACTAAGATTCGAAACACGTGTCGTGTATCATGAAAATAAAATGTTTAAAGGGAGCTCAAGTTCTTTTAATTTAATAATAAATATATATGTATATATATGTGTCTGATAGCACGATAACTCTCGTAAAAATGGTCCGATCGAGACCAAATTTGGTAGAGACGTGTATTCCTACAAATGCTCGGACGTGTTCGTAAACCAGACATATCGGTCAATGGGAACGGGTAGTTTGGGGGGGGTTGGTACCCCAAAATGGGGTTTTTTGCGTTTTTCACATGTAATTTTTAAAAATTTCTAATTTTATATTTCACCATTGGAATCAGCTTAAAAAAACTACACAATTAAGTTCCTTAAACTTATTCTCTATCTCTAACGGTTACCGAGATATGAAAAAATCTAAACACAGTACGTTGTATTGTGGGGCTCCAATATTAATCTTATGGAGGATAGGGAAAAATTAATATTTCCCATATTAATCAATATTTTTGGATAAAACTTGATATTTAGCTTCATGTGGTTGAGATCTATCCCATTATGCTTAAAAATCATAGTTTATGTGTTTATCATGGCAGCAAACCTGCATACTCTTTTCCCATATTAATCATATAGGGAATAGGCAAACTCCTTTATTTATGGACAGATGTTGATGAAACTTGGTATAATTGGTTAAAATAAAAATTATTTATGGTAGAAATGACTACTTTCAGTGTTCCTCACAGCAGCTAACCTGCACACTCTTTCCCATGTTAATCTTATGGAGAATAGGCAAATAATTCTCATGTTTATGGACATATTTTTATAAAACTTGTCATATATTAAATTATTAATTTGGAAATTCGCTGAGTACGCAGGTCTGCTGCGACGGGGGTATTTTATATTTAGATTTATAATGATTAGTCTCTTACCCACTTAACACATAGTAAAGCAATTCATGTAAAGGACAGGCTTACCACTAGAGTTAACCGCACGAAAGCGGTCCGATGAAATTCCGGTTACATCAGCTGATAGGCTAGATGAAAATTGGCAACACTGCTAGGCAAGAGGGGGTGGGGGGATCAAGACTTCATCGGACTAATTTCGTGCGGTTTACTATAACAATCAATATAAATAAAGGGAACTAATATTTTTTATACACAATAAAAGTCCATTTAACTAATATGAGTATTGATCAAGGGTTGTAATTCATAAAGACAGTTTCAACACGTAAACTAATTATTTACGATAACAAAGGGTGGTGAGTTGGTATAACAAATATAAAAGCTGCCAGTTCCTATTAAAAGTGACGAAACTTTTAAAAGGTTTACTGGATGCTTTTAGCCTATAAGCTGCCAATTATTGAATAGAAGACAAAGGACGCATTAGAGAGGACACTTCCGAGAAATTCCTCGGCTTTGACATAAATCCTTCGGCTATTGAATAATTAATCTGAAACTTTAAACTTTATTGAAAATACAGTAACCATGTAAAAACTACTATCAGTTGTTTGTATTTTTAAGTGTAACCAAGTTCACGTCATGATAATTAACTAGTTGGATTACGGCAACCTACCCAAGTAGGTAATTTATATTTTAAGCCAAGTATAAATGACAAATGTGTCCGAGATTTATTTAATTTTTGGACTTTTCGTTCCGCGTCAAGTGTATAATTACACTACGTTTCGTGAAGTAAGGAAACTCCTCCCGTTATCAAGTGACCCTAATTAGAATCTATTCTACCTAACCTACGTTTTTTGGGTTTTTTATTATTATTTTGATAAATATCGGAATATCTTAGGGACCTACAGCTACCACCGAACCACTTTTACCTCTAAATTACAAACATTTATAATTATGAGGATGGTTTTTGTGGATAAATGTAGCCCTCAATAGTGCGGATGATAATCCACACCAGTAAAATATCACATCCAACTACCATCGCTCATAAATTTTCACAATTTATGACCTCCAAGTAGCTGAATTACAGGATACGCCATCGCCCCATTCAAAATAGTCCCTTCAAAGTTCTACGAATCTAATATGTTTTTAAAAATCGATAAGACAAACTTAATTTGTCAACAGTTGTATAAGAAATTTAGTTCTTACGTACACTTTAAATATCTTCCATTCACCCATTCATTTAAATTGGGACGAAGATACGTAGCTTAAAGTAATAAACTGTGTTAGTTAATTACTTTAGTTTATTAGTTTTGCCGCCACCACCACAGCCACCGCCAGCCCCGCCACCCACCGGAACAAGAGGACAAACCCAGACCACCCCATTGAAAACGTCATCATAATCATCAGTTACCGGAAACTCGTCATAGGGTATTTCAATTGAACTATCATTGCGGAAATATCTGTCTTTTTAGCATTCTTGGGATATTAGTATCCAGTTATTGCAATGAAGTAAATTTGTTATTAAACCAAATTTGTGATAATCTTGTGGTAAATTAGATTAGATTGGATTAGATGTTAACATCTGTATGCAGACGTGTCATGTCTGTTGCTGTGTGCGTTGGCTTTAAGAGGTCTAAGATAAAAAATCACGATACAAAATTGCATGTTCTACATTTAAACAAACAAGCTCATTGATGAACCGCCATTAAAGCTTTTCCATTGACGTACAACTGTTATTGATGTGGTTTTTGAACTATGATAAGAAAAATATGACAAAAAGAAAGACTATAGTAATAATAGATTGTAGTGAACACTTTATGTAGTATTCACTACAACCTGAAATTCACTATACCACACAGTTGCAAGCCTAATTGGGATTGCTCATGGTCAGGATTCGAGCTCTAGCACTTCCGAATGGCTAGAACGTTACACTCGTCAGCGCAGCGCTCTAACCGGTCCAGCCACCAGTGCATAGGAGTAGAAAGTGCTTCCTTGGCTATAAAAGCATACTCTAGCGGCAAAATAACGAACTCTAGCGTCAGAACAGGGATCTACTCGAGTAGTTGCATGTATTAGCTCGCAGATGGCAGCACCGTGACGGTAATTGTTGACTTCGATAGCACTGTACAATTGCACCTCGCTGACAACTCACAGTGAGATGTTAGCATCAGGAGGGTTAAACAAATGAGCGCATGGATGAACCATCATTAAATCTTTTTATTGACGTACAACTGTTGTTGATGTGGTTTTCAACTACGAAAAATATAACAAAATGTAAGACTATAGTAATAATAAAAGTTGTAGCGAACACTTGATGTAGCATTCAATATACGTTTTAAACTCCGGGTGATTGAAAATACCAGCGTTTCCTGATATAGGTTCGGTTTAGCATATGTTAAGCCTTCGGTTAAAAGCGTGAACGATACTAAATGGAAAACGAGTTCCATGAATATCAATGAGCTGCCGCAAATAAACTTCTCACGCAATCGCTGTACCGCCCATATCATCTCTGTATCCTCAATGTAACAATCGTTTGGACATTGGAAAATTACTTTTGTTAAGTGTGATACATACTTTTGAAGGCAATCATACTCTACCTAAAATAAAATCGAAATTAAAGTAAAACTACTGCAAGTAAGACTAAGTCCAGTAAAAGATACCGAGTGACGTAGTGCTCCAACTCTCGTTCTGAGCACACACTGTCTTGTGTCGACATGCTGGTTTGAAGGCGGAGTGTGCTTTTGTAGCGTTCACAATATAGATTTTTTATTATGCATGATATATCAGTATAGTATTATAGACAAAATGATATAAATAATATCTATAACTTAAACTCTAAATTTTTAATGTAAATTATTAGGAATCACTTGAAAACGGGAGAAGTTTCTCCCCGTCCAAAAACGTTGTGTGGTTAAAAACACTGACGCGTTGCAAAAGTCCAATAAAATATACAGGGTGTTCATTAAAGTTGGGGACAAACTTCGAGGGGTGATAGTACTCATCAAAATATACAAAAAATTTCCTATCAACATATGTCGAAAAATCCTTTGTTTAGCCGCTAGCCGCCATTTTGTATTTTATACAAAAAACTTTATATATAAAGAACTATTTAAGATACAGAAACCAAACTTTGCACACATATTTATTGGCCAAAGAGAAAAATATTCTCAAAGCTTCATTAAGTTTGCTTTTATGTTTTCAAAATGGCGGTGGTTCTTAAAGTTAATGTTTTTTTTGTTATTTAAATTAAAATATTTTTAAGCGCCATAATTTTAATAATTGATAACCAACACGATTATAATTTTTAAAGATTTAGCAATGTTATTTCGTAGCACTAATATTGTTTTTTCCAAGCTCATTTCCTCATGATCTTTTAAGCTGTAAACCACTTTCATAATTCCATTTAGAGATGTTCCTGAGATGGAACAAGTTCCAGATGACATAATGTTCGGTAGCGAACCGCATTTTTTTATTGAAAGGGGTGGATTACTCCCAAGGAACTTCAGTCGTAGCGGATTTTTGCGCACCCCTGTGTGGGTTGTGGGATTATCACATAGCGAAAAGCCATTGGTGATTGGCGGGATTTGAACCCGTGACCTTGGGCACCAAAGCCTCGCGCTCTACCCCTAGACCAGCGCGCTCCCCTGACCGCATCCTGACCTAATTTTCGGTAGCAAACCGCATCCTTACCTAGGAAAGTGATGCAACTTGTTCAGATCCTGAAGTATGAGTTGGCAACCATTATTACGCATCTAATACTGTACAGGCTCATTGACGCCTACGATCGAATTAGTATATGACCAAAAAAGAAATGTGAAGTAGGGTGCAACCCAACTGTATTAAATTCGTGTCTTACTAATAATAATTCCACCAATATTCCAATAAGCTCACTAGTTTCAAATCACCCGGCGAATTCCCTTTCTGTTCATTGTTAACGAAATCTCATTGCCTTTCAAGTCACGTTTAGGCTTATATTCCCAGGCGTAATAGCCCAGATATCTTAGGCTTAGATAACATCAAATTTCTCCCTTCTAAAGATAAATGGCTAGTTCTTGTCGAACAGAATGGTTTTTTTAATTTACACATTCTTACATGAAATAAAAAAGTAACTTTTTTAAATATCTACTTTTCCATACCACCTTGATACGAAAATTCCTACTAGCCAAAATTTACATTCATACAAAACTATAAACATTTATAACAACTGTAAATTTGGTAGTACTTTGTACAACATATTGGTTTTTTTATTCAACAATTTTGATATTATCTTGTGGTTTCAACGTTAAAATTATTTTATTCATCCCTTGTTTATATTTTGTTTTACTAAAATGTAAAACAACAAGGAAACAGTAATGTTTTTTGAAATTTTTCCACTGACTTTTTAAATTTTCTCATTTTCAATGAAGAACGTATTGGTGATCGTTTAGTTTTATATAATTTTATAGTAATATTGATTTTGCTTTCTTTATGAAACATATCGTGAGGGAAAGAACAATAAATATAATGTATGTAGAAACGTTTTACTTAGAATATTTTGCAATCTTCATTATACTGATTAAGGTATCGTAAGTTTGTTTAAAGTGATTCTTAACAAAAGTTACTAGCTTAGATTCTTAGATAATGGAATAGGGGTCGGTCCAGAAACTAGGATATGCCGACTTGGCTAAACCTTATCGTTTGCGAACATTCGTGTAACTTCTATCTCTTCCTGGAACCTTCCCAAAACCCAAAAGCGTTATGAAAACTTCCATAGTTTTAAAATGAAAAAAAAATTCAAAAACTAGATGTATTAAACTGGGTATATAAAATTAAATCTCTTGACAGCATGTTTAAAATTAAAGATGCCGAAAATAGAAATTGTTTCTAAACGTTAAACAAAGAAAACAGATAGAACCATGAAGTGTCATGAGAAATAATAAAATTATAAAACACAACTAACCTTCACCGCAATTCCCATCAGTGTTTTGTCTTAACAGTCAAATTTTATTTTCAAATGTAAACCTAGTGTTTCAGCTACGTAAAGTTTAGTGATATAAAATAGATGGATAATTGAAACAATATTTTCATTTCATAGAATTTGAAAATTATGAATAATGAAAAAGTATAAAATAAATTATTATGTAGAATTTATCGTTGCATCTTCTTGTAACTGATCTTCGCCAAAAATGCTTTAACTGTTGGCTTATAAACAAATAGAATAAATACTTAAAACCAAAAATAATAAATATAAATATAATAAATAACTATAAATATAAATATAAACAAATATAAATTTGTTTCTATGATTTTTCCTATAACATATTACCCAAAATACATAAAGGTTAAAATACGTTAAAGTTGACAAAAACAAAAAATAAACGAAAAGAAAAAAATGATAAATACTATGAAATTATTAGCTAACATTTTGATAAAACCACATTAATATAATGTTGTGCTTAAAAATACTGTACCTTTAAACTTATTATCCTAGAAAACTGCTTATTTTATAGCTCTGTTACAAAATTTAACAAACAAAACGTGAACAAATAATATATTTTGATTCCATGGATGGAAATTTTTTTTGAGCATGAATCATTGTAATATTTTAACTAAGAAATTAATTATATTCCTGTTTGGGACTCTGATTTTTGTTATAATGTTGTCAAATTTGTATTAAAACTTATCACAGAAAGGGAAAATTGATTTAATAAATGTAAAACATCCTGTTTAAAAACAGTTTATAATATAAGATAACGTTTAAACATATTATACTAAGTTGAATACACTTAACTATCCAACAATCTAAGCACAAAACTTTGATTTTCATAGGGAATAAGCTTATTATGGCACAGATAACACACTTCCAGGAGATAGGCAGTAAATCCTACAAACATGACATGATTAACAACTGAACTTGAGCGAAGTTCTTAAGTGCTTCAACTTTCTAGGGAATTTAACTTAAGGACATGAACACGAGGATCAAAGATACTGGAAAGGACATTTTGCTTTAATCTTCTGTGTGGCGGAAATTTTCATAAACTAAACTATTATTGAGGCGATTTACTCAAATATGATGACTTTAATTTCATCCTAATGTTACGTTGAGTTGGTTTAAAGTTTGACTCAAAATACAGTAGTATTCTTGATAATTATGACCAAAAACGGGCGTTTTTGATACGATCACAAGTGTTTAACAGCCGAGGCTGTTAAATGTGCAAAAAGTTAAATTTGGGCTGTGTGATGAACTATATTTTTTTAACTCGTAAACATAAATTATTGCCTGATTAGTTTCAATAGTCGTCGACCATTTTTGTCGCTTTAGACTAATCAGCTGTTAAGTTACTTACGTTTTAGCAGTTCTTTCTTGATTCCTAAATTGGTTTTTAGGTTATGTCACTTTTAGTTATGATTATTGATAGTTCGATATTAAATATTCAATATTTTAATTACATAGTCGATTACTAGTTTCACAAATACACAAAAAATAACGGCCATGAAACAGATTTATTACTATTATTTTTTAATAACCTCTTGATAAGCATTATTCGTGTCGGTTTTACTATAGGTAAAACCAAAGAATTTGGTATTCTTAATCAAGCCTTGCATACGTCAATTATTTTATTGAGGAAAATGTATAATACTTTTTCCTCTATATTCGCAGCTAAATCTATTCATAGATAATAGAATAGATTTTTAAAAAGGTATTAAAATTCACAATAGTTTAACATTATTTAGCTATCATTATGAACAATAAAAATATATTTTTCTCTTGACTTACGATAATGTTAATTTTATCCAAACAAAGTTTGGATTATGTCTGCTTATTGTAGTAAGAAATTTCGGAGCTGAATAGGAAGTTTTTGATTTAATTAAGCAGCTAAGTAGCTTTATCAATACCAAAAAAGTTCTAAAAGGGTTTTTGGATGCTTTTAGTCCATCAGCTGACAATAATTGCTACAAGACAAAGAGCGCATTAGAGAAGACGGGTGAGCGATGGCTCTGCTTTGCTTGGCTGATTTCCCTCCATAAATACATGTTACTATAAAAAGTCCTAATTCATACGTTCGCGACTAACTAAATGATTTTATAGTCTTTTGGCCTAATAGGAAAAACTGTTTTGTCAGTGAAATAAAATTATGACACTTTTGGTTGATTTTACGTTTCATAACTCAGAAATCTTCGTCAATTTCCGTCCGTCTTTACCACCGTCTTTACCGTCATACCACTTCATAACCATCTGTTTTAGATACATGTGTTGAATACCTAAAGATATTCTTTTTCTTCTTATAGTTTAACCCGTTATTACGATATTTTTTTATTCCTAGACCGCAAATGATCATTGTTGATGATACTTTTGATTCAAGGTCAGTGCGGGTATTCGATTGTAAATAACCGATAAAGTATCTGCAACAATCACTATCGGTTTTTTGTTGTATTTTGGACGTCCTGGATATCGAATAAGACCAGATGTTGTCTGAAAGGAATTTAATCGTTATTGAATTAAACTATCTATAATAACAATTAACAGTGAAATTACCTAAACAACCAATCATGAATTGGGAATGAACAGCTACAACGTAATTTTGGTAACTTTAGACTAATCAGCCATTATGTAACATAACAAAAACACATACAGAAACAAAAGAACAACAACAAAACAAAAAAACAACAAGCAAACAAAACAACAAACAAAACAAAAACAAAACAAGAACAAAAACTATTGATAGTAAATCAGGTAATAATTTATATTTTATGAGTTTGTTTCATTTTATTTACTGTATAACGGAAAATATGGTTGATCACACGACCCAAAATAGGCCTTTTGATATAAACTCACACATTTTCAACAGCCTCGGTGCGCCTTGCCCGTTAAACATGTGTTCGTATCAAAAACGCACGTTTTTGGTTCTTGTGATGAACTGTACTATTTTGTAAAATTTGAAAAAACGCGAGCACCCACTACTAGTTGTGTGGAATTAGTTGTTCATATCATAATCACCGCGGAAATAAAAATTAGCTTTCAAAAAGCTATCAAAAACAAAAATCCAAAATTCTAGCAAGTTTGGGTTGAACCTAAAAACTCTTGTTTGAGTAATATTGGACATATTATATTTTTCTAGTTTTATCACATGTGACCAATAAAGGTTATTTATTATAAAACTAGCCATCAGCTGATAAATAAAAATCAATAAAATTTTGTTACATTTACCATTGACCTACACTCAGTCAAAATGGTATTTTACCCTAATAAGAATTTTAACAATGATTATATTTTTATTTATCTTATTAAGGATTAATGCTTGCTTCTAATTTGTTATTACTTAGAAAAGTCTTTATACGTTTATTACTTATAGAGTATTTGCTGTGATTCAATGACTTTACTTCAATCTATGAAGTTGATTATAAATAAATATTTAGATTTTTTAAAGATTCATGCACCTTTTAAACTTTTTGAAATGATGTTGGTACAATTTTTTATTTAAATAATTATCTATTCTCAATAAGATGTGTAGCTAAATGGTTGAAAAGGGTAAACACCCGGAAAGTTCCAAGAGTAAAAAAATGTTAAATAAACATGTTCTAAATGTTAAAAAGTTTCTAGTGCTGTAGTTTTACTCGACATAAAGATCTTGAGATGAGGCAAGAACTAACTGTGTTCGTGCTTCAAATTGTTTACTTCCTCAATTTGCATAGCTAAAACCACTTAATATTCAAAGTTTCTTAGGAAATACACTTTTCTTGTCGATTAAATTACAAGTGTTTTCAGTTTATACTTTTCTTTTGGTTTTATTAATTTGCAAAATCAGTATTACATGGAAATCAGAGTTACCAATCGGGAATATTTGAGTGGGCGATTCTTGAGAATATTTGAATTATTGGTTTAGTCGAGTTTTACGGATTCAGGACTTCACTTTACCAATGGCTTCTGCCCAAATCCTGGTACCAAAACATTTATACTTCAGTTTTCCATTACGTTTGAATGGCTTGTGCGATTAAGGAACAAAATGAAAGAATAAGTTCATTGAAAATAAACGTATTTTATTTTATGTTTTCGAACAAATTTTATTAACCTTTGAGGGGTTGTGTCAAAAAAGTTACATCAGGAGTCGCGCACGATGAATTCCAACGGGTTTTAAAAAAGCTTACTAAAGTATTATAAACACATGTTTTTAAAGAAATATTACAGATTAAGCATATTCAAATATTGATATATTGTTATTTCCAGTTTTAGACCTTAATAAATATAGTAAATTGTTTTACCTTTATTTGTCTGTAGATCTAAAAAGTCTTTATTTACCTAATGTATATTTCGCTACGTTGTGTAGCATCATAACAGGGTAAAATCTTGAGTGTAAATAAAGTATATTTATATAAATTCTTGTTCAAATTTCGTATGTTTAATATTTGCATGAGTATAGTGTAGTTGTATTTTCAATTTTGTTGATAATTTTGAATAGTATTAAATTTAAATAGTCTTCTTTCTTGTTTAATAAATTTATGTTACTAAAATTCTGGATGTGTTTGTATATTTCGTAGCTTTCTTGAGTTTTTGCAATTATTTTGATTTGGTATTGTATAGAATTGTTAAAGAATCTAGAAATTTTATTTGTTTGTGTCATTGTCTTTAAGTTGTTTCACTACTATTAAGGTGGGATTTAAAGAACATAACACCAGCCACCACAAAAATCCCACCTCAATAGTAGGAAACCAGGATTCCACACCATAAAAAAATTTGGAGAAACGAATATATAAATAGTGTTAATGTTTAATTGACAGTCAATAGATTAGGTTGGTTGAGGACTGAATTTGGGTCAAAGTAAATGAGCTTTCATGAGCCCCAACATTTACACGGACGGTCGGTCCCAGAAGAGACTCAGCGCTCTCGCTGGGCGTTTTAATGAACAGCTGACTGCGTTATTTGGTCCTTTTAGCCGGATTTTCCCCAATTTTCATTTTTTATGGTTAGGGCTCTAGGCATCTCTAAATCGTAATAAAACACTGTAATCATATAGCAATTAAAACATTTTGTATTTCGTCATTGTGGCTGACTCTCTCAATAAATTTTATGTATCTTATATAGCAAGTATGTTTCTAATATATTAACAAGAGAACATCAGGTAATACGCTATTAAAGTATTTTCAATGATTTTTTAAAAACGCATGAGTTATTTTTTAACAATTGTTTACAAGTAGATCATTTCATTTAATACGTTTTTAACCGGACGAGTGAAAGACTAAGTAAATTCAATCAAAAATAGTGTTTTTAAGAATGAGATTATTGAAATATTAATCAAAGATTCAGTATCCTAACTGTCATACTAAAATGAGAAATAGAACGTGACTTGAGGGTATGAAGAGGGCATTAGTTACAAGGATCTATGATGAAGAGGACTGCCTTAACATTAAGAGGTTCCTACAATTGAACGTAAATAATACAGCCGAATCTTTAGTGCAACCTCGTGTTGTTTTTAAAAACAATTTCTGCCATATTTATTAGAATCGTATCCAATCCAACTAACGCATTATTAATTTACTAATAATTAAACTTAATTTTTTACACGTTAAATCTGTATTCTTACTAGAAATAAGGTGTATGAGTGTAAGATGATTGCGGCGCGATCTGGTTGTCTTCTTACTGACTAAGGCTGACATGTTCCTTAGGACTGTTAATTAATAGCCCAACAGTCAATGGCATTTTAAGGGATCTACAGTTTAACATGGAATCCAAACTACTGCCTCTGAATTACGAAATGGTCTAATTATGAGGATGGTCTTTGTGGACCAACGTAGTACTCCATAGTGCGGACGTTAATCCACACAAGAGAACACTACACACCGACCATCGCCCACAACTATCCACAATTCGTGGCCTCCAAGTAGCTGGACTACAGGATGTCGCCATCACCCCTGTCTATTTATTGTACAAGTTTGGAATGTCCTACTAAAAATCGTGCACACTAATAAGGTTAAAGACTTTCTAGGTTTCCTTTTTTGGTGAATCGAGGGGGGGTCATTGAGTAGAGAACGAATCGACTTCTAGCATTAATTGGTACGATTTTAATTGGTTCGAAATTTGTTTTGCTTATTTTAGAATCAAATAAACTGTCCAACTTATTGCTCGTATGCCAAAGTGAAAATAAAACCTAAGGTTTACAGCACATCACTATATTATTACATAGATCCCCTAACCACTAAGGCACCATTTTTCACAAAAATGATTGAGAAAAGTTTTTAATTTAAACAGCACACCAGAAATCACAGTTAGTTATTGGTTTTGAGCTACATTGTTGTGAAAAGTAATAAGTGATTATTTTCCTGAGTAAAAATATTTATGTTGGTTCTTCGTATTGTAACAATAACATATGATTCAATCGGATCGGTTCTACGTATGATATAGACTGACATCATATTTGTTGTGATTTATACCTTTCATATCGGCACGAGGTGTGCACTCCCTGATTAAACAATGATTTAGTACCAATCTGTGTGTCGCTCCTGGAGAGGTAATCATTGTCATTGTCGGTACTCTATCTCCAGACGAGTTTTACACACAACTTGAATTAAAATGCAACACTACTATAGTAGTAAATATTATTAAATTATATATACACACAAGGAATTAGGTAAAGAAGAATTTTACGCCTCAAGTAAAATATTAAAATATTAACCTACATCAATCAGATAAAACCTAATTTTAACTTATTAAACAGCTGAAATTATAAACAACGTCCAAAATGATGAAGCAAAAGTGTAGATGAATGTAGATAAAACGATATTCATTCCTATAAGGAAAAGTTC
Source organism: Nephotettix cincticeps (assembly GCA_023375725.1). Classification (NCBI taxonomy): domain Eukaryota; kingdom Metazoa; phylum Arthropoda; class Insecta; order Hemiptera; family Cicadellidae; genus Nephotettix; species Nephotettix cincticeps. Next base: position 143,476,025 of record CM041786.1, read on the forward strand.
GGTATCGAAAATAGTAAAGTTCGTGGTAGTTTATAACAATATAAAACCGTATCGTAAACAAATAAAAACCTTGTCATTTTTCCATTTTTTATTTGAATAAAAAGAGATTTTAATTTCGAAATACTTTTAAATAAAACAGGTTATAAAAAAATGGTTGATAATACTATTAGTTTAACAAATTACTTTCCTAATACTCATTGGAATTGTTTCCTTGGAATTCTGTGGAATATATAATTTTTTAGAAATAAATATAACTTTTAAGTCTCAAGTGTTTTAATAGTGTTTTTAATTTTGAAAATAACGTACTTGTATACGTTAAAATGATACATTATCCGGAAGAACATACAGGATGTTCCTTAAAGTCGGGGAAAAATTTCGAGGGGTGATAGTACTCATCAAAATAAACAAAAAATTTCCTATAACATTCGTTTAGTCGCTAGCCGCCATTTTGTATTTTATACAAAAATCATTTTATATCTAGAACTATTTAAGATATACAAATCAAACTTTGCACACATATTTATAGAAAGAGAAAAATATTCTCAAAAGATCATTTAGTTTGGCTGAAAATACCTTGTAGTATGCTCGCCATTTCAATAATCTAATCTAATATATATAACACACAAGGTATTACAAAAAAGAAGCGTTTCATTAAGAAACTCATTACTAAGAGAATGTTTAAAAGAGGGAATTACTTTACCACCTTGGTCGAACCTTTTGTTCTTAATTAACCCTGAGTTACATTTAAGCTCTATCTAGGAAACCGCTGAGCAAGTCCAATAAAGTTCTCGTTGTTTTTTACGCAGGAAAAATTAAATAAATACATTTTGGTCAATAGTTTACTTTTAACCCAATCGTGGTCTTTGCTGGATAAAAATTAAAACCTATTTTGTAAATGTGTGTTTGTGGGGAGCGCGCTAGTCTAGGGGTAGAGCGCGGGGTTTTGGTGCCCAAGGTCACGGGTTCAAATCCTGCTAATCACCAATGGCTTTTCGCTATGTGATAATGCCGCAACCCACACAGGGGTGCGCAAAAGGCCACTACAGCTGAAGTACCTTGGGAGTAATCCACCCCCTTCCAATAAATATTCGTGCTTTCTGTTTCTAATTATGACACAGATAAATTTTGATTACTTTAGTCGTATAGAGAATACATTAAAAACGTACGTTTGGATAAACCATAGCTATATATTCGAAATAAATATTCCATATGGGTTACAGTAACATATAAAACAGAGCTTAGAGGAGTTTCAACAAAATATTAACTGTAATATTCGAGGAGAATTTAATTGCTGGATTTCCAGAGCTATTCCCAACACGACCAGGGAGCCAGACGTGATTCTGGTTTATAATGATACCATTAGTTACAGAAAGCTGGTGGGAATCGCAACCCCAGTGCTAGCTGAGATTGGTATTTCGAAATACTTAAGAAACGTAATATTTCTAACTTCTACTGAAAAAACTACAACTTATAGATTACGAGCATTTTAAAACCCACTTTTACGCGATATTACTCGCATTTTGATCTAGTTTTCAATGAATAACCTACTGGTAATAATCAGCTGTCTTTGTAGTTTAAACATTTAATAGAAATAAAAACAAACAGCTGTCAAATCAATATTAGTTAGTTTATATTGGTCATTGATTTTAAACCCATTTCGAAATCATACCATATTAAAAAGTTATTATAACGTATAACTAATTATAATAGTTGTATAAATGTCTAATCTATTTAATTGTAAAGTAATGTTAAATAATAAAGCTGAGTATTGATATATTTTCTTTGTATTGATTTGTTTAGGATTTTAGGTTTACATTTTTGTATGATAATCTTTCTTCTTTAAACTGAATCCTACAACCCGTACAAAGGACGGGCTTACTGCTAGTCATAAAATATAATCACAAAAATTCGTTCTGAGAAATATTATATCCATACAGCAATTAGATACCCTTGAGTACTTAATATTTTATGCTTCCTTCTTTGGCTTGCTCAATGGTTCAAACATAATCAGCTGCTGTTTATATCTTAAAAGGTAAGATACATATGTTGGAATCCAAAACAAAATTATTTCCCCATAAGATTAACATGGGAACTTTGAAGAAGTATAGGGTAAAGATTTATGGGAAAATCATCACAAAAACCATCAGACTTTCCTATTTTAGGCCTAAACAACCAGTATACCAAATTTCAGCCTCCTAGGTAATCGGGAAGTGGGAGAATTAGTGATGAGTGAGTGAGTGAGGGCTTTGAATTTTATATATAGATTATGAATACGTTACTCGAAACAGTGACAAATACATGAGTTACTTCTATCCTTGGTACTCGGTAAACGATTTATTATGAAAAACTTCTATAAAGGTTTAGTATAAAACTAGCAGTAAGCCAGTCATTTGTGCGGGTTGTAGGGTTCAGTTTGAAGGAAAAAGATTTATCATACCAAAATGTAAACCAGAAATCCTAAACAAATCAGTATAAAGAAAATAAACAAATACCCAGCTTTATTATTTAGCATTACTTTAGAATTAAATAGATAAGAACATTTTCATACGATTATTAAAATTAGTTACACGTTAAAATAAATATTTAATATAGTATGATTTCAAAATAGGTTTTAAATCGATGACCAACATAAACTAACCAATATGATTTTAAATATAGTTGTTTGTTTCTTTCATTTAAATCATTAAACTACAAAAACAGCTGATTGTTACCAGTAGGCGTTTCATTGAAGACTGATCGAGTATATAACGTAAAAAAACAAAAATACTAAAACCCCATGTAATGTACAGACAAAAATCTAATTTTTTTATATGGATTAGGTAAGGTTATGAAAATATAAAATACATTCTCACAAACGACTTACATTTTTGTAGTTTTAGAACAATTTTGGTTCGTTAATAAATAACATAGCAGTTAACTAATCATTCCTCAAAATTTGTAAAAAAACTCTATCCAAAAAATTTAACTTCCTATAAAATTTCCCGTATCCTCTATATGATGTTTATTTTGTGGTGGAAAACATAATTTTCTGTAAATACACAATTCTTATCTTGTGGTGGTTTATTTCACCACTATCTCTAAGTCGATATTGATTCTTTATACGCTGCTTTCATTTTGTTCACACGAAAAATATTTTTAAACAATATAAAAAAATATATTTTTCATTCTTTTCTCGTAGTAGATTAAAAAGTTTCATCTACCCCCACCCATGTTTTACAGCCTTTTAAATGAATATTTCTACTATGTTCAGCAAATTGACTCAATTTTATCAATTTAAAATTAAATTATCTACTGTAAACATATTATTTTTCTCTAAAGTAGATTTGCTATTCGTAAATGGATAACAATTGAAATGTTTTTTCTTCTAAATTGTAAAAAGAAAATAAATCAATACCCAGCTCTATTATTTAGCATTACTTCATAATCAAACCATTATTATAATTTGTTATACGTTAAAATAACTTAAAAAAAAGTATGATTTCAACATAGGATTAAAATCAATGACCAATATAAACTAACTAATATTGATATGACAGCTGTTTGTTTTTCTTTCAATTAAATCTTTAAATTATAAAGACAAAACTGATTATTACCAGTAGGTGGTTCATTGATTATTGAATGCGAAATGAGACTAATATCGCGTAAAAAGTAAGTTTTTAAATGCTCGTTATTTACTTTTTAAGGGGCGGTGGACAATTTCAAGCATTGAAAACCTTCTCTGGAGTGTATTGAATGCATGAAATAAGTTTTATTGTTATCAGTTCTCCCGTTTTTTCGGAGAAAGCGGCGTTAAATGCCTCCTAGAGCGTCATAGACAAAAAGACACAAATTGAGATAAGCATTGTTTCGGCTTCTCTAACGCACGAAACGTAAAAATAGATACAAAATGAATAACTTTGAGTAATTTACAGACAAAAGTGAAATTTTATTTATATAATTAAGAAAGTATAGACTTCAAAAACTATGGTAATTATTTTTTTGTAATATAATTTAAATTTTCCTAAACCTTTTGAAATACTATAAATCCATCCAATCTCACAGAGCGAAGTGTTGATTATCCGAAAGTGGATTTTTTATATGTTTTCAGGACTTCAAATTGACATTTCGAGAGAACCGATTATGTAAGTGGATGAAACTTTTTACTGACAGTGTCGTGTAAAAAATCGTATTTTTTTAAATGTTATAGGACTATTGGTTTGCTGCAAAAAAATCAATAGGATACAAATTGTGTTTTTATTTGATTTTAAAATATTGTTTTATTTTCTTAAAAAAATGATGAAAATACATACATTTATGTTTAGCTGAGTTTACCTACAAGTTAATACTAAAATGCCAAACCATACAAATTTTGAGTGAGTAGTTTTAACAAAATATTATTTAAAAAATACTTTATTTTGTTATATATTTAATTTTTAGTGTTATTATTTAGTTTTTATATATTTTAGACAGAGTTTTGTTTTTTGTTTTAGGTTTCCAAGTGAGTTATTCATACATAAGTCAATATAGTATAAAAATTAAAACGTATTCCTTTGAATATAATCTTATAGCTAATAAATTGTTTGGTAACTAAAGAATGAAAAAACTTTTGTTTTTAGGATTTCATCAATATTTTGGTAAAATACTTTGTATAAGTGTTCCCAAAAATAGTAACACTCAATGAGATAAAATACGTTTATAATATACTGATTATTTAATATCCTAAAGGGCCGGACCCCATGATGTATGATAGGAGACCCTGGCCGATAATTGATGATGTGTCGAACAACCTACTGTTCCTCCTCATTTGTTTGGCTTGTGTTGCACAACATATTGTTGTAACATTTAACACATTTATCACTCTCTGCTCACATAGTCACATTTATATTTCTTTGGTAACCTTATAAATCATATTTTGTGTTTCATTGATACCTGAAATAGAATTGGTGATTTTTTACTCCATAATACTTCCTTTTAATCTTCTCACACGTTTGAAAATCAACATTATATGTTTGATGTTTACTTATGGATAATAAATAAAGTTCATATTGCCTTTTTGACCGTTTTCCGTTTGGGCTGGTTAAACTAAATAATGTTATTATCTCTAATAATAATTATTTATACATACTAGGTTTTAAAAGTAGAGGATAAAAAACTGATACATGATTCGTATTATAGTTTATACACTATATCCACATACTTTGAGGTAAAGAATTGTGGATAGTTTTTTGTGATAGCTTTTGGGTTCCCTGGTGTGGATTAATGTCCAACCAATTCCTCTTACAATAAGACTGGTTGTTAATTTCAAGGAAAAAGTGATTCAGATCCTACATCAAAATGTTGGTCCCTTAGATGTCATTTTTGCTGATGAACAATTAATTAGCACTCCTGTCTAAGGAAAATGTCAGCCTCTGTAAGTAACAAGACTAGAAGATCGTGTCATAATCATCTTACACTAATTTCTCAACCATACTTGGCTTAAAATACCTTTCTGGTTAGGTCACCATTTCCGTAAAAAATATTCAAGTATCAGAAAAAATTGAATCGATTGTCATACGTTGTTTACAAAATTTATTTATACCACTTATGATGATTAATAATAATTAACAGTTGATATTTACGTACTTACGGGTTTCCTTGTATGCATCCATTGCTCTTACGACTCTAATCTAAAGAGCGGGGTTAGGGTTTATTTTATAACTGCTATATAAGATTTGTTTTAATGTTACACATTTACCATGTACATTTTTCCTGTTTGTGTGAAAAAGGGCTTTATGATGTGTAGAGTAGAATCTATCTCACAACAGTTAATTTTTAGTAATTTAATATTTTGAATCGATTCTTTAAAAAATTTGATAAATATTTTCCTCCCATTTGGTTTGAATAGTACCTTATATTACTTTAAAAACTCTGATACGTGGTATTGCTTCTTTGTTTGAAAGTTAACACCAGTTGACCTGTTATGTTGTTACTATGTTCTTGTTGTTGTCATGTTGTTGTTGTTATGTAAATAAACTGTTCAAAATGTTAAGAAAACACTCAATACTACGTATAACTTAAGATAACTCTCTCATCAGTGAAAAATTTATATCCATAATACAAAATATTGGTTAAAGAAAAAACGTTTTAGATGCCTAATAAATATCTTGTAGATTAGGTAATAAATAGAAACTTAATTCTAAAAGAGTTTTTATATAAAAAATATCAGTGGAAGCTTTGATGACATTCGTTTCGACATCAAACTGTTCTTTTAAATAAAAAATCTCAATAAATTAAACATCAAAATACTTTAAAAAATTTTTGGGAATATTTTCTTTAGAACTCAGTTTGATTCAGTCAATAATTATTATTTATTTATTACACATATTTTATTATTAATTCTACCAATAAATTGTTAAAATTATTTAATAAAATAACAATGATTTGTTTAATTTTACTTTTATTTTGGGTTTTTTCTTTCTGTATGAAATTGTTTTTCCAAGGAACGTAGCTCAATATTGACTAAATTATAAAATATATTTTATTAAATGGTAAGACATGTAATATTGCCTTTACTTCACGAAATTTGACTTTCTAAACTTTATTATACATTTTAGTTTTTTGAAATTATACATGAAAGACTCATAAAGGAATATAAGAATGTAAAATAGAGAAAGGGATGGGTCTAATGAAGTGATCTATAGTCTCTCGAGGGGTGCCCCCTCACAACGGTGTTGGCATTTCGAGGGTTGGCCGTAAGGAAAACCAAGTATTCACACTATTCATTCCTTAACTTAAGTTACATTTCTCCAATCTTATTCTTAGAATGAATAATCATCAGTCCCATTGCTCCACTGTTGTAAATTATCTACGAGCTCATGAAAGGTTTTTACTTGACCAGATTTTATGTAAATAATATCCAAAACTATAACCTTTAAATTGATACATTTTATAAAATAGTAAAATATGGTTTTTTACTTAAATATTACACACATGTAAGCTAAAACAAAGTTCGCGGGTTCGGTGAGGTCAACTTCCTTATCACGCAGCTCCTCACTGGGCACGGGCTATTCCGCGACTACCTCCATAAGATGGGCAAGGTCGACAGTGCAGCCTGTCGGTACGAGGATGCTCCCCGGGATGATGCCTATCACACATTTTTTGAGTGTGAACGGTGGGCAGCCCAGAGAAGAAGTGTGGAACTGGAAGTGGGGGCCATCTCGCCTGAGAACATTGTCCCTCTCATGATGACATCTCTTGAGAACTGGCGACGTATTGCGGTATTCGTCAAGAACGTTCTCAAGAGAAAAAAGACAGAAGAGGATCAGGACCAGCTTTGATCCTTCCTCAGGTGGCTAAGGAGGTGTTGTAGCCATGTGGCTTCACATACGAGGCTCCGCCTTGATGTAATACCTTAATAGGTGCTTCCAAGGCGGATTTCAGCCTGAGGCGAGGGGGATTTAGTGGGTGAGAGTCCCACACACCGGGGAGTGTACCGATATTTCCTCCCTGATGGTGCATGAGCATTTACCCTCGTAAAAAAAAGCTAAAACAAAGTTCAAGTTGTAAAATCGTACTTTAATTTTGTACTAATCCATATTGTCATAATGTCCTTTTAATCCGTAAAATGCGGGACCAAGAAGTATTTGAAATTTTGCTATAGATTACATACACATTTTAATATTATAAAATATTTTTTTGTAGTTTTAACTAAATTAAAAATACTATTTATGGTCTTACAGAAACTACCCAGTATAGATGGCTCAATCAAAATTAAATTATTTATTCACTATTATAATTAAAAACAAATTACGACTGGATTTTCAAATTTTGTATTCACAAGAGTCCATCTCGAATCGAAAAAAAGTTTTACTGAAATAAATACGATGAAAAAACGTTCATTTTTAAAACAAAACCACTCGAAAAAGCTTCGTATGAACATTTACGTCATCGCAGAGAATTTAAAACCATGTTATCATACTACTACATTAAACAGATGTGATATCCCATAATGCATCGGTAAACAGCTGTATATCCCATCATGCATCAGTAAACAGCTGATATCCTACCTTACACCTGATAGAGAAACATCTCCGCTCCAGCATTGGAATCCAGTGAACGCTTGGTAAACTTTACTTATCCCTTACACTAAAAGCTTTTGGTTGGAACAGAAAGATGCAGTTACGTTCCAATTTACACCTGTGGGTGGAATTAAAAATTAAACACATTTATTCAAATTATAATTAACATTGACGTTTTTAAGGACAACTTTGTGGTTTGTAATGTTTATTTTTTAATTTTATTTTTGGTACCTCGTTATTCACCTACATGTGATAATCCATTGTTGTATTCATTCATTGTTTATCACCTCATTCATCAACATCGTGTGTATCTTTCCTTAATAATAAATGTATTATTTTAAACCCGTAAAGGTCATCCGTTCATAATAATTAATTTACAAACAATGTTTTGGTCCTTCGGGCCGGATTAGTATTTTGTATACGGTCGTTTTTTATAATTATCATTGAAATTATTACAGTGCAAATTTTAACTTTTAATTTAATTCGTAACTTAAAAAGAAGTCATTAAGGACACCATTACGCTTCGCACAATCTTTACTCATTCACTCTCATCCACTCCAGTTCAAGCTCTCAAGTCTTTAAAGTCTGCCATTGAGGTTATGACAATGATTTGATAACAATGTAACTATTGCAGTATTTACAGAACACTGTCATAATCTATTATATATTTAGCGCTTTTAATTTATCTAAGAATTAATATATTACAGTTATTCATCTCAAAAATTATTATACGTAATATTTTGTACCATACGCATTTCATAGTAAATGTATCGAATAAACTAAAAAGTTTCTTTCAAAACCAAATTGAAATGGCTGTTATGGGAAAATTTCTAATAGGAATAACAGAAAATCAATATATTTTCCTTAAAGTTTACAATAAATAAATTCTTCTTTTAAGTTTTTATAAGAATGCCAATACTTTTATTGTAAAAAGTAAAAACATTTTTGGGGCGGTGTATTTTTTTACATATTATAACCCTTAAAGCGCTACTGAAAATCACAGTCACTGCTCATTTAGTATACGAAAATAAAAATATTATTTTCCTAATGTTCTTTTTGAATTTAGGTAGCTTGAATAAAGTATAAAACTGGGAGGTGCTCAGGGCCAGTAAGTTGTAAGTAAGTAGGTTGCTGAATTGAGACCAGCTGTATCGTAGCGGTTCTCTGGGGTAACACATTATAGGTTTTTTTATAAAAATCAATACTTTCTATAAAACAGTATAACTAAACTTATCTTTAAGCATGTGTATAAATATAAAAAGTCATCCTTATAAAGTTAGTTTCCTAACTTCCCGCATAGTTCAACCGGTATTAAAGGAGATTTAAACAAGAAGAACTAGAACTTGTTGAACTTTGATGGCTTCATTGAACACTAAAAGCTTTTGGTGGTTACCGTTTATTCACTTGTTTTTTTTAATTTGCTGAAATTGAACTTTTAAAGTGTAAAACAAGAAACCAAAAACTATCTTTGTTTTGTTTGTTGTTATATATTAATCTAGAAAACCTTTCAAAGTATTTACGAAGTTATTTATAGAGAGATTTTCATTTAACTTAAAACTATTTCCTGAATTATGATTTCATGTGATGATTTCTGTTAAATGTCTTATAAATAACTGATGCCATATAACAATAATTGTTTTCTTTTGAATATGTAATAGACTTCTTATCATCCATTCCTTTAATTCTACCAATAAAATGCAAACTGTAGAAAAATCTTGTAGGAAAAAACTGTAGAAAAGACTAAGAAAATAAATTAGGTAACAAATTTTGCAAAATATGGGTGTCTTTCTAGCTTAGTGGATAGCGTCTTTAATATTGGGTGCAAAAGTTCCCGAGTTCAAATCCCGGGATGTCATTAAGGGTCCACAAAACATATTTTGAGTACAATGTCTCCCTGACTCTGCTACAAAATGTGTCTGGCATAAAAAGAACAATAAAATGTTAACAAAACTAAAAAAAGATTTTATACGAAAACACTTTATTCAGGATCTACATAATTGTATAATCTACCTGTAATCTATTGAAAACAAAAATAAAACAATCCATTCACCACAAAATATACAGTCAAACAAATACGTAATTCTATTTAACATGTGACAATCATATTGGGAAGCGCATGATCTATCGGTTAACCTGATTAAAACGATAATTCAACCTCGAATTGCACCCGACACGATTTATTGATTCAAACAATGTCACGTTTGTGCTTTTGTCATGAGAGAAAACTATAATGTTTATACAATACAGTAGAGTTGGCTCGGTATTTTAGTAGATCAGTAGAAAGCTCTAGCTAGCTTACTGATAGCGCGTTTCCCTTACATAGGACTACAACACTATACATATAAATTATTCTCTCACCTTTCACATTGTCTAAATACTCGATAAGGGAGAAAGTATTGTTTTCGTCATTTTTTTTAATTTGAATTAATGGCGGATATATTATTTTTGGTCCGCTGAATCCAAAAAGTGGGTTTTGAGTGATGTCTGCCTGTCCACGTGTGTGCGTGTGTGTGTAGGTTTTCTGCGAAAATAATTTTGACTACCACCATTAGAAACAGCTTAAAAATTAAACCAACTTATATTTTAACTTATTTGTCAACGACTTATGGTTCCAGAGAAAAGTTAAATATACCATCCTAAGTAAAAATAGTACGTTGTCTGAGAGCCCACAATGTTATTCTATGGGGATTCTTAAAAAATAATATTCCTCCATATTTTATAATTTTTTCACGAAACGTGGTATATAGTGTAAGGTCACATAACCTAAAAGAATTGACTCCAATTAAAAATAACCAACAATTAATTTTATTTGTTGTCTGTTACTTGAAGTTTCTGATACTAACAGATTATTTTATTATTATTATACCTGAAATAATATGATTTATTAATGGAAGGTTGTCGATTTTAAATATTACAAAACAATACCTTTTCCTAATACTATCGTATAGGGGAGAAAATTAAAATACCTTTATGCAGTTTTAACATAACCCTCAGAAACGCATATTTAAATTTCTCAATTAATAGAACAAATTTAAAATTTCTACTACAAATTAAATCTATGTGATTGGTCGAAATAAACCTAAAATCTAATCTAGTACTATATAAGTGAAGATATAATTAGTTCCGGTATGCAAACATGAGGAGCATCCCTAGTATGACTTATGCTTATGTATTTTCATTAGGAGAAAGCTTGTTACGCCTGCATTATCCACAGAACACTAAAAGCTTTTGGTGGTTGGAGGTAAACCTTTACTGGTGTCGGACATGTTCACATTCCGTTTCATTCCTTGATGAGTGTTTAATCTTCCATTCTTTAATAACTAAAGTTTCTACACTTAATTTTCGTAATCAATTTTTAGTTTATATATATATGGACAGCAATTTTTTATTTTTATTTTTTTACATGGAAGTTAGTTTTCAATATTCGTAATTGAATTTGCTAAAAAATTACTATTTTAAATTATAAAAATTGAATAAGGTTTTTATAACTAAAAATGTATTAAATACATTTTCATTACATGCGTAGATGGGTGGTTTTAAGGGGTCTAATAACCCTAAAAATAAATAAATAAATGTGTTTGAGATACCATTGATTATTACCTACATAACGAATTTCATGGAAACCGGACCAATAGTCCCGTTTATAGGCTTTTGCTCACCCCCCCTCCATACACACACACACACACACACACACACAGAAGAATCACTTTTTGGATTCAGGGGGCACTAAAATGGATATATCCACCAGAAACTCAAATTCGAAAATTCTGACGAAATCAATACTTTCTCTTTTAAATATCGTATAGGGGTAGAACGTAAAAGTGTTTGAAATATTTCCATGAACAAATTAAATTTGTATTTTGACATCTTAGTTGTTTTATTAAAAATGTAAAAATATTAATCTAGCTTTCTTAAAACACTAATTTAATAAAATTTGAAATTTTCAACAATTTAATGATTACACATTACTCCTACATGTGAAGTAAATTAAAGTAGCCAAGCTGAGATATGCTATTGTTTATGGGACAATATTAATAGTTTAGTCTATCGTGTTGGCTGATTCAAACAGCTGATTAATATCCCAAATGTAATATATGCCTTGGCACTTTGACATGACCAAATGGCGTGGATTAAACATTGATTCATACTAAATTGAATTATTATCCAGAGGGATGGAAATACGGTTGTTATTTATTCGAACCACTGTATTTTTTGCTCTTTTTATGTTGATAAGGAGTCCAAATATTTCATTTCAACATTTAGTATACTGGCTGGGTGACTGGTTGGTTTTGAAGTTTGATTCGTAATGGTTGAGGTTCGATCTCAGACGGAGACCACCTACCTTTTATCAATAAATGGACTTTATATTTAATATCAAAAAAATTAATTTTAGTATTTAAACAAAATAAATAAGATATTCATCAAACGTTAATCAATTCATAGCTGCCTTACATGACAACTCTCGTTACACTATACTCAAAGATGTAATAATAATAAATGAAATTTAACATAAAAATATTTAATCAAAGAAATCTTTTTTACTTTTTTGAAAATCACGATGACTTAAAATTCTTAGTACGGATAGGTCCAAAATGGGTAAAACCCTTTTCCAGTTTCTAGTTTGGTTCTAAGCAGATGAAATAGGCCAACGTGCCGAGTACAGTGTAAGTTAACTTCACACCCAATCTCTATACATTTTAAATGCACATGATTCCCTTTCGGTTTTGGACGTAATTCCCGAAAAGTCCTTTCATCGTAAATTTCGATGGATACTTTTAGCATAGGTAAGAAACCCACAATATTTTTATGATATTTATTTACCTCTTAGAAGCCATTTTTTTCGTACTCCAGTGTTTCCAATCCAAAGAAACTACAAAGTATAAAGCAGTACGCATTTTACTAGCCATATGGTGTAATTTATCATACATTTAAGTTGGCCATATTGTTCATTCAAAAATAACAATTTAAATTGAATAATGAGACTGGTAAAATGATATAATTAGCATGGGCGCAATTTAATTAATGCCATACTGTAATCAATTGCCATCAAAAACTTAAATATACATGCATTATTTACGAAAGCTTACGTCTTCAAGGTAACTACAACAAAATACACACACATTTCACGAATGAAAGAGATAAAATCTTGCAAAACTATAACCTAACATATTGGTGGTAAATTACTCAACAACTGACACTGAAACAGCAGACAGCGTCGAGTGGCTATTTTGGGAATCCCAGGATCATCGACTAGACCTTGACCTACTCGGAAGGGAAGCATTAAGCAAGAGTTCACTTTATGTTCAATTATGTTGGTAAAACTGGCAATATACAAACATGTGTTTCAGTTATTCTGTAATGGATGAGAGAATTTATTCTCCTGAAATCCAAATTTGTATTTGCTGAACATGCATTCAAAAATACATTTGTAATAAAAATGTTCGAATGAAAATCGTCTGTATCGCTTACTACTTTATAGCGATAAAGGCGCGCTTTTCACTCTTAATACATAAATAACTATTATCACACAGATGAAACAATACAGATTTAACAATGAAGTGTACATATTTGAAACATTTGCAAGGCATAACATTGGCTCTTTCTGTTAGAATAACTCTGTATTACTTGGTAACAATGCTACGGAGTTTAATTACCTTTTGAGAAACTTACGTCTTATCTCTTAACATCAGCTACGTTTGTAATTGGATCCATAAACTTTGATGTAAAGCTTCCCCGAATAAGTTTGCAGTATTTCAAGCATGAAAAGGTTGAGAAACTCAGCTGAGAACCAAAGTGGAGTACATCTCTAAATCACAATCTCTTGATGGTTTCTCTGTTCAGCATTTCCATTAGCAACTAGTGTAGTGCGAAATATGTAATAAGTCAACGGGAAATTCGATTTTTGAATAAATATGTAAGAATAACATAAGAAATACATGTTATTGATCTAATAATAATTGCAAAATTGAATTGATATGGAAATGTTTTAGCTCTGGGGGGTGTTGGTGATTTGTAAGGTGGAAAATATGTAACGGAACTACCAGAGCTATTGAATTAATATTTTTTGCAAAAGAATAAGAACAGCTGTTTAGATTAACTGAAACCATTTCCTTTGGACATATCCATGATCTCACCCACAGGGAATAAATGCGAACATTTTTTTAAATCAAACCCTTTTTTGAAACATTAATTCATAATTACAGTATAATGTAATCCAGCTACTTGGAGGTCACGAATTGTGGATAGGTGTGAGCAATGCTCAGTGGATGTAGTGTTCTCTTGTGTGGATTAACGTCCGCACTATTGAACCTTTGCATTAAGAGGTGGTAATATCATATGTGATGTAATGTACTACGTTAATACGCAAAGTCCATCCTCATAATTAGACCAGTTTGTAATTCAGAGGCAACAGTTTGGACCTTAACTGTAGGTTCTTTAGATGTCATTGGATGTTGAGATATTAATTATTAGCTATGTCTAAGGAACATGTCAGCCTTAGTCGGTATCAAGACTATAAAATCACGTCACAATAATCCTTCACTCATTTCTCATTCATACTTGGCTTAAAATACCTACCTGGCTCGGTGACCATTTCACTAACTAACTATCCTAACTAACCCTCACCTAACTATTTTTAAATTCCAAAAGAAGAAATAACTACGAAGTATTTTTTAAAGGTTTACATGTTAACGAAATAAAAAAATAGCATCATGGGCAGCAGAATAGCTGGTGGCTACGTTTATATTAAGCTTCGACGCGGCACCAATGGTGGAAATGAATAAAAATAGTTGTTATTACAAAAATCCAAAGATAAACTCTCTTACTTTTACATGGAAAATATTTCATTATTCTTGGAAGTTTTACTTTAAATATTTTTCACTAAAATACTAAATTTAATCCGTAAAAAAGCTTTATCAATAGAAAAGTTCATACCTCAGAAATTACTCAACGTAGCGGAAATCAATAGAGACCAAATATTTTCCTAGAACCCAGCAGTGTAGCTGTGCCAATTTTACCTTTTTATAACAAAAGATATATCGCCTGGTCAACTTGAGATCATTTTATTAATTTAATGTTTTTATATGTGATCACAATCACTCGTAAATTTCGTTAAAACTTATTTTTCAAGGTCAATACAATTCAATATTTTTTTAGCTTACACTTATATCTCATAATTTGTGATATTTTGAATATTATTTGTAGTGGTTTACTTGTATTTAAATGTTAATATAGTCTAAGAGACGTTGCAATCTCACGGGGGAGTTTGATTTTATTCGTTTCTGAAAAAAAGCTTGCCAGTTTCTGGTTAATAATTGTTTGCGTTTACTTCCCTGTAAGAGATAGGTTGGATCATAGATATGTCTAAATTGAAAGTTTCCAGTTCATCTGAACAGCTTTTCTTGTAAACAAATAACATCACTTAACAATGACGTCACTGTTTCAAATTTTTCAAAAAAAAACTTCCCTCCCAGAGCATGTCCATGTAAAAAAACCGACTCACAAAAACGAATATTAAATTATATAGATTCCATACAGAAATGTCTGGTTTTCAGACCAATTAATACACCTGACACCTGATGCATAATAACCAATGTGAAATGCCCCCGAAGCGGTTCGATATCAGCGATATAACAATGTGACTAATTACTCGACTCTAATATCGTTATCGTTGTGCGATAGTCGTTGCGTGAATGTCAAACACAATACCCGTGACGTCACATTATCAGAAATTGCAATCCTAAATCGATTCAATGTCCAAATATAAAAAATGATTTGACTTAATAGCCTTCTTCAATGAAACAAAAACAATATATTTAATTTATTTTTATGTTTAAGAGTCTGCATCAGTCGTAGCCATCTTGGATTTTAGTCCCGTAAGAGCAATGTTAAATTCTGGCGCATATATCTCCTTGATTTACTGTCATAAATTAATGGAAGAGGTGTCAAATAAAAGGTATTACAGTCCTCCAGGGCACTACTTTACAGAACTTCTTATTTTCGATCTCAATAAAAAAAACGATTTATTTTGTAAAATATTCCTGGATTTTCGAACATATTGAAAAGGTCATGCCCTTGAGCCACATCTCATCAATGTACTTCCAAAGTTTTAAATTGATACTTTGATAATTAACGCCACTACACACGCCAAAGTGAAGGTATGTTCCGCCAGAATTTAACATTGCCCTTACGGGACTGAAATTCAAGATGCCAACCACTGATGCAGACTCTTAAGAGGTAAGTAGCTATTACCATCCGGTCTCCAAACCATCAGTGATGGTTTTTGCGGGTGGTCTATCTCGATCTACCATCTTGCGAGGGAGAGAGTCGAACTATCATCGCAGTACCGAGACAAAAAGAGTGAACATCGCTGAGGCTTTTACCACTGGCTGTCCAAATGGGAGGCAGAGTTAAAGGGTAGTTTGACCCACAGACTGGTGCCAGACCACGGGTGGAAATTCCTAATTCCTATAAAATCACGAATATTTCCGCTCATATCTGCACACGATGAACAAAGTAGCAGACGCACATGTCTGTCCTCTCCCGATATCACAGACATGGCACAACACATTTTCTTTGAGTGTAGCACATGGATTGCACATCGAGCGTCACTCTTTAAGATCGTCGTAGCAGTCACCTGACAATATCATCGAAGCTATGCTCCAGGGAGAGGACATCACTGGAACTGCGTTAAGGATTATGTTCATTCCATACTTCGGGTAAAAAAGGTCTATCTCAATCAGCCAACTTAGTACTAAGATCACTACTGATACTATGACTGGGACGGTGGCGTCGTCCTCTAATCCAGCTACTTGGAGTGTCGCCAAATTTCCCTGCTCTATTATAGCATATAGCTGATGGGCTAAATGAAAAATGGCAACACTGCTAGGCAAGAGGGAGTAAGAGGAAACCAGCTGTCTAAGTCCTCATTGGACTACTTTCGTGCGGTCCACTCTAGTGGCCTAGACCATGAGCACCTCTAGATAAGCCCATGTGACTTATGTCACTACGGTCCCTCACTGTGTTTAATTCACTGCACATGCCGCACATACTGTGTTAGCAATGGTCGGTGAGTTTAGTATCCTCTTGTGTGGATTAACGTCCGCACTATTGAATACTACGTTAATCGCAAAACTGGATACCTCTCATAATTAGTTAAATTTCATTAAGCTTCTTTTCTTAATGAATTTAGTAAAACAGTCTCCTACTACAATTACGCAACACTAATCATTAATCACTCTAATTTGGGCGTAACCCCTAGTACTCTATGTGAATCACTCCAATCACAATTGTGTGTTAGCAATGGGGGTGAGTTAGTTTAGTGTGGATTAACATCCGCACTATTGATACCGTTAAAAGACCATCCTCATATTAGACCATTCGTAATTGTGGCCGTTTCTCCACGTTAAACTTAGGTCCATTAGTTGTCATCGGCTGTTGGCTATTAATTAACAGTCCTGTCTAAGGAACATGTCAGTCTTAGTAACAAGACTACAAAATTACGCAACTCTAATCATCCTAATCACTCTAATTATGGGCGTAACCCCTAGTGGAGTATCAATCAAAGTTCTAGCCGAAAGTAATGTGCAAAACAATTCCAGGCTAGTCCTTGAAGATGAGGGGGAGGGTTTAGTAGGTGCGAGTCCCACACTACCGAATCGGGTCTCTGAGGTATGCATTAGCATTTCCGTCTCCTTCCCACAAAACAATAAATAGTTATTGTTCTGTCAAAATAAACTATTTCAAGCGAATCAATAATAATTAATTAAGGAGAGTAATGTTCTTCGTACATATCGGATGTCTTCACCTAAAGTGAACCAATAGCTAACTTTTATACCATACATATGACAGCAAACTGCTTATGGGGGACTCCCTTTTATTTTTAAAGAGGAATTTAAAATTGATTTCAAATCCGAAATATATGGCAGTCATTTTCCAATATGCCTAAAAACTTAAACATTTCTGACGGGGCACCCAATATGGAGCACCCAATATGGAGCACCCAATATGGAGCACCCAATATGGAGCAATACGGAGCACCCAAGACATTTTCCGTTCCAAACCATTTTCACCTTAAATGAACCAATATCTAACTTTTTAACAAGACACATGACAGTTATGTTTTATGCTCACTTTAATGTTTCAGTGATGCAGAGTTTTGAGAAAATTTACTAAGTTTTTGAAACAAAAAATGAACAGTGGTTTTATAGCAAATAATTTAAATTAAAACTCACGCTCTAAGCAACTAGATAAAATACTTCACAATAAATGTTTTTCAACCATAGCTTGTAAACGGTTACATAAAATATAGGGTGTTCCATGAGAAGTTTTCATGTTGTAGACCACATTTGAAAATGGCTGCCATATATTTCGAATTCGAAATCAATTTTAAAACTCCTCTTAAAAATGAATAGGAGTCCACCATAAGAAGTTTGCTGTCATATTCATAGTATAAAAGATAGCTTATTGGTTTACACTAAGGTGAGATACTCGGTAGACTGGTGGACATTATATTTGAAATATGTAAATACATTTTAAGAATACACACATTTTTATTTAGTAGTCTTTAAAAGTTAATTTTTATATAAAACAGATGTATCAACTGAAAATTAATTAGTGTTGAGCTATGCATCCAAAACATTCGATTTACAATAATTATATTCAAACAGAGATACTAAACGCAACACTAATATTCCTGCTACAAACATGAATAATTATTGTTATTGACAGGTTTGTAATAATGTATTATTAGTAATAATTACGTTAATATGTCACATTGATATTTCAATTACATACGAGTATTATAAAATTTGCAACAGTTAAAAGTTGTTTAATGGGTTTCCACTTTTCAGAACATTCTAATTAAAAATATTTTTGTAGTAAAGTGTACTTTTTGGATTGAATAAGCCTTTAAAGTAATTCCTAATATCATATTCGACGATATTAAAATGATGTTTCCAAATAAACAGTTCTTTGGGGACTAAAAGTCCCTTGTTCTAAATCCCTATTTGGCAGTTTTCATTATATCGTAAAAACTATTGCACTTCCGAGTTATTAAAACCATAAACTAGGAATAAACTTTCTTCTACGTTTCTTTCGTACAAAATCATATCCGGCTAAAAAGTGCCTACTGATTCAAATTAGTTTATCAATTATTTTTTAAAGTTTATTTTAGTAGCCTAAACTATTTCAAACCTTCAAAAATTTAAATATCTCAGTAAATTTTTACGATTAGATTAGGTTATTGAAATGGTGACCGTAATAAGGTAGGTATTTTAAGACAAGTATGAATGAGAAGTGAAAGTAGGAAGATTGTGGCGCGATACTGTAGTCCTGTTACTGACTAAGGATTCCTTAGACAGGACTGTTAATTAATAGTCCAACAGCCAATGGCATATCTAAGGGACCTATTGTTTAACGTGGAGTCCGAACCACTGCCTCTGAATTAGGAACCGGTCTAATTATGAGGATGGTCTTTTTCGGATCAATATTGCGGACGTTAATCCACACGAGAGAGGACTACACTCACCGACCATCGCTCACAACTATCCACAATTCGTGACCTCCAAGTAGCTGGATTACAGCATACGCCACTGTCCCAGTCTAAGGAAGGTTTCAAGCCTGGAACAAAGGTTTAAAGTGATTATAATAGATAGTGGATTAGATAAGTTAAGGACTAAGGTTTCCTATCTAGAAATTCATTGAAGAAAAGAAGCTTAAATAAAAATTATATACAATACACACATCGAGTAGACTAATCCCAAGTTTTGATTTCAGATTTTTTTCTGTACCCGACTGATACTGTTCTTAATATTATCATCCCAAAGAAGATCTTGCTGTGAGAAGAATTGACTGGCCTATGTGGATTATTCCTTCCAGGTTCGAGGGCAATTCCTTAACGCATTAAATCCTTGTGTAATGACTGGTTGCAATTAGAAAACTAGGGTATGAATCACTCCACTTAACCCTTTCAGTGTCGACGTCCGTATATACGGACATCGACAAAACACATACGGACATCGATGTAAGAAGAGGCAGCGTCCGACTATAAGGACGTCCTAAAAATAAACTTTAAAAAAATATTTTTGTTCAAAGTTTTAAGATCTTTTATATTTGTGTTTAAGATTTTTAAAGTATTTTTGACTGCAGTCTGCATCATTGTCTGTTTTTTGTGTAACAAGTTAGTTGGCCGATAGCACCAAGCAATTTGAGGTTATTATCATTGAATGTTTAGTTTATTTTGTGATAATGAAGTTCACGAATAATTAGGGTGATTTGAGTAGTTTAGGCTTTAACAACCCGGACAGTAATCCAGATTTCTCTCTTGATAATCAGAATATTTAAAAAATAATAATCATGATAGTTTAAATCACTTTATTAATTGACAAAGCTATTGAAACAATTAAAATTCTATGTCTAATGTACATAATTTAGAGTGTGAATAATCTTTTCAGTAATTTATGAAAAAAATATTTTTCACTCACAATATTTTTCAAACTAATCATTAGAACTTTATATTTGAAAAAAAGTTTAAATTTTTTATAAATGTACAAAACTAAGTAGACTACAAAAATACACAATTTTAAGCGTGATGAATTTTCTCCTGGCATTTTTTTTACTACTTCAAACAGAAAAATTCGTTATCAAATATTATTTTAGTAATCTTTTTTATACTTTATTTTATGAAGGAAAATATTAAGTAAATTTATTTAATCTGTTACATTTACCTTACTTATTAATGATAAAAATAAAAGCAAAAGTATCTTTTTTAATAAATAAATTTTGAAACAATAAAGTTTTTTCTTGAACAGCTAAAAACTGCTACTTTTAACCTGGCATTTCTTGCACATACTGTAAGAATAACGACTGGTACTGAAGGGGAGCCTTAACAATAAAACAAACTTATTTTAGTGTTTAAATCATGTTTAATAATAATTATGGCAAAATATTCAGAGGAAAAATATACATTTAGAATCATGTAAGCGTGAAAACATTTTAAAAAGAAGAAAAATCAAGTGTTAAGATCTTGTCTGGATTAAATTACAAACAAAGAATTTTTAGTAGAATGGTTGAGGGCTTTCCATTAATGTAGAGCCTCACTTCAGAGTTCTATTGAAATTCGATAGGGTTTTCTGATTGAAGTAGACGTATTTGAGAACTTGTCTATTATTCGAGAATAAATATTGGAATTTAAGTGATGAGATTAAAGTTAAAAGGATAAGGTATTTTACTTGAATCATTGAATGTTTAGTTTATTTTTTAATTTATTTTTGTGATAATGAAGTTCACGAATAATTAGGGTGATTTGAGTAGTTTAGGCTTTTACAACCCGGACAGTAATCCAGATTTCTCTCTTGATAATCAGAATAAAAAATAATAATCATGATAGTTTAAATCACTTTATTAATTGACAAAGCTATTGAAACAATTAAAATTCTATGTCTAATGTACATAATTTAGAGTGTGAATAATCTTTTCAGTAATTTATGAAAAAAATATTTTTCACTCACAATATTTTTCAAACTAATCATTAGAACTTTATATTTGAAAAAAAGTTTAAATTTTTTATAAATGTACAAAACTAAGTAGACTACAAAAATACACAATTTTAAGCGTGATGAATTTTCTCCTGGCATTTTTTTACTACTTCAAACAGAAAAATTCGTTATCAAATATTATTTTAGTAATCTTTTTTATACTTTATTTTATGAAGGAAAATATTAAGTAAATTTATTTAATCTGTTACATTTACCTTACTTATTAATGATAAAAATAAAAGCAAAAGTATCTTTTTTAATAAATAAATTTTGAAACAATAAAGTTTTTTCTTGAACAGCTAAAAACTGCTACTTTTAACCTGGCATTTCTTGCACATACTGTAAGAATAACGACTGGTACTGAAGGGGAGCCTTAACAATAAAACAAACTTATTTTAGTGTTTAAATCATGTTTAATAATAATTATGGCAAAATATTCAGAGGAAAAATATACATTTAGAATCATGTAAGCGTGAAAACATTTTAAAAAGAAGAAAAATCAAGTGTTAAGATCTTGTCTGGATTAAATTACAAACAAAGAATTTTTAGTAGAATGGTTGAGGGCTTTCCATTAATGTAGAGCCTCACTTCAGAGTTCTATTGAAATTCGATAGGGTTTTCTGATTGAAGTAGACGTATTTGAGAACTTGTCTATTATTCGAGAATAAATATTGGAATTTAAGTGATGAGATTAAAGTTAAAAGGATAAGGTATTTTACTTGATTTCTTCCTTATTTATTTAAATAATAAATTTTTTACTCTTGATTAAAAACCTAATACGTTTTAAATTTTATTGTAATATTAAATTTAAAAAATTGTGAATTAGTTTATCATTTAAACAGTTTTAAATTTAAAAATGTTTATTTATTAATTTTTCAAAGTAAGTTATGTTATTATATTAAAATATACAGGCTATTTTAGAAATAATTGATTTAATTTTTTTGGATATTAATTTTAGTTTCTTATATCAGTCCAAATTATTCCATTTAACGTGTCTGAAATCATCGAACATATTAATATAACATTATATTACCTATAAAACCATTCTAGAAGGGCCAGTAATAAAAAATAAAATTCAATTATCTCTACAAACCTATATAATAAATCTATGATTTAAATAAAACAATATAAAGCAGAAATAATAAAAAAAATAAAACATTTTATGTCTCAGTATATCCTGGTTCGACAGATGTAGAAATTTAAATAACATTACCATTAAATTGGACTTGGAGTGTCCATAAAATATATTAGTTAAAACTACTCCACACCAGTTTGTATACCACATGAAATATAATTAAAG
Organism: Nephotettix cincticeps; assembly: GCA_023375725.1. Taxonomy (NCBI): domain Eukaryota; kingdom Metazoa; phylum Arthropoda; class Insecta; order Hemiptera; family Cicadellidae; genus Nephotettix; species Nephotettix cincticeps. The sequence continues at coordinate 143,498,896 of CM041786.1, forward strand.
ATATATGAATTCATGAGAAAGTAGCTATAAAATTTACTTCATCCAAACTCTGAGAGATATTTTACCGTCTGCATTTCAAAGATATAAATTTTGAGATGTTGAGGGTGCTTCAAGGTAATTAGTATTTCCAAGAATGCTCTTATATCAGTGCAAATAGATACAAGTGCCTTTTACAGATGGTATATTCCAGGGAAACGATCATCAGGTTTGCTGCCATGATAAACACATAAACTATGATTTTTAAGCATGAATGGATGAACCTCAACCACATAAAGCTAAATATAAATTTTTATCCAAAAATATTGGTTAATAAGTGAAATATTAATTTTTCCTTATCCTCCATAAGATTAACATTGGAGCCTCAAAATACAACGTACTGTGTTTAGATTTTTTTATATCTCGGTAACCGTTGGAGATAGAGAAAAACTTTAAGGAACTTAATTGTGTAGTTTTTTTAAGCTGATTCCAATGGTGAAATATAAAATTAGAAATATTTAAAAATTATATGTGAAAAACGCATTAAACCCCATTTTGGGGTACAAAACCCCCCCAAAATACCCGTTCCCATTGACCGATATGTCTGGTTTACGAACTCGTCCAAGCATTTGTAGGAATACACGTCTCTACCAAATTTGGTCTCGATCGCACCATTTTACGCGAGTTTTCGTGCTAAAACAGACACATGAATATATAATATATACATATATTTACCATATAATAAAAAATTTTGAATATTTTTTATTCTCTGGGCACTAAAGAAGAAAAAATAACATCCCGGGCTTTTTTTGCCATGAACCTAATTTAATACTATATGTAAAATCTTACGCTAAAAAATATGCCCAAATTATTTATTAATATGGTTACAGAAGTTAGAAATTTTTTTGAAAATTAACTTAAACCATTAAATTGGACTTGGAGTGTTTCTGATAAATATATATTAGTCTATCATCACAACTACTCCACACCAGTTTGTATACCACATGAAATATAATTAAAGATATATGAATTCATGAGAAAGTAGCTATAAAATTTACTTCATCCAAACTCTGAGAGATATTTTACCGTCTGCATTTCAAAGATATAAATTTTGAGATGTTGAGGGTGCTTCAAGGTAATTAGTATTTCCAAGAATGCTCTTATATCAGTGCAAATAGATACAAGTGCCCTTTGCAGATGGTATATTCCAGAACGATCATCAGTGTGTGCTGATTTTCAAATAACCTTCAGGATTATTCAAGGGTTTTCCTCGCATTGTGTTCTAATTGATTGATTTTACAATAATTAGTAGAAAACATACTCTAAAATAATTTGGAACACTTTTCCTCATAAATGTGTCTAGGTGTTATCTAAAAGTTTGCTTTTAAAGTGACTTTTATTGGTGCTTGTATTTTTGTTTTGAAAATTATGGATACATCTATGTTCGGAAATAAATACATTTTTTAAACAAATAACTTTGGAACTAGACATATTTTGCAAAAAAATTTAACTAATCGATTCTACGAGTATTGACTCTGTAGGTACATTAAGTGTAAAAAAAACTTTGGGATATTTTATTACTATGTTGGATAGTTCATTTAACCATGCTTTCTTCTTTTTTTAAGGAAATCTTACATGTAAAGCTACAAAGATGCCCAAATTATTTATTGGAAATATTTAGAATGAAGTTAGTGAAATTTATTTGATTTTTCAATAGCTATTTTACTATGTGTTCTTGATAAACAGACAATTTCTATCATCACAACAACACTCTTAATGAAGATTAACTATAATTACAAATAATAGACATATCCATGATCTAACCTATTTCCCACAGGGAAGTTAAACACACATTTTCACTTATTTTCTCTTGTTAGTTTAAGAATCCGAATATTTTTTTTAAATAATGAATTTTAAAGGATATGTAAATCAATAAACGTCTAAGAATATGTAAATTTATTAAAGGTTGTATTTTTGTGTACCAAATGGAGAAAGTATGTGTCAGTCCAATGATACCGTTAATTTGATACCGTTAATTTAGGTTAGAAGTTTTTATTTATTTCAATTAAATATAATATAGAATAATTTTAAGCTGGTATGGACAAAAATCTATGTTTAAAAAAACTTTAAATGAAAAAGCTTAGTAATTAACACATCGTAACAATAGGAATTTTGAACCAGGCATTCGAATAATAATATAAAATGCAAAATAGGATGTAAACCTTTATTTCACGCTATAAAATGTATTAAAGTTAACCTTTAGAGCTGTAGAGTAATTAGAATTCACGGCAGATAACGAAGAAAGGCCTGATTGGAACATGTCCAAGCCTAGGTTGAAGCAATTAGTGATTCTCTTTACACCCTTTTTTATAGAATTATACAAAAATTTATAAAAAAATTACAATAAATTTGTTGTTAGAATTCATTCGGCACCATGGTTGCATTTAAATAAAACTTATTAATCTAGCAAATAATTTCAGCTATTGAAAATGTCTACTGTTTGATTTATAAGATTTCTCTTAAAAAATAGTACGTGTTTTTAGTAACTAAATATAAATTAACTTTCAGTTATAAATAAACGTTTTCAATCCAACCCATGTTAGTTTAACTATAAAAGGTACAAACCTAAACCTTTTATATTAAAGAGTATAGATTTTAAACATCCCTTATTAGTTTTTAAAGGAAATGTTGATAAAAAAGTTAGTTAATTTTAAAACATATTGACAAATTTACAAAAATGTTTTATAAATACTTATTTAATGTAACTTTTACTATTTTAGACAATAAATGATAACATTATTCAGATGTTTTCTGACCTACGTAAATAATAATATTATTACTCTACCATTCTTAGTTTCTGAAATAAATGTGTCTTTGTGATTAAAAATCATAATTGCTGAGTGTTTCCAAATATTAGTGAACATACAGTGTTTTTGTATAAAACTGTTTAACTTTGAAGAAAATCTAGACTGAACCACATATATATTTTAAAAAAATTTTAAAGCATAAAAAATGAAACTATTTAAAAAAAATAAATTTTAACGACCTGTACCTCTTAAATGACAAAAGAAAAACTAAAACTGTCTTTTTATATCATTATTTACTTTTATCTGACTAGATGATGCTGATTTTGACACGTAACGACGCCCAAGAGATTATAGAAGTAATATAATGACAAAGTATGAATCTTGACTTTGATAAATGCGAGATTAATTATGAAAGCTGATAGTGTTGTTACACCGTTGTGATTTATCACCGCACTCATGTTAACACGTCGTGTGTATGATGGCTTCGTCAAAGCGAACCTACAAATCTCTGACGTTGCAAGAATAAATAGCGGCGATTACGAGTATATTGGCGTTTGATTTATCTACAGGAATATTCCATTTGTTAATGTACAGATGTATATTTTAATTCTATATTTCATATATTACTTAATAATTTGAAAATGTCTAAAAAGTACTGAATACACAAATGATTATTGATAAAATATTTTAGTGCCAAGGACTTAATTACTTTATTCTTAAGTTAAGGTTTTTAAACCCTGTACCAAAGGTTTTTGTGATTAACGTACAAGAAATTCTCTTATGCTTTGAAATTAACTAGGGATATAGTGATAAATAACAACATTTGTTTCTCTAAAAATATATTTTGTTCAATATTAGACATCAATTTTTTTATTAGGGAACAGAACGTAGTGGTTATTGAGAATTACTTAGTAAATAATTAAATATTTTTTAATAAATTAAAATTTTAACGAATATTTTTTGCGACTAAAACTGTCTTTTTATATCATTATTTACTTTTATCTGACTAGATGATGCTGATTTTGACACGTAACGACGCCCAAGAGATTATAGAAGTAATATAATGACAAAGTATGAATCTTGACTTTGATAAATGCGAGATTAATTATGAAAGCTGATAGTGTTGTTACACCGTTGTGATTTATCACCGCACCATGATGGCGTCCCCCAGGGTCTAGTTCAAGGGCCCCTCCGCTCCGATGTACGAGTATATTGGCGTTGATTTATCTACAGGAATATTCCATTATGTTAGATGTACAGATGTATATTTTAATTCTATATTTCATATATTACTTAATAATTTGAAAATGTCTAAAAGTACTGAATACACAAATGATTATTGATAAAATATTTTAGTGCCAAGGACTAAATTACTTTATTCTTAAGTTAAGGTTTTTAAACCCTGTACCAAAGGTTTTTGTGATTAACGTACAAGAAATTCTCTTATGCTTTGAAATGATAACTAGGGATATAGTGATAAATAACAACATTTGTTCTCTAAAATATATTTTGTTCAATATTTAGACATCAATTTTTTTATTAGGGAACAGAACGTAGTGGTTATTGAGAATTACTTAGTAAATAATCATGCAATCAATGATTTTGCGAGTAAATATTATGTATCACTTAGATTAATAGACACTGGTAAATATTCTCTACGCTCGAAAGTTCATATTGTTATAAATATAACTTCTAATGAATGACGTAGGTATTAAATTTTCCTAATCATTCATGAAAGTACAGTATGGAAGGTAATACAGATATCACTTTATTACACTTCGATTCGTGTCTCATGAAGCACGAGTCCAAAGAAGAAGTATCAAAGGTGCCGTTTAGGACTTAACGAGTTTTATTAGTATTGTTAATTGAATTGAAAAATGTGCTCGTTGTAGCTGCAAAAATTTAGGTTATACGGCTATTTTATCATTCACCTTTCTTTTATTTATTTACTAGCTGACCCGGCGAACTTCTTACGCCTAACAGTAAATACGTGTTAACTTTAAAATTGGCCATATTCTGAAGTCGAATAGCATTACAGCTTCGTTATGATTGATTAGATATTCTGGATCACGTAATACATATAGAGATAGGTTCAGGTCTCTTGTTTGAAGTTAAAAACTGCATGAACTTAGACTTATCTGAATTAAACTGAATATTGTTAGCTGAAAACCAGTTCATTAGGGATTTATATGATTCTTCGACTCTTTCTTGCAGACTAACTTGTAGACCACAAACGAAAATCTGTTGTCGTCAGCATAAAATAATGATTTGGACAGATTTGGGAGTGTTTGGAGCATGCCGGCCCAAAGGTAACGTACTGGCCCACATATAACGTTCTCGCCTCAAGGTAACGTGCTGGCCCAAAAGTAACGTATTGGTCTAAAGGTAACGTGTTGGCTGAAATGTAACGTAATGGGTCAAAGATAACGTGTTGGCTCAAAGGTAACGTGCTGGCCCAAAGGTAACGTGCTGGCTCAAAAGTAACGTGCTGGCTCAAAGGTAACGTGCTGGCTCAAAGGTAACGTGCTGGCTCAAAGGTAACGTGCTGGCTCAAAGGTAACGTGCTGGCTCAAAGGTAACGTGCTGGCTCAAAGGTAACGTGCTGGCTCAAAGGTAACGTGCTGGCTCAAAGGTAACGTGCTGGCTCAAAGGTAACGTGCTGGCTCAAAAGTAACGTGCTGGCTCAAAGGTAACGTGCTGGCTCAAAGGTAACGTGCTGGCTCAAAGGTAACGTGCTGGCTCAAAGGTAACGTGCTGGCTCAAAGGTAACGTGCTTGCGAAAAGGTAACGTGCTGGCTCAAAGGTAACGTGCTGGCTCAAAGGTAACGTGCTGGCTCAAAAGTAACGTGCTTGCGAAAAGGTAACGTGCTGGCTCAAAGGTAACGTGCTTGCGAAAAGGTAACGTACTGAGGTAACGTGCTGGCCCAAAAGTAACGTGCTGGCTCAAAGGTAACGTTCTGGCTCAAAAGTAACGTGCTTGCGAAAAGGTAACGTGCTGGCTCAAAGGTAACGTGCTGGCTCAAAGGTAACGTGCTTGCGAAAAGGTAACGTGCTGGCTCAAAGGTAACGTGCTGGCTCAAAGGTAACGTGCTTGCGAAAAGGTAACGTACTGAGGTAACGTGCTGGTCCAAAGGTAACGTGCTGGCTCAAAGGTAACGTGCTGGCTCAAAGGTAACGTGCTGGCTCAAAGGTAACGTGCTTGCGAAAAGGTAACGTGCTGGCTCAAAGGTAACGTGCTGGCTCAAAGGTAACGTGCTGGCTCAAAGGTAACGTGCTGGCTCAAAGGTAACGTGCTGGCTCAAAGGTAACGTGCTGGCTCAAAGGTAACGTAAAGGTAACGTGCTGGCTCAAAAGTAACGTGCTGGCTCAAAGGTAACGTGCTCGCTTAAAGGTAACGTGCTGGTCCAAAAGTAACGTGCTGGCTCAAAGGTAACGTGCTGGCTCAATGGTAACGTGCTGGCTCAAAGGTAACGTGCTTGCGAAAAGGTAACGTGCTGGCTCAAAGGTAACGTGCTGGCTCAAAGGTAACGTGCTGGCTCAAAGGTAACGTGCTTGCGAAAAGGTAACGTGCTGGCTCAAAGGTAACGTGCTGGCTCAAAGGTAACGTGCTGGCTCAAAGGTAACGTGCTGGCTCAAAGGTAACGTGCTTGCGAAAAGGTAACGTGCTAAAGTACGTGCTTGCGAAAAGGTAACGGGCTGGCTCAGAGGTAACATGCTGGCTCAAAGGTAACGTGCTGGCTCAAAAGTAACGTGCTGGCTCAAAGGTAACGTGCTTGCGAAAAGGTAACGTGCTGGCTCAAAAGTAACGTGCTGGCTCAAAAGTAACGTGCTGGCTCAAAGGTAACGTGCTGGCTCAAAAGTAACGTGCTGGCTCAATGGTAACGTGCTCGCTTAAAGGTAACGTGTAACGTGCTCAAAGTAACGTGCTTGCGAAAAGGTAACGTACTGAGGTAACGTGCTGGCCCAAAAGTAACGTGCTGGCTCAAAGGTAACGTTCTGGCTCAAAAGTAACGTGCTGGCTCAAAGGTAACGTGCTGGCTCAAAGGTAACGTGCTGCTCAAAGTAACGTGCTTGCGAAAAGGTAACGTGCTGGCTCAAAGGTAACGTGCTGGCTCAAAGGTAACGTGCTGGCTCAAAGGTAACGTGCTGGCTCAAAGGTAACGTGCTGGCTCAAAGGTAACGTGCTGGCTCAAAGGTAACGTGCTGGCTCAAAGGTAACGTGCTGGCTCAAAGGTAACGTGCTGGTCCAAAAGTAACGTGCTGGCTCAAAGGTAACGTGCTGGCTCAAAAGTAACGTGCTGGCTCAAAAGTAACGTGCTGGCTCAAAGGTAACGTGCTGGCTCAAAGGTAACGTGCTGGCTCAAAAGTAACGTGCTTGCGAAAAGGTAACGTGCTGGCTCAAAAGTAACGTGCTTGCGAAAAGGTAACGTGCTGGCTCAAAGGTAACGTGCTGGCTCAAAGGTAACGTGCTGGCTCAAAGGTAACGTGCTGGCTCAAAAGTAACGTGCTGGCTCAAAGGTAACGTGCTGGCTCAAAGGTAACGTGCTGGCTCAAAGGTAACGTGCTGGCTCAAAGGTAACGTGCTTGCGAAAAGGTAACGTGCTGGCTCAAAAGTAACGTGCTGGCTCAAAGGTAAAGCTGGCTCAAAGGTAACGTGCTGGCTCAAAGGTAACGTGCTGGCTCAAAGGTAACGTGCTTGCGAAAAGGTAACGTGCTGGCTCAAAGGTAACGTGCTGGCTCAAAGGTAACGTGCTGGCTCAAAGGTAACGTGCTGGCTCAAAGGTAACGTGCTGGCTCAAAAGAAACGTACTAAGGTAACGTGCTGGCCCAAAAGTAACGTGCTGGCTCAAAGGTAACGTGCTGGCTCAAAGGTAACGTGCTTGCGAAAAGGTAACGTGCTGGCTCAAAGGTAACGTGCTTGCGAAAAGGTAACGTACTGAGGTAACGTGCTGGCCCAAAAGTAACGTGCTGGCTCAAAGGTAACGTGCTGGCTCAAAAGTAACGTGCTTGCGAAAAGGTAACGTGCTGGCTCAAAGGTAACGTGCTGGCTCAAAGGTAACGTGCTGGCTCAAAGGTAACGTGCTTGCGAAAAGGTAACGTGCTGGCTCAAAGGTAACGTGCTTGCGAAAAGGTAACGTACTGAGGTAACGTGCTGGCTCAAAGGTAACGTGCTTGCGAAAAGGTAACGTACTGAGGTAACGTGCTGGCTCAAAGGTAACAGGTAACGTGCTGGCTCAAAGGTAACGTGCTTGCGAAAAGGTAACGTGCTGTCAAAGGTAACGTGCTGGCTCAAAAAAGTAACGTGCTGGCTCAAAGGTAACGTGCTGCTCAAAGGTAATTGCTGGCTCAAAGGTAACGTACTGAGGTAACGTGCTGGCTCAAAGGTAACGTGCTTGCGAAAAGGTAACGTACTGAGGTAACGTGCTGGCTCAAAGGTAACGTGCTTGCGAAAAGGTAACGTACTGAGGTAACGTGCTGGTCCAAAGGTAACGTGTTGGCTCGAACTACTAACTACTAACTACTAACTACTAAGGAGCTGTAATCTGATAGTTACTTGTTAACCTAATAAATTCTAATTACTGCGGATTGGGTTTGTTTGCCGATTTACAAAAGATAACGATAACTTTTGAATAACTTTAAAACTACTGATGAACTAACTCAAAAAGTAAAATTAATATAAAGACTCTACGTATTATGAAATAAATTGATGAAAACTTTTTATTCACGACCACGCATCAAAACAAGAGAGTCACCTTGTTACCAACAACAAGATAATTCCTGGATTTTATAGTTTACTTGTTGATAAAAACACGTTGTTTTTAAACTATATTCCTCATCCCTATCTCACTTTGCATATTTGATTTGAGTTTAATTTTTGTACAAGTAAAAAAATAAATTACGATATTTTATCGTCACAAATATTGACCATAAACTGCCACATAATAATGATACATATGCATGTTATCACTTCACATTCACACTGTTTTGGTTAAGCGAAATTACTTATTTACTTTTAAACATCTCTCATATTCCTCGGCATATTACCTGATTTATGCTATTTAGATAGTTAATCCGGACATTTTATATCACATTTAAAAAGGTTCGCGTTTAGGAGTCCCGTGGTAAGCTAGAACCTTGAACATGAAAAATAGTACACAATCTGGAATGAGCTAGAATAAAGTTAAAACAAATATGTTTTCACGTTTTTCCCATTTAGCCTTACTGAACGATCAAGCAACCAATTCGTTACTGCCACCAAACAACAAATTGTATAAGCATTCGTCAAATTGTAGGTCTTAGTGTAGGTACAATCATATAATTATATATATACTTCACATTTAAGAGGGTTTTTACATTAGATTTAAATCTGCCTACCTCTTTTAGTTCTTTAAGTTTACTGGGAAAATGATTAAAATTGTTGATTATGAAAAGAGTAATTCTTAAAAAAGTAAGTTTTATGTGGTGGGTAAATGTGTTTCTATTCTATGACGATGAAATCGCCCCAAGACATGTCCGTGACCCTTCAACTTGAGATTTCTCAAAATTTAATATGGCAGTACTAATTAAAACTACAAATAACTATTTTTTTTATCACAGGGTGTATTTTTGTTAGTAGACTATTTACATACAAGACTAAAACTAATTACAAACGATTTCAAATAATCTTTGATATCAAAATATATCTTGGTATTCTTTTAAAACCCTACATTGGTATCGTTTCCCGATTTCCGCGAGGGATATCATTTACAGAAGCTCTTCAACATCCAGTCTCTCTGTATCTTAGAGTTTATGTGGTAAACACTTTTGCAATAGCTGTTTTATCATTTAAAACACTGTTTTAATATTCTGTTGTTTGCAGAGGTTCCTTTGACATACATATTATTCTACATATTTATCATCGCAAGATTACGGTAAACATTACAAATTCTTACAAATATTTTTGTATTTATTTTTGTGTGCGAAGCTAGTTTTTAATAAAAAAAGAATAAGAACAGCTGTTTATATGAACTGAGAACAATTCCCTTTAGACATTTCCATTATCTAACCTATTTCCCTGCAGTGGAGTAAATACAAACATTTCTCATTCTACATTTTATGCAACTATTACTGTTTCGTTTACAAACGTATTATTTTATTTTTGTTTTATACTTATTAATTAACCGTCATGAACACCTCTGTGCACAGATCAATTGTCACTGCAGCGGAACACATTCAATTTTTATTTATTATCTCCATGTATTTTACTCTTTCTGGAAATAAATAAAAGAATTTAAAAGGCTGTTCACTATCGAAACAAAAAAATATAATCTCAATTATAAACAAAAACAAGACCTCCATTTTTTCCATTTTTAAACACTACTGGTAAAAAGATGCAACTACAAATAATAGTTATTAGATGGTTCAAAATATAACTATCTAACCTTTTATTTATTTTACCACAATTTATAATAAATTATATAAAAATGTATTTAAGATTTTGTTAAACTATACTGATTCATAGGCATGGAGATTTTATATTATTTAGATAAACTAATTATAGAACATAGTTACACATTAACAATATAAACTATAGTTTTGTGGAAAAAATCATACCAGAATGATAATGATGAGATAATAATGAGAATGATATCACACAGCTGTTCTGGTAAGAGTAAATACATCACATTTTAGATCAGATGATAACGTATTAATGGGAGGATGTGACGTGAATCATAACTGTCACAGTGTTAAGTCTCCTATCATGACTGCTTTGAACAAGGCAATCTCATCTGACAGGATTTTATCAGATAGTCCAGTTGTCCATGTCAATACATGGATGTCAATGAGTAATAATGTTAGTCTCTATAAACGTACTGAACGTTTTATTTAAACAGTTCAGTATGTTTGTTTTTTTTCATGTATTTATATGAAACCCGTATTTTTGTGTGTTTTAGCGAATTTCCCATAGGGAAGAAGCTATTACCGTAGGTCTAATGGCAAGACTTAAGCCAGGGACCATGTTATTAGTCGTTAAACTTTATATACATATTGTGGATGTAAAAAACCCATTTTGGGGGAGGGGTTTGTACCCCAAAAATGGGTTCTCGTTTTTCCCATGTAATTTTTAACAATTTTAAATTTTATCTTTCACCATTAGAATCAACACAAAAAACACAATTTAGTTCATTAAAGTTTTTCCCTATCTCCAACGGTTACCGAGATATTTAAAAAAATCCAAACACAAATCTAACTACAAATGTGGTTTGGATCAATAAGTTTATACTAAAAAACCATAGTTTATGTGTTCCTCACGGCAGCAAACCTGCATACTCTTTTCCATGTTAATGTTACGAAGAATAGGCAAAATAATTTATCAACAGGTATTGATTGATCAATTTTTTATATACTTGTATTATTATTGCCATATTATTTAGGTGGAAATTTGCTGAGTACGCAGGTGTGCTGCGACGGGGGATTATTTTACTATTATAACACATCGTTCGATATGACTGATTTAATATCAATACTATATAGAAATACAAAGAATTTATTTCAATAATATTTACAGTCATGGACCCACCACATCACATGTTTTCAAAACATGTAACCAGTCAACTGGTGGGGGGGGGGGTATGAGTGGGGAGAATGCTAGACGGGGGGCTTCCCCGGTCGTCATAGCATTGGAAACCCCCACGGGTTGGTACTCGATACAATCCAGTGGGTGTAGTCACAAGCGGCCATCCATGGAAGGTGAAGGATTAAGCTCTTTTCCGCTTAAGTGTTATCCAAAGGTTTAGCAGAATAGGCCTAAGACCTCTTGCGAAATCATGATGACCGAGAGTATGTGTTCACATGGTCAGAAGGTGACCTCATATCGTGTGGTTTAAAAGTGTTTAAATTTTGTTCCAAATTATTTCAGCACTTCACCTTTTTACTGATTTTATTTAAGAAATAATTTTTTTCAATTAAAAACTTAATTGTTATTTTAGATTTTGTTGTTTACAAAGCGGCTTTTAGGCTTAAAGATAAATAAAGTTATCTGAAACGAAATTTTGATCCTATAGTTAAAATAAAGAGGAAGGTTGGACGCCTGCAGATAACGAGGAAAGCCCTGATTGGTGCAGAGTCGAGCTTGGATTGGAGCAATTAACAATATCCGATAGCCAGTTTCTCTAGTGCCCGCAAATTGCTTTAACCATACCTGCAACCTTCTCTTTTGAACCTTTCAGAACCATTTTGTCTTCTATCAGGAGCCTTTGCTTCGTCAAGTGACTTATTCAGTTAGTAATTGGTTAACGAAATATTTTTATCGGTATAAAATCATTTTTTAAATGTTACTCAAATTTTAGATTAAAGGTATTTTAAGTCAAGTATGAATAAGGATTGAGTGTAAGATGATTGTGGCGCGATCTTGTAGTCTTGTAACTTACTAAGGCTGACATGTTCCATAGACAGGACTGTTAATTAATAGCCCAACAGTCAATGACATATCTAAGGGACCCCCTACAATTAAACGTAGAATCCGAACCACTGCCTCTTATTTACGAATTGGTCTAATAATGAGGGTGGTCTTATTTAAATATATTATTTAAACTTTATTTCTCGGAATTCGTTTCTCATAACCGTTATAAAGGTTTAAAATAGTATTTTAAAAGTTTTTTTGAATTACCATTAAGATTCCTAAAATTCATAAATATTTTGTATATTTTGTAATAGTTAATCAATGAGAGTCACCCGGACACTGTTCATTCATCACACATACTTCAATGGCTATGCGTTTTTTCTTTTTCAAATAAATAAATTTTGTCTTACTCCCAGTTTCTCCAAAAAATAGTAAAGAAATTGTGTTCAAATTCAATTTCATCTCAATATAATTCAAAATTGTAATTTTCTCAGAATATAGCTTACTAGTAATATATTTATTTCGTGTAATTAACTCACACAAAGAAAATTTTTCTATTTTTATTGTTATCCTGTTTAACTTAACAAACTCCCTCTTATTATTATTTATTATTTATAGCTTCTATAGTTGTATTTTATACTCATTCTGTTTTATCTTCTAAAGACTGTAGCTGTTTAAAATTGGATTTGATTTGATTTACTTATTTTGTAGTTGAAATTTGCTACTTGTATGTATAAGATATCAAATAGCTTAGTAACCATCACATCTGTTGAATCTGTCAAAAAATGTGTATGTACATTCGGAAAATATAATATTTCTATTTATTTCTTTTATTTATGATGTCGTATTTAGTTAAAAATGTTCGTATTTACTTCCCTGTTGGAACTAGTTTGGATAATGGATATGTCTACAGTGAATGTTTTCAGTTCTTCTAAACAGCTGTTCCTATTCTTATATATTACAAATTCAATACACTCGTAGTTTCAATGGAAATCTGTTACAAATTTTCGTCTTAAAAATTGTCAATACCCCCGAGCTAAGAAATATCCGTGACAAAATTTATAGACAGTTACCTGATCCAGATAAAAAGTTTCTGATTTTAATCCAGTCAATTTTTCAGAACTCATTCTTACTTCAGGAGCCATGATTTAGTAAATCTATTATGTAAAAAAATTAGATACGTTACAATATTTACACTACAGTAGATGTTTCATAAAACATATTTTTTAACTTAAATAAAGATTCACTGATGAATGTATTTTACAACACTATCAAGTGAAATGGCTCCCAGATATGAGGAACGCTTCAGGTGGAAATTGTAAGACCATTTATAGCAGTCGTGAAACGTTTATGGTCACCGTTACGTTTAACGTTGGCCACTTAAGAAAAGCGATATTGTAGCGTACATAAACACCGCTACCACTGAGGTAGGTAATCACCAAACACGAACTCTGCTTTCAGATCACTACCCTTTTGGACCAGATGACACTCGTTTTTAGATTAGATTATTGAAATGGTGACCATACTACAAGGTAGATATTTTAAGCCAAGAATGAAATAGGATTGAGTGTAACATGATTGTAGTACGATCTTGTAGTCTTGTTACTGACTAAGGCTGACATGTTCCTTAGACAGGATAGCCTAAAAACCGATGGCAACTAAGGTACCTACAGTTTAACGTGGAATCCGAACCACGACCTCTGAATTACGAATTGGTCTAATCATGAGGATGTCCTTTGCGGATTAACGTAGTATCCAATAGTGCGGACGTTAATCCACACTAGTGAACACTACACCCACCTACCATCGCTCATAACTATCCAAAATTCTTGACCTCCAAGTAGCTGGATTACAGGATGACGCCACCATCCCAGTCTAGGGTTAAAGCCTAGGAAATATAGATTGACACGATAACGGACGAAATTATTGTCTGATTATTATTATTAATTAAATTCTTTGTAGTTGTTACTTTCTGTACCAAAATCGGACTTTTTACTACACTTGGGGGGAACGTACCCAAAAATTGGGGTGTCAATTTATTTATGTGTAATTATTGAAATAATCTTATTTTCCTTTTTACCATTAGATTCAGCCCAAAAAAACACACAATTATTTGGGATCTTGAGCGTAGGTCAGTTGGTTACTGAGGTATTCAAATTGGCAAACACAGTAGTAATAATATTATTTGTATAATAGCTAAAAATCAATAACCCACTTGTTTACTTCAAAAATTTATCATTCATGTACATCTTCGTAAAACCCCTAATTTAATGTTTCTTACAGCAGCAAACCTACGTATTGGCATACGTAATTCTTACTGAGAGTAGATAAATTTGTTTAACTTATTTAGTTACTGAAATAATTCAATAAAATATTGTTTGTATTTTACTTAGTAAACAGCCATAATGCAAGCACTTTACCATGTAAATAAACAATTATTGCAACAGATTTGCACACTTTCCGATAACTATATTTGGAATAAAATACGTTCTATGAAATTCGCTCTACTCACGCCAGCGTGCTGCGTGTGATATCGTTCATATTAATCTGTATGGATAAACGATACTCTAAATACCTATATTTTTACGTATGATAAACTCCTCAATACAACTGTGAGGTTTGTATTCTATTTGAGGAAAGGAGATCACATGTTTACACCACAAAATTTTAATAATTAGTTAAATTAACTTTTTCTTATTTTTATTTAAAATTTGGATGGTTATTTTTGAAAAAAAATTTTAAATTATATATAGATAAACTTTAAAGATTAAGATAGTTTTATTAAAGAGTGTCGACTTAAATTTAAGGGAGAAAGTGTGTCAATCCACTTACACTGTTTATTGAATAAATATATTTTACAATAGTATTTATACATATCACAAATATAAAACTGCTTGAATTCTTGATTGAAAAACACGCAATTGTAATCAACACAAATCCACACGGAATTAAATGTAAATAAAAAACAAACGAAGAGCCTGATTGCATGACTTGGTAATATGTTTCTCTAAACGAACACGATTTAAATCTCCACATAATCCAGGCTTAACTGTTAGGCTTCCTTCCGAAGCATTTACATATGTCCGTAATGCAATATATTACACCGAGAATCTTTTTCGTACATTCACCGTTGATCAGTTCCCACAGTCAAGCCACTCAGAATTGTTCTAATTAAAACATATTAATTTCGTTCTGTACGGTTTTAATTTAAATTTTGCTAAATATGAAAATGATTATACCCTCTGGCTCAAAGGCCGAAAATATCCATGGATATTGGTGTAAGGATGATAACAGACACGTTTCGCACTGTTGTCAGAACGTATAATTTGTAAATTCCCGCACTAGGGTGGATATTATTACCCTAGTGCGGCAAAGTAATCGGCCAATCACATGCGCGGAACGCTCGAAAAATGAAACTAACCAATAGCAAGCGCTGAGCGCTCAGTCAGCTGATAAGACGGTCGCCGTTCCTACTACACTAACTTCCGATTTTGCGCAATGAAACTCAGGTTACCGAAAACCTATTAGTTATATTACATTTTTACGAGCGGAAAAATCAAACATAACCTCAATGACTTTATTATTGTAGGAAAAATCATGTGTAATACGACCGCAAACTGTCATGGCCGCCCTCGAAATTCTGGCAACAGTCAGCTGACACTTCGTGCTGCCGTATGAACTTCTCGTGCGATATGACATCCCTTGCGATATTGTTACACAAATAGCTATTCCCATTTCAACAAAAAATATTTGTTTACTATTTCGCTTAAGTAAAAGATAACCTTTCAATAAAATGCATTGATTTATGATAACATAAACTATCCTAATTACGCAAGATGAATTTACGTTCGATTGTTTACAAACTAACCAAAAAATATTTTTGCAAAAATCTTTTGCTCATTGTGGTTAAAAGATAACCACCTTGTATTAATAAACTTATTCTTATTATTATTTATCTAATGGGGGTAGATAAACGTTTATATTCTTTTTTCACAGGTTTTCTCAATATTCATTGACATATTTAGATCTAATTGTTGCGTCATTTCATATTAACATGCCAGACAAATTGTTAGACAGTTGATCTTCAATTAAATATGGAATCGAAATGATAGTCGATCTTCCATTACAGTTCAAATATTATTAAATTTAACACCAACATGTTTAGACAAATTGCAACCATAACAGCTTATGTTGGAGGTTAAATAAATTTGTTTGTACGAATTCCTTATAATTTAAAACCACTTTTAGAGATTTATGTTTAAATTTTCCCCTCTCACGTTTAGTTAGTATAAGGAAATAATAATGCTTAGCTTTAAACTCGATTTTTAGTTTTCAGTGGATGTATCTGTTTTGGTGTCCCCTAAAAAGTGTTTTTTAGGTTGTCTGTCTGTATATATTTGTGTCTCTATGTATGTGTAGAGAACCACAGCCTACGCCTTTGGTCCGATTCAGGTAAAACTTTGTGAACACGTATATATTCACCTCACATACCTTGGTATCCTTTTAATTTCTTTGAAATTTAGATTTTTTATATTAATTCACCCAAACTGTTCAAAAACGTAGAAAACACTTTGCCTAACATCCTAATTCTTTTAGTTAAATACGGCTCTAACGATTGTAATTTCTTTTTTTGTTTATAGTTAATACGTTTATGGTTTTGGTTCACAAATAGTATGACACGTCTCAATTGTCTGTGAAAATAACGGTTAATAGAAGAACACCAAAAACATTCTCTTTCTTATTTTTTAACCATACCTTATGATATATGGTGTGCAGTGTAGGTTGAAAATAAAAACCCCCTCAACAAAGTTTTGAATTACATCCTTAATCATTTTTAAATTGTTAGTCATTAACTAACAGGTCTAGTAAGAAGGGGTTAGTTAAAAGGGAAATTAGGAAATTACATGAAAGGTGATAGAATTTAGTTAATATTTAAAATTATTTTTAGATAATAATATTTTTATTAAAATGTATGCATTTTTGAAAGTGAAGGGGTTTATTTAAATGTTAATCCACTAATAATATTTATTTAAAACACGTATGTAGAAGAAATCCGAAGTTAAAAAAATGAACACATACATAAAATATGTCTACAAAATAACAGTATACAAACAGGAAGAATGTTAAGAACAAAAGTATAACATACATTTTAAAAAACTAATACAAATAATATAACAAGTTATTGTGTATTTACTCTAAAAGAGACTCAAACACCAAAGAAATGAATGTTTAAATCACCGGTTTTATAGGTCGTTTCCCAATCGTTGAGTCAGGCATGTCTACCTGAGGCAAGGGATGGAGTGGTAATTTGCACTGTCATGGCCTGTTTACCATCCTGAGGTGGGCTGTTTGAGTATCCAACACAGGATATTGGACATCGCCACTTTGGTCGCCTCAAACGGTGCATTGGAGCAGTGTCGACTGTCGAGTCGCAAAATGATAGCCATGGGTCAAATAGTCAAAAGCCATTTAAACGGCTTATTTGGTAATAGCAGTTGTTTATACTTAAAACCACGGGACACGGGACACGGAACACCGGACACGGGACACGGGACACGGGACACGGGACACGGGACACGGGACACGGGACACGGGACACGGGACACGGGACACGGGACACGGGACACGGGACACGGGACACGGGACACGGGACACGGGACACGGGACACGGGACACGGGACACGGGACACGGGACACGGGACACGGGACACGGGACACGGGACACGGGACACGGGACACGGGACACGGGACACGGGACACGGGACACGGGACACGGGACACGGGACACGGGACACGGGACACGTTGGAAAACACATTTTCCAACGTGTTATTAACAACACAACATTTATTTTTAATTTGACAAATATTTTATATTTTTTTTACAAATATTTCCTACGTGAATGATAGATAAGAGTAGTATTATCGACAACAGGATATAATTATTATCTCTAATTTAAACTTTCAACATTCAATCGATATTATTAGATACGATCATCACATGAAAAAAGGAGTTTTCCACATCCAGAAACTTTGTAGTTAAAAATAAAGACGTGTTGGAAAAGTCCAATAAACGATATTGAATAAACAGAGATATAGGTTGAACATTATGAGCCTTAAGTGCACACTATCCTAAATAAATTTCTTGAAACAAAGCTTTTTGTGTTTAAATATAAATTTATATATATGCATATAAAAATACAGTAATACTTTTTAATTTAAGAGGGCATCGTAAAGTTTGTTTTAAAATAATTTCATATAATATATCAGTGTATACTGTAATTGAATTAATTTACCACTAAACAAAATAAAAACATATTTGTGTATAGTTTTTTAACTGATATATTTTTTTCAAACCTTATATTATGTCAAAGTAACATTTTCGTTTATCAAATTAATCTTTCAAAAGTCCAATATGCACTGATATTTTTAGAGTGACAATGTCGAGTCACTCGCAGGTGTGCCAATATCACGGGCTGTATATTGAATGACCAATTCCATCAGGCTAACCGTTTGGGTCAGATTGGGTTTTCATGTAAGCTACATAAAACTTTTCTATTTATATTTTGTAAGTTTTATAAGGATAAATTTATTACCTCTAAAAAACTTATAGATGTATTTTTAAAATGAAGAATATGAACAAAATAATAATTTAATTTTATACTTTCAACGGCTTTGCACAAACTTCTTTCTTAGTACGCCGTTTGTGCTTACCAAAACTTATACGAAATAAATATAAAATATACGTAAAAATCACAAACTAAAGTTTGTTGTTACCTCAAGGCGTTTGGGAATGTTATTACATTTACCTAAATATATTTAAACATTTTATTACTAAACTAGCAGTAAGTCCATTCTTTGTAGGTTGTGAATTCAGTTAAAGAAGAAAGATTATCATACCAAAATGTAAACCTGAAATCCTAAACGAATCAGTACAAATAAAATAAATCAATACCCAGCATTATTATTTAAAATGCATTACTTTACAACTAAACAAATTAGAAAATTGGTGTACCATTATTCAAATTTGTTATGCCTTAAAGTAACTTTTTAATATAGTATGCTTTCGAAATTGATTTTTATTATGACCAATATAAACAACCTATTATTGATTTTAACTTTACAGCTGTTTGTTTTCCTATCTATTAAATCATTAAACTACAAAGACAGCTGATTATTACCAGTAGGTGATTGATTTAAAACTGATTGCAAAATTGGACTAATATCGCTTAAAAAGTGGGGTTTTAAATGCTCGTTATATAATTTTCAAGGGGCAGCGGAAAAATTTCAAGCATCAAAAACCTTCTCTGGAATGTAGAGAATGTATGAAATAGGTTTCATTGTTATCAGTTCTCCAGTTTTTTATTTTAGAGAAGCCGTCTTAAAATGCCTCCTGGAGCGTCACAGACAAACAGACGGACACAAATTGAAATAAGAACCTAAAACATAACACGACTGTAAAATAAACCGTACTAAGCCGGTCTAAAGCTGAAATCAAAACAGAGCAGTTAAAAAAACTTACAAACGAAAGGTCCAGGGGAAAATGGGGAATGTGTTATTTGTAGTTTTGCGATGATTATTGGTGTTTTTCTGTTAGAATCTAATACCTACTTAAAATTACTTCTGTATTTTTTTATTTTACTATTAATTTGAGCTATGCATTTATATAATAAATCCAGGAAATTATTAGACGAAATATCATTCATAATTTTGTGCAGTAATTTTGTTGCATATTTACTGTGGGGAAAAAGGGAAATGCCAGCTTCGTTCTAGAGAAAAATGAGAAACATCATTAGGAAATAAAGTAAATAATAGTAAATTAGAGTTTAAATATTTTTTCAGTCTTCTATAATAGAACGATTTTGTAAGTATAATTTTCAAGGGAGAAAGTACGTTTTACTTAACTGACACCAATAATTAACATTAAATCAATCTACTTTATTTTTATTGATATTATTTTTTTTAATAAGTAAAGGTCTAAAAGGAAGGTATCCATAGAAAACCTCATCGTGACTCTTCAGAAACAGTTATGGAACCTGATAATATACAGAACACCGGATCCATCCATTGCGATGTACATGGCAAAACAGCCTTTGGCCATTCACATTTACTTTTATAGGGTTACATGCCTTAGTTTGAACCCAACTTTAGTTTTTATTTATCCCATCATCCTTTTTTATTGTCAACTAGTCTTTTTACAGCATGAGATTACTTTGATAGACACAGAGAGCTTAGGATTAGAATTTTGCAGTTTAGTAAATTATTATGGTTTTTAACCTTAACTTGAAAATACATAAAAATTTAGACACACGTTTTTCAATATCTTTTATTGGACTTTTCCAACGCGTCTATGTTTTAAACTACACGACGTTTCTGGGGATTGATAAACTCTTCCGTTTTCACGGAAGAGTTTACGGGGGCCTTTCGTTTGTAAGTTTTTTTAACTGCTTTGTTTTGATTTCAGCTTTAGACCGGCTTAGTACGGTTTATTTTACAGTCGTGTTATGTTTTAGGTTCTAACTCACCTGAGGACGGATCAGATTTCAAATCCCGAAACGTCGTAAAACTTTGTTTTACTTAAAACGTGATGGAAAATTTCCACAATAAAAATCTAAATAACATGTGCGTATAGTTAATATAGGAAAATATGGGTGAGGCAATTCCCTTTAAAGTTATATATACAAATCTTTATTGGGTGTCTAGGTCTTAAAGGGGATTAGTGTAGGATTTGTTATGTATTGTTCAAAACCTATTTATGTATACATTTGTCTATGGACAGTTCTACGCTTGTTTCAGTATTATTGAACACATTTCTAAGTATCGTTGTACAGTTCATTGTTGTAATTTAAGCATATATAAATAATTGTCCTTTCAAATAATACATAATTTTCATAGCTTGTTTATGTAGTAACCTTATACTTTACTACATAACCTTACTAATAAATCTACTAATAAATTTTCTACATATTTTCATTCTTCATATTTTAAAACTCTTTAGTCATCTTGAATATCAAACAGAAACTAAACAAAAAAAGATTAAATAAATTAACAAATAGAGTCAAGTAAGGTTCACTGAACTTTTGAAAATATAAAGAATAAAGAAATTCATTTTATAGATGTTTGGTTAGGATTTGATATCAATTTGTCAAATTTATTTTAGTGATGACTTATTTATTTGTAAAGTATATTTACGAAATATACTTAACTCTTATATTTATGCCGTAATGTATCTATTTTTCAATTGTCAATTTAAAATTATGTTTATGGTGTATTCATATACATGACATTTTTATAAGTTAAAATCGTAATATATAACAAAATACACACAAATTTAAATGATTTAAAAGTAATGATAAAAATAATATGTTTTGTACCTCATAGTGAGTATAACGTACGGGATATTTCTCCAGAGTATATAAGGCTAAATTCCCGACAGAGGATGTAACATGCCTTGCACCAATTTAGTGTCAAGGGATTTTGTATCTTCTCATACATTTTTATTTACATCCTCTCTTTTACTTGGTGAAGAAAATTCTTATTGAAATCTGCGATACGGTTAGAATGCCGGAGAACGGCATGTTTTTGTTGTTCCTGACCAATGAGAAGGTTGAATCTAGAATGCCAATAAGGTTAAAAATAGTCCTGGGAAAAAACAAATATTAAAATTAATTTTTTTCAAAATACTTTACTCTAAACATTTAGATTTCCAAACATTTCGGTTTATATTGAGGGATAGAAAAAAGTTAGGTTAGCTTAAAAATACATATATGTAAAAACTTTGCGATATTATGTTTTTAAAACTTTTTTTTCGGTGAGGCAGGAAAATGTAATTCGCACAAAGGCTATCAGACACTGGATGTAAAAATATAAAAATAATGGGTCTACCTACTAAATAACCTATAATTTGTTTATCACATTCCATCAGGCTAGACCTGAATTTGACTCAATAATAATAATAATCCTTTATTTCCAAAAACAATTACATATTAACAGCAAAAACTTGTATACCTGTATACTAGAAATTAGTTCCCCACATGGGTCTAAGCCTGTGTGTGGGGAACGAGTCCTTAAACTGCCGCCTATAACAATTCTTAAAACCTGAGACTATAAAAATAGTTAAGTAATAACTAAAAATAATAAACTAATTTATGTTAACAAACAAAAAAATTAATTAAGTGAAAATTACTATGCATGCATATAAATAAATGGTATATTTTGCGATATCATTAATAGAAAATATATAAATAAAATGATACCGAAAATGAATGAAAATGATGATGAAAATGAATACCGGTCGATCAGTTATTAGATTAGATTAGATTAGATAATTGAAATGGCAACCATACTACAATGTAGGTATTTTAAGCCAAGTATGAATGAGGATTGAGTGTAAGATGATTGTGGCGCAATCTTGTAGTCTTGTTACTGACTAAGGCTGACATGTTCCTTAGACAGGACTGTTAATTAATAGCCCAACAGCCTATGGCAACTAATGGACCTACAGTTTAACGTGGAATCCGAACCACGGCCTCTGAATTACGAATTGGTCTAATTATGAGGGTAGGTTTTGCGGATTATGGTATCTTGTGGTCTAGATCACGTTTCTTTTCAAGAAATGTGTCCCAGATGAACTGTCACAAACAATCCTAGTTACCCCCATCCCCTTAATTATAAATAGCTTGTATCTACCAAAATGTTTTTAAACCTTAAAGCAAATATTGAATCAATCTAAAAATAAAAACTTTTGCTCTGGAATACTTGTATCTAAAACCTCTCTTTTTGAATCAATAAGAAAACAAGAATGAAAAATATTTAGGTAATACATTTTATTTTGGGTAGCATTTTCTTGCGCGAATCTAATAAGAACTAAACTTTTTTTAAGCGAATATGTTTAAAGAGTTTTAGTTATTTAAGGAACCAACACATAACTATTATAAAAATAAGGTTCATAACTTACATTATTTCTTTGGAACATGTGAAAGAAAATTTAAGTAAAAAAGGAGTTCAAACATTTACACATTGTACTGAAATCAACAAAGAAAATCTACAAAACCATTTTAAATATTTATCCTTCTCACATAGGTTATATTAACATTTTGATTTGAAACTATTTCATTAATTTAAAAAAATAGAAATAACTACTACTTAAAGTATATCTATTTATACATTTTACACTTTCTAAATATTTCTTTCATCCACTTAACTAGATTCAAGTATGTATTTCTGAACGTAAAAATCTTGAGCAAACATGTACAAGTATAATCAACTACGCTATGCCGTAGATAGCCTACACAATAAAACTTTAAACATGTAGGAAAAAGCAGACACTGATGTCACAAAGAGATTCTGTTATCAAAGGAGTCTCCGGCTATAGACATATAAATCACCTCCAAATCCTAGATTATCTGGGTTTTACGTGCTCATTTGCATGCGTCTGTCCTGCTATATATTAGAACCGTATCTGATGACAAACAGAAACAATTACTAGAGTTTCATAGAAAGTGAAATAATTGTTTTATAAAGAAGATTTTGTATTTTGTTTGTTTTTTGTTTTTGTTTGTTTTGTAATAATGCGAAAAAAATACTGAACCAACGGTTTGAAATTTTACACAAAGTAGATCTTAAACTCATGCAACATACATACTCATTTTCTTAAAATCCTCTCGGGCTACTGTGAACGGTTTCAATGTTTACATTTTAGAGGTTAAAAACATAAAATTACTTAATGTCAACAGCTGTGAATACTAAAATTTGACGTGCGAGAAGTGGAGAAGAAAAGTGGCTGCCGTGACCGTCTAGGTTTCAATGTTTACATTTTCTAATAAACATCCGTTTGCACTATATTTTGCAGTTAAGAAGAAGAAATAAGTTGATTTTTTGGAAAACTGCTGATCGAAATTATGAATTATGAAATAGTGGAATGGTAGATTTTAAGTTTTTCCGACGACGTCTCTATTACATTAATTTTTATCCTCTCCCAATATTTGACATATGTTACTTTGAAATGTTGTAGACACTCCTGTTTTGTCATTTTGTAAACAATGAAGAATTAATTAACAATACCTCAAATGTATCAGTAGAGCCTATACCTTTCAGCCTTTCTAGCCCGTGCGAAGAACGGGTACTTTAACTAGTTG
Source organism: Nephotettix cincticeps (assembly GCA_023375725.1). Classification (NCBI taxonomy): domain Eukaryota; kingdom Metazoa; phylum Arthropoda; class Insecta; order Hemiptera; family Cicadellidae; genus Nephotettix; species Nephotettix cincticeps. The sequence goes on from CM041786.1 coordinate 143,523,195, forward strand.
CTTATACTGTAAGTGTTCTATGGTTGACTATTGAAATACGATTATTGACAAATATTGAATTAAAATGCATGATTTAATCCTTAAACTGTGTAATTAGGATAATTTAATAACTAATTCTGTCTTATACAAAGACATAACCAACATTTACTTTGTTTTCCAAGTTAAAATACATATTTTTTGGCACATGTAGTGCTGTAGCCCTTCGAGGTTTTGCCCATCATTTTTTGGACCTCCTCAGGAGGTTAACAGGAGTGGTAACACGGTGGAAAGTACGGTCTAAATGTGGTCTAAGTGCGGTCTACGTGTGATCTAAGTGTAAGTGTTGTTGAAAAGTGACGTTTACGTGTTGTGTAAAGTTAGGTCTAAGTTTTGTGTAAAGCGTGGTTGTCTCGTTGTGTTGTTATTGAAAAATAAGCTGATTTTCTAAAATTGGAAACACAGCCAGTAAGATCGATTATGAAGAAGATAAATGGAATAGGGCCAATTACGGATCCCTGAGAAACTAAGTACGATGAAAGTGTAGTAAAAACTGTCGTTTAAGTGCGTTGGAAGTGTGGTCTCAATGTGTCCTGCGTGTAATTTAAGTGCGGTGTAGTTTACGATAATTTCAAATTGAACTTTTCCGCATACAGTTAAAAATATTGGTTAACAAATATAAGATCACGAAAAAACTGGTCATCACCTTAGGCCCATGGCCTGTGCGCTGAATTAACGTCATCTAAATTCCGTATCAGGGTTAGTCACATAAGCTAGCCAGAGGTGACCGCTCATGATCTAACAGGAATCGCCGAACACTGCTTTCGATTCAACAAACTTTGACTTACTGAGTTATTGAGTTATCCATGAGGTACCGCTGATAAACGCTTAGGTAAACCGATTAGATACTCTGGAATTGGAACTATTGCAAGCACTAACATAGGTTTGGAGTCAGTCACCCTACCGACTAAGCCACTGACTCACTAAGTTCCTTAGTTACACAGAAACTGAATACTATAGCAATGCAAATAATTGTTTTATGGTAAAAAAGTGAATAATTAGAGATAAAAATCTACTTAAGATATAACTAGCATTACCTCATACACCAAATATAAGCGATTTATATTTCGTATTACACGTTGATTTGATATCTACAAAGCAGCTTAAACACAACGCAGGTTGCGAAAAGTCAAAGCGATGTTTTGGCAAATCCCTCCCAAGGAGATGAATATTTCCTGCCTGGCATGATATCATGAACTCGGGGATTTGTAAATTATTCATTTGTATTCTACTTTCGTTCCTACAACCACCCGTTTCAATAAAATGTTTTAGTTTTGTATTTCTTTATTATGTTGCGTTTTGTGTAGCATGTTTTGAGTACATCAAAATTTATTTAAAATTATCATTACTGACTTACTCACTGTATTGGCCCGTTGGTACTCGGCCTCTTCAACACAGTCTTTCCAGCATCTTCCACACCATTCTCCTCTTCGAGCCCCAACTATTTCACGTCTCTTTTGAGCTGGTCCTACCATCTAAGAATAAGAATATGTTTATTTCCATTTTATACTTATAACATAAATAGCTGTTTGTGTAGCTAGAGCGCAATTGATGTCATATCGCACAAGGGGTTCACAAGACAGCACGAAGCGTTAACTGAGTGCTGCTATAACTTCAAGGGCGGCCATGACAAATGCACCGAATCAATGAATGGGATTTTTTTTATTTTAATAAAAAGATTACATTAGTTACACAACTTATAAAAATAGCATGAAATTACCCCTACATGGGCTAAAGCCTGTGGTTTGTGGACCAGTTCTATAGTTCTAGATATAAACCTCATAGTAAATTAACTAAAACGATATTATAAACTAACAAAAGATAAAAATCATAAACTAGAGCCCCATTACATTCACAAATATCACTAATACTATATAAATGTTTTGGATGAGTCCGGTATACCAATATAACCTTCCGGATAAACAAACCTTCAAAACGGAGCGTTATAAATTCAGAAATGGAAATTGTGTCTGAATGAAACGTAAAATAGGATCAAAGGCTCAGTGGTTTTCAACCTTTATTTCGATTATCGCGAGGGAAATCAAGCTTTTGATTAGTAAACATACTTTGGAAATACGCCACAAACGGTGAATTAGTGTCGTTGCCTACACTTTGTAAAGTTCTCGATGATTCTTATGCGCTCAGAGTTTCACATGTTTAGTACTGCTGTTTTTTAGTTATTGTAACACTGATATACACGGTGGTTTTAACGTCCATGCACCATACCGTTTTCTAAATTTATTATTTAAAATGGCTTTTCAATCACGGAATCTATTTACTATGTTCGTAACTTTTGTATAGGTTTAAATTGGGAGCTCGCTAAGGTTCAAGATGTATGAGTCAACTTTAAAATTCTTTATGAGGAACTTCATCTGACTTATCAAATATCACTGCATTTTCCCCTGAATAAAGTGCCGCAAACTAAATTCAAAAAGTTGCACAGTTTTCAAAGGTCCCACCAATTTTCCTAAATACTAAAAGTTGGGCCATGTATATATTTGACGAATTTTATGATTGAAAATAAATTTAAATAAAAATGTTTTTAATAAATGTTTGATTTGAAGCTTGCCATACGACATGGTATTGAAAAACACTGCATTTCCATGCTAAAACAGTGGTGCAATTGAAATCCAAAAAGGTTGAACCGTTTTCAATACATCCACGGATAAAGAACGTTGGAGTAAACATAAAAGTTTTTTTAGAACCATGCCATACGAAATATCAAAAATAACACTGTATTCCCCACCTGAAAACAGTGACGCAAATAAAATTCAAAAATGCTGTCCTGTTTTAATACATTTTTTAAAGCTTATTTAAAGCTCTATCCAGGTACTTTTATGTCATAGCCAACTCTCGCAGATGAAGCTGATCATTGTTTATCCACGCTGTGTATTTTTTTCAGCGCACTTTACTTTCTTTTACAGAAAATCAAAATCCATGCTGTAAAAACAGCTGAGATGAAATAGTTATTTTTTCATTTACGAATACGGCACTATAAAACTCTGCCCACGATTCTTTAGCCAGTAGATGTTTGTTGGATGTTTTTTTTACTAACAAAAATGTACACAGCCCTTCTACCGGTAAAATAAGGTGACTACGAAAACAGGAAGAAAAATTGCATAAAATTCATATTAGTTCAAAAGTATGTTCTAGGTAGAAACAATATCTAGGTCTAAAATACCGCTTTAGGCAACCAGAAAGAGTTATAAACTTAAACTAATTTTGTTTGTAGTTTTCATTATAATGTATTATATTGAGAGGAAATAAAAATTAAACTAAAACTAATTGAGAATCCTCCTTCGACTGCTAACAGGTAAAATACGAACAAAATCATAGAGTAAAAGTGATTAATGGTATTCTCTGAGAGACCGCCACGTCACTGGCACAAAGACAAGATTTTGCTGCAAGATTTAAAGCGATGTGGTGGCAAGAACAGATGATAACTGTGAGCTTCCTCTACGAGCTTACATTGAGATCCTCAGATTATTTCAATGATTAGTTTCATCTGCTGCTTTAAACGTGATTCTATTTGAGATAATGTCGCTTTTTACATATGATTTGTGTAATATATGATTTTTACCCAGTGAAATGTGGATCTTTATGTGAACGTTTTTTGGTATTTTCATGCTTAACTATTTCTCTGTGACTTTAATTTTAAAACAGGAATGATGAACTAGAAAACACGGTATTATACTACATAACTATGCAAGTATCGAAGGGCCAAAATGCATTTTCTTTTTCAAAAATTAAAGCACCCGGAGTTAAACTCTGTGGTTTTAATCCTTGGTTGGTTTTAACAAGTGGTTTCCTTGGTTTTAACAAGTTTTAATCCTTGGTTCGTAATAACGAACCAAGGATTAAAACTTGTAGTTTCAACCATAAAAATATAAAACCCAAAGCTAAAATATTTATTCTAATATGAAATACCTTTAATTTTTCAAATCAAACACCATAATGGATTTAAAATATTCCGTAATAGAAAAACAATGAATCAAAATACACTTTCAACAATTTAAACAAACAATTAAAAAGAGTAGTAAATCAACAGTTACTATAATTATTAATATGTCCTAAATTGTCCTTAAGATTGTTAAACTAATTTAAAACACATTATTTTCTAACTCTTACTATAAATGAATTTCGATTACGTTGGGGTTGCTCACTGTTTGTAAGCTAAATAGCTTGGAAACTCTGTGTTTACATTCGATGTTTGAATCTGGCATTTGGGGCTCCTTTGAAGGCGGTAGTTTTAAATGAACTGTAATACATACATTCATATTTGACTCAAATTTGTGCTTATAACATTTTATTTGTACCAGAAATCACATAATCAATTAATTCTAAAGCTAAACTAATTGGATAAATTTATTATTTTATTTTAAAGCAGTTACTTTATCTGGCTTTGATACTTTAACATGTTTTTTCTTCTTTTATAATTTTGAAACAAGTGAGGCATTCACTGTATAATTGTTTTCTTTATTTTTCTAACCAAATTTGCCCTTTACCATAGGCCAGGGGTTTGTATGGTGAATTAAAGGCATCGATGTACCGTTGCAAATTTAGATCGTTGTCACATATGCTTTGATTTACTCTGTGATCGCTCCAGCAAACCTTAGCTACCGTGCTGGTTTCATTGATAGTTTATTCAAAAATAATCTAAACACTATGTTTAAATCCAAATTAATAACATCAAATCATTCCTCCTTGACATGTTAAAGTACAAATTATAAAATTTAAAAGGTGTCTTTTTATTCGTAAAATAATTATTTATTCCTGAAAATATTTATTTTGTTTACAATTGAAAAAAAACATATCTAACAAAATTTTAAAATATCTGGAGCCAATATGAAGCACCTATTTAACAAATTTTCGTCCCCAATAGATAAAACTGAAACACGCCTTGAGGAATAAGTTGGTTCAAATCATATTTTCATAACGCACTCTTTTTAAAATACGCTGTATCTTGAGTATTATAATAAATCCATAATATTCTCATACCTCCGAAGGTTTAGCTTATATTTTGTTTCTTTCGCTTCATCCTTTGGAAACATAGGAAATGTGTTTCTGACATAAGCTTACGTTAATACAGGAGCCGTGTTAAGTCCGTCATGACGTGTTGTGTCAAGGTTTTGTTCGGTTTACCACATAATATTTGGATGATGAGTTTAGAAAATAATATATAAGTACAGTAACAACAATTTGTACTTTCTTATTGTGTTTTTAACTTTGAAATACTGAATTAATTGTTTAACCCTACAAGTGTTAGCATCTCACTGTGAGATGTCAGCGAGGTGCAATTGTATAGTGCTATCGAAGTCAACAATTACCGTGACGGTGCTGCCATCTGCAAAATAGTACATGTAACTACTCGTGTTGTTCCCTGTTCTAACGCTTGAACGTTCGTTATTTTGCCGCTAGAGTATGCTTTTACAGCCAAATAAGTGTTTTCCCAGACGGTGGTTCTTTATGGTGTAATGGTGAGACCGTTGTGCTGAAGAGTACAGCAGTTTAAGCCATTCGGAGGAACAAGGGTTCGAAACCCGACCATGGGAATCTCGATTTGGCTTTCAAATGTGTGGTATAGTGGAGTGGAGGGTCCACCTTAAATAAACGGTGACCGACTCGGGTGGAAGTAGGAAGAAGGTAGCAAGGTGGAAGAATTTGTAGGCTTAATTGGGATTGCAGTGGACACCTGTTTTGCTTTTAGAGTTGGTGGTTATAATCGAGGACATTTTTTGTGTTTTTGTGTATACTTAGTATTTTAAGAAGAGTTGCATGAAAATAAAAAAATAGAATAATTGTTGTACTTTGAGGGTAAATACAGGGGACTGTGGTCTAGATTTTAAATTAACTGAAATCATTTCTAATAACACTAAATCTCGAATCAAAATTGTACTTTGGACTGGGATTGAACTAATAACCCTTGAGTTTAATGTGGGCGATTATAAAGGATCGCTACCCATTGTGATCTCTCCAGTGGAGTGTGATAGTTTTAACCCACAAAATGGATTAAATCCTTTATTATTATTACTACTTTTATGAAATGGCGGACAACCCAGGTTGGCATTTTATGCCAAGTATGAATAATAAATGGCTGTAAGATGATTGTGGTAAATTTGTATTTTGTTAAGCACTAAGATTGACACATTTCATAGGCAGGACTGCTAAATAATAACGTAACAGTCAATAGCATCTAAGAGACCTACAGTTGTATGTGGTGCCCAAACCACAATTCTTCCTGTGATGTACGAACTGGTCTAGTTTTGAGAACGGTATTGCCTATGAATGTAGTATTCAATAATGTGGACATTAATCCACACCAGAGAATACCGCATCCACCGACTATCGCTCTAAATATCACAATTTGTGAACTCCAAATTGCTGGATTACAGGAATAGATTAGTAAATAAATTATATCTATAAAAAGTGGTCTAATATTTCTATGAAATTTTCATTAAATCAAATAATACAGAACGAGTAATATCTTCAACTATCATACATTCAGTTCTTCATTACCGTGTCAAAGTCCTTTAAGCTCCTTATTTTATCGAAAACCACTGCACTACATTCGTCTGTTACAAAATTTAAAATGTATCGTGAAGAAATATTTAAAAAATTATAAATACAATTTAAAAATATTATATCTAACTTATTTACTCCCAACATTTGCAGCAATGTTAACCAAACAGTACAGATAATTTTAAAGCAGTGTGTTTGAACTAGCATTAAATTTAAATAAACATATTTATGTTTTATTTCTTTATAATTAGTTCACATAAAAATATATTATTTTTTCTTACTAATATTTTGAGTTTTGATAAGGTATTTTTGTACTTAACGTTTTATATTTTTATTTTAGAAAATTTACAAATACGATAACATGCCAATTCTTCTTTAAGTCCCATTTATTTAGGTATTAATTATTTACCAAAAATTAACAGTACATAAAAATTGATCCTAATGATTGAATCCTAAACGACTAGATAATAAAAAAAACTTTAGTCTGTATTAATAAGTTGAATATAATTTATAAATAAGTTTAAAATAAATTATAAAACCGTACCAATCAAATAAAAAATACAGATGACATTGATAAGACTTGTAGTAAATGGAATCGTCAAGAGTAAAAAGAAAACATGAAACAAAAGTCTGAGCGAAGTGGCTCATCTTTACATTGTGCCTGGGATAGCACTTTCCTGTCTGTTCGTTTCTCATCTTCTTTTTATGATGGAACAGTACTGGACATGTTTCTAAAAGTTTCAAAACACGAGATTTACTTTTACAAAGAGTTTAATATTAACAAATATACATGGAGGGTTTACGGTGCACAATTTGGTATTTATATCCTTTATATTGCAAATATATGAATTGTAAGTAAGTGAAAAATAGATAATGTTTCATTTTAAAATATAATTCCTGCAAACATGCATGTAATAATAAATATAACTCAAAAGTTACAGAATTTTTAATGCATTTATAGCAAAATGGAAAAAATCAGCCAACAATTTTTATCTCCTTTTACCTTTTGTAACATCTTTTGGTGTTTAAAAATTAAAAATTTATATACAAGTCATTTAATTTTAAACCTTATTACACATTTACAATTACAATAAAAATACATTCAGAAAATAAGTATTAAAAGATGGTTTAGTTGTATTACTGTTTCATACATTTTGAATTACGACTTAAAATAAAATTGTCGAACACTGTGTTTTAGTTTTTATGTATATACTGAGTAAATTTTTATACGTTAGACCTTGATACGTAACAAAACACATATAAAATTTAAATCAAACTATAATCAACTGTCGATAGTATAAATGTTTCCACACGTTAAACTTTTCCACACGTGCGCAACGCTTATTGTTTTTATGAACTACATAAAAAGTAAAGTATGTATATTTAAAAGTCTCTTGCACAATACTGGGATTATAGTTATACATCCGTTAATAATTTTATCACATTTTAGAAGATTATTTCAAATTAAATAAGTATAGTTAAATAGTTAATAATAAAATCAGATATGTTATAGGGAATCCGAACTTGTGTTCAAGTAAATTACACAACCTAGTTAAATAATCTAAGTCTTAGAGATATTTCTTAAGTCCGTTTTCCTTAAAGCAGAAATTATATGCTTTAATCATGTTAGGAAGAAAAGTAATTTTAATGGAACAATATTTGCATTTTATAACAAAAAATTAAATACAACTAAAAAGATAGCTAAAGCATTACAAGCATAACACGAGGATAAAAAGTTTATTTTTAATGTGTGTAAACAATATAATTGTTTTCATTAGATCAAAGAGGTATAATGAACTCTTAGATTATACTTTGACAGGTCATAACACCAATTGTTTAATTAACTTTAATAGATCATATACCCAGTAAAACCTAGAAAAATGTTCTTTTAAATCTGGGTTTACGCCTGGGTTTGAAAACTGTTTACTTCATTTATAAATATCGTCATTTGAAGTATACAAATGTTTATATAAATAAAATTAGAGTTTTGTCTGTACATTGCTCAGAGTTATTCAATTTTTAGTTATTTTTACAATTCGTGCGTTAGAGAAGCCAAAACAAGTCATATCTCAATTTGGGTCTGTCTATGACGCTCCAGGAGGCATTTTACGCCGCCTTCTAAAAAAACGAAAAAACTGTGAAACTGATTACAATGAAACATATTTAATTCTCATTCATAAACACAAACAAACATAACATTCACAAACATAAACATTCTCTAGAATGTTCTTCAAATGAAGAACATATCTAGAGAATGTTTTTCAAAGCTTGAACTTGTTTGCCGCCCTTGAAAAGTAAATCTATAGCATTTAAAAACCCACTTTTTACGCGATATTAGTCACATTTTAATTTCAATCAGCAATGAACCACTTACTGGTAATAATCAGCTGTCTTTGTAGATTAAAGATTTAATTGAAAGAAAAACAAACAATTGTCAAATCAAATCAGGAAGTTTATATTGGCCATTGATTTTAAACCCATTTCGAAATCATAATATAAACGTTATTTAACGTATATCCAATTATAATAATGGTTTAATTTAAGTAATGCTAAATAATAAAACTTGATATTGATTTATTTTCTATGATTTTTTCTTTGTCTTTTCTAAAATAATATCCAACTGGTGCTCTACAGATAATGATGATAATACTATTTCCAGTAAACCATCATTAATTTTGAATAAAATACCAAATTGTAATAATATTCTAATAACTAAATACAACAGTGTTTAGAGATTACTGATGAGCGGTTTAATGAACCAAAGCCTCTTACAGAGTGCAGGATAGCAAGGCTGGGAACTCTAGGGAGGAATGTACTGCAAATCCCTTGCAAAGCGTACATATTTCCGGTAATAACTTGTTAAGGGGAATATTTGGTACACAAAATATTTATGGACACCTCCGTCTAATACTGCCTTAAGCGTTTTGTGTTTCTACCTTTTCCCTAATCGTATATGGAGGAAGTATTGTTCTCATATGTTTTTAGAATTAAAAAAATCCTTCAAAGTGGCGTCTGTCTATTTGTCAGTTAGCATGTTTGTGTACAGACCCAAACCACACAGTTTCGTCCAATTCTTTATTAAATTCGGCACAATTATGCATTTCAGCAATATCATAGTTTTTAATGTTTGGTTTTAATTGTTTATTATTTAGATTCTTATTGCGGACATTTTCCATCACGATATTATGTAAAACAAAGTTTCACGACGTTTCGGGATCTGGAATCTGATCCCGTCCTCAGGTGAACTAATATCTAAAACATAGCACAATTAATTAACATATAATCCGGACCAAACCGGTATAATGGCCACAATGGCCGGATCTCAACCGAAGATTGACTAATTGGTTGGTCTGCTAGTTTCATGTAGGAGGCTTCAATTAGTTTTCTTTTGAAAAAATGAGGTTGAAAAATGAGGAAATAATAATAATAAATCCTATTGGACGTGTTTCGCCTGGATTTTGGATTTTGGTGGCGGCCATTTTGTTTCCGGTTCCGGTGGGACACGCCCATTTCTTTCAGTTGTCTTTGAGTCTCCGTGACGAGCGGACGTGTTTGGTTTCTTTTGTGTGTAATGGTTAGTGTATGGTTCGTTTGTAAGTTTTTTTGACTGCTTTAAACTTTTATGTTTTCAGCTTTATACCGGTTTGGTCCGGATTATATGTTAATTAATTGTGCTATGTTTTAGATATTAGTTCACCTGAGGACGGGATCAGATTCCAGATCCCGAAACGTCGTGAAACTTTGTTTTACATAATATCGTGATGGAAAATGTCCGCAATAAGAATCTAAATAATATCAATCCACCATCACCAATAATGAATTTCAAACAAAGAATTTAATTGTTTGTTTGACGAAATCTGTCTACGGATAAGTGAGAAAAATCAAAAAACAGAAAAAGAAGCGGTGGCGGCAGATAAGCTATAACAACGCTTTTTCTCAATGATTATAAGGTGGTGTTGAATGGGCTCTGTAAGCTAACATTAAAAGTACATTGTCTCGCTTAAAAGAGGACATATTAAAATTAACTGTGTATCGTTGGATTTTAATTTCAAATTTCAATCTAGCTTATATCTTGTAAACATTTTATTCTGTTATAGGTTTTGTTGTTAATTAAATTTAAAAAATAACCACCACCATTTTGGAATTATAAAATAAAACTAAACGATAATTTTAGTATACATTTCTCTATAGCTAACTATGTGTGCAAAGTTTGGTTTCTGTAGCTTAAATATATATGTTTGGCATGGATATGTATTAGCTTTGGGGAGGAGGGGTGTTGGCATTTCGTAAGATTAAATTTTGAAACGGGTTTCCATAGAAACTACCAGAGGTATAGTATTCAATTTATAATATAAGAATAAAACAGCTGTTTATAATAACTGAAAAAATACCTCTAGACATATTAATGATCTAACCTATTTCCCACAGGGAAGTAAATACAAACATTATTTTTAAATCAATTTGTAAAGAAAAAAATAGCTTCTAGCGGCTAAACGAAGACATTTTTCGGCTAAATTTTATAAAAAACATACGTTTTATGATTTTTTTATTTTGATGAGTACTATTTTTGACCATGTTTTTTAAATTTATAGTCAAAGGTGCTATCATCCCTTGAAGTTTATCCCCAACATCCTGTACAATATATATTGGAAAAACATTATTGAAGTAACATCACTATAACTAGCTGCAATAAAACATTATAAATCCATGACTAAGGATTACAGGGAAAAGTTAAATTTACTGCCAACGGTGAACATAGTATATCGTCTAAAAGCGCCCAATGTTATTCTTAGGGAGAATACTCTTTAGTATTTTTTCTTTCTATATGTTTCTCACATCTGTTTTTACATTGTTCTTCATGCAGCGTAAGGTTTACTTCACCCAATGAAATCCACCAAAAAGGTTAATTACTATCATCGTTTAGTACTTCGATGGTTCCAGTTTACAAAATATAATCTTTTTATACATTTATAAATGAACATAAGTTAATTTATTCTTATTTTATTGTTATTTTCTAGTTTTAGCTTGTAGCAAAAGGTGTCCAGAACAATTTAATGACTATGTTTGACACGCCACTTTTGTGAAATTTATTTTTAAAAAGGACATAACAATTTTATAGTTTCAATAAAAGCCTAGTATGTGTTATTTTGTTCTCTTACAAAGGGAAAAAGTATGTGTCTGTTCACTGATACCATTTTTTCAACAGCAAATATTTATAAACTTTTATAAACTTAATTCACTGCTAAAAAAGTTACAACCAATTTATGCATGCTATATCAGTAGATTATATACTTAGAGAATTATCATCCCAAAATTAATTTGTATGAAACTTAATTTTTTTTAATTTTATGAAAAGTAGATTTTAAATTTGATGTCGTACCAATAAAAACAGTGAAACATAAGATTTATTTTAGTAAAAACTTGATATTTAAATAATGTTAACCCAACTTAAAATTACGTTTTTACCAAAAATTTTAATTTTTACCTTCTCACTATGATTAACAATACTTTGAGTAAACATATAAAACAAAAAACACAGGTCTAAAAATAAATTAACTGTCCAGGTTGTTTTTTAGAAATTACTCAGAATTGTGAAATGTTCTTATAAATACAAAAAAATTGCATTGGTTTTTAGTGCAAATATTAGTTGTGATTTCGTTTAATGGACAGTAAATAGACAAAGCTCAGCACTAAAATCATAAAACCAACGTAAACAAATATGGAAATAAATTGAATCATGGATCGGTTGTTTCGTATCTTTTTGCTGATTCCCTTTCCACGAGGGAAATCAAATGTTCCATCCACAAACATAACCTGGGCGACGATCATTGAAAACACTCGTATTCAATTTGTATTTTCTTACTTGTCATCAAAAATATTACCTCGAGAGTTTACTAGTATTATGACATTATTTTTTTATATAAAAGTTAATAGCTTTTTTAATTAACTTTTTATTCAATAAATTTAACTTCTAAATAATTTTGGGGTTAATTTGTTATGATTTATAATTTGAAAAGCAAATATAATATAAGTATCTTATTTTATTTATAATGTTTTTCTGTTTGCAAAATACTGACACAAATAGTACACATCTCATAGTTTTACTTATACAGTTCTAGTACTGTTTCCACTTAGTAAGACTTTAACAAATGGATATGAAATAGTAGAAATACCATATTCTTTTTACTTTCTCACTGTATACATATACATATATGTAGTATATACCATCGAAAATGAAAAAACAATATCTTCCATTTATAAACTATTTTGCATGAAACTTGGTACAATTTAGTGTTACGTCACAAAACAAAACGCACTCCAAAACATTTTGAAATTACCGGGTGATAGTGGTTGAGAGAGGGTTGGGGGTTCTGTGCTCAAAATTGCTACCAATTATTTAAACTAGTATTCTCTTGTTTAAGGACATAAAAATAATGATTATGATGTTCTTTTATAGGTTGTGGACTTTTTTAACTTTTTTATTCCACCGTTGGTCGAGGTTTTATTTGTTACGCGGGTGCTCGCATTCATTTTGAAATATCTTGTTAATAGTTTATATTCCATGAATTTCTAAATATATATCATTCCACTTTGGTTTCAATATTTTTCAACTTGAATTATATACAAAAAATATCACATTACACAAAAAAATAAATGAAATTCATTTAATTTTTTCAATTAATTATTCAAAATACAGCACATGATTAAAAAGACATTTCGCTAATATCCATTGCAGTATAACAAAAACAAAACAATGAATATTCAAAACACAAAATTCAATACTAAATAAAATACCTCTTTAGTTGTTCAAGTTGTGCTACTGTACTGTAATTAGTCACGAAACAAAGGTGCGAGACATACTGAATGTCATTTAAACTCTCTTACCAAATTCCATCTACTACTGAAACTCTGATACACAACAGATATTCACTTCAAATTCATATTTTGTAGAAACTAAAAATGAAATGTAAGCGTGGCGCTCACCAACCATCCGCGGGTTAAGTAAGATATTGTGTGGTAATGTTTATTACAATAATTAAATTTATAAAATAAAATCTATAGTTTGGTCCCCCAAGTAAACTACAGATTTTTAATTAGGACGTATAAAGAAGGCATAGTAGTAAGTTGACACCATTCTTATAAAACTGAGAGGTAACCTTGGGATCTGAACCTGGGCCACCGCTGACTAAAGTTCAGAGTTCGTCACGTACCAACTTAGACACAGATTCACTTCAATTAAATCTCCATTAGAAACCTAATATTAAAATACTAGCTGACCCGGAAACTTCGTACAGTCTAACCGTAATGAATGTTTTGTTAACTTAATTGGATTTCATTTATTTAATAAATTTTATTTTATCATGTTTCAATGAAGTCGGATTATGGACACCACGGCGCTGTTCTTCTTTAGAGGGTTGATTTGTAATGTTCTGATTTCGAATAACATTATGGGTATGTCATGAAATATTAGCTCCTCTGGGTCGTGGAATTGTTTCTAATAATTCTCCATTAATTAATTATGTTTATTTACAGTTACGTTCAATTACATTTATTCTAAAACCCACAGACAAAATTGGAACAAACTAATTAACCAGTAATATATAACTTCTTATATTCAAAACAATCACATACATTTATTGGTTTTGATGCACAATGAAGTTATCTGTAGACTGGTGAAAATAAAGCAACACAAAATCAGCTGTTAATAAAACATTCATACTATTGATGTATCTATATGATCAAAATGCATCACATATTTTCCTTTTAAGTTTAACATATACTAACTTTACAGGCAATTGGGGCTTAGCCCTAGGGCTAAATACAAAACTGAATATGCCTATAGCCTACTTAGAGCAGAGGCGAATCCAAAAAATCAACTACTAAAATATGTCGAACCTTTCTTGAGTTGTAAATGGTTTAACTAACACGAGTTTGTTTTACATATTTAGATATTAAAATTTTATATAGTTTAAGGTATATAAAGAATAATACATTAGCTTTGACATTGTTATATCTTCCATCAAAGATATTTGATAGTATTCTAAATATTGGAAAACATCTGTGAAAGATTCATCGGGTAGCATTAACCCTTTAACATTTATAATTGTAATTAAAATTACAGATTTCATCCTCATTAGAGTTTTACATAATAGTACCATTTTTGTAAATTTATAACATTTATTTTACAAAAGAAACGTATGGTAGAAAACTTAGACAGAGGTCGAGTACAAATAACAAAATTGTATAACTTGAATCCTAAAATAACCTGAACCATATCATGGATTAACCAAGTCTCCGCAGCTGGTCCTTCCCAATATCTGTTTTCAATAGATTATCACGTATTCTAAATCTAAATGTTTTACTAAATTGTTTAAATATATATTTTTTAAATATTACTATAGTCAGTCAGTTGAAAGAAATTAATGCAGATATTTTATATAAACACATGATTATATTTCATCCTGTTCTAGGATTTAAAACTTGGTGGATTTGTAAGTTACTTTTATAATTACGTGTATCAATTAATTATTCTTGTATGTCTTAAAACCTTTGAGATTAGTTTTTTTTAATAGAGCATACGTATGACTTGATAAATACGTTGACATAAATAATGCACAACTTTATTCATTTGAAATACAGGTTAAAAAAATAAGAAAACAACACTTTTACATGACTAATTTGCCACATCCTAATGTGACTTTAACTACCATGAACTATATTATAATATACATCCTTATATTATCTACTTTGTTTACTCGGATACATTGCAGCTGTAAATTTCATAATAAATTATCTATATTTTATTTTTTCATACAGCAAATGATAATGATTGTCATTGTAAAAGTTGTACACAATTACGCGTATGTAAATGTGGAGTTACGTTAAGATGTTATCAGGGGACTGTTACACATATATACAACACATGTGTATACTCTCTGTCGCAGAGTGTATATCTGGGTGGTGTCATATTTCTTTGGAGGATCATCTAAGAAGATATCTCACGTAAATATGTCTGACACGGGCTTACGTCTGAGGCTAGATTATATGTGACACGACTGCACCTTGTGTCTTAGTTTTTGGCATTTCTCAGAGTGGTTCCGATGTTTTTTCTTAAAAAATGATGATAATGAAACTGTTATCTTTATGTATAATTTACTGGGTGGTTCAAAAGTCACTTACAAGTTTACAGGATAAAATAAACAATATCAGTGGATTTTTGAAAATTAATGATAGCTTTGGTTATTAATTATTAAATAAACAATTAGTTGGACTTTTCCAATGCGTCTTGTGTTTAAAACCTACACCAGAGTGTACATTAACTAATTATTAATTTAATAATATCAGTGGAGCAACACATTTACACCCTTAAGTAAATTTAAAAACAACATTCTGTAACAGAACTGTCATATTCCTTAAAGTTTATCTAAATATCATTTAATAATTTATTGTTTTATATATTGTTTAAACTTTTTTTACCACAAAAGAGGACAATTTCCAGGTCTGCAAGTGTCAAGAGTTTTCCTCTCTGCTTACAGCCGCAGAGAATAAAAGGAGACACTTGGCAATCTGACATCAGAAAATAAAAATCGTGGTGGGGAAGAATACAAAAGTTTCCTGGAGGAAAGTAAAAACAGCATAAACCAAAAGTCTCTCAAAGTGGCTCCTTCATTAAACTACATCTTGGTCCTCTGCGCTTCTTTGTTTGTTTCTCTGCGAGTTTTATGATCGTGACAGAATTTCCTCAGGAGATTTGTTCTTCTAAACCCATTTTTCAGAATTGATTATGAAATTTTAAGATGCTAATACAGTAGTAAAAAAACGTTTCTATAGTAGAACCTTATAGGTTATTTGCCAAAAAATACTAGAATCATGCCGAATGTTTTCGTACAAGGTTTTTAAAGTAAAAGGTGTTAGTAAAAAATATTTTATAATACCTATATTTTAATATATATTTAATAATATTTTAAATTAAATCTATAAACAATCAAAAAATTCCTACCATAAATAAAACGAAGGTCTAGAGCTGTTGATATTAAAAAAAGTTATTTACTTTTAACCCTCCAAGTGCTAACATTTCACTGTGAGATGTCAGCGAGTTGCAATTGTATAGCCTTATCGAAGTCAACAATTACCGTTACGGTGCTGGCATCTGCGAGCTAATACATGCAACTACTAGTGTAGTTCCCTGTTCTGACCCTTGAGTTCGTTGTTTTTCCGCTAGAGTGTACTTTTATTGCCAAATAAATGCTTTATCAGACGGTGGCCCTTTGTAGTGTAGTTGGTTAGACCGTTGTGCTGACGAGTACAAGAGTTGAAGCCATTCGGAGAGACAAGGGTTCGAATCCCGACCATGAGCAATCCCTATTTGGCTTGCAAATGTGTGGTATAGTGGACATATGGACATATCATGTGGTATAGGAGGGCCCACCTTAAATAAACGGTGACCGGCTTGGGTGGAACTTAACGGCATTTTTAGGCTTAATTGGGATTGCAGTGGACACCTATTTTGCTTTTAAGGTTAGTGGTTATAAGGGGGGGGCATGTTTTGTGTTTTTGTGTATATTTGATATTTTATGAACAATTTCGTAAAAAATAGTCATAGCACTTGGAGGGTTAACTTTTATAAAATAATTTAATTAGGGCCCTTTTCAAAGTATAAATTTAGATGAAATAATCGATAAAGGACGTTAGACTTCAATTAAAATACAAAAATGTTTATTTAAGAGGGATATATTTGTCATGTGGGGGTACCAGGAAATGAATCAGTTGATAAGCTTGCCAAAGAAGCAATCATTTCAGGTGAGGACTCTCCTGATCTCAAGTTACCAAAATAACGTTTATGAGTCCATACTTAAAAAAGACATGATATCTGCCTGTCAGATGATGGTCAGGGGTAGTGATAAAGCTAGATGATATAAAAGTATTTAAAATGAATACCCTAAGTTTCCATGGTACAAATCATGTGATCTGTCAAGGCATAGTTACCATCATTAGACTGCGATTTGGACACGGTTTGGTGGATGAAACGCTGAATAGAATAAAAATATCAGGGTCCTCTAAGTGCCTTAGGTGTACTATGAATGTAACTTTCAGCATTTGATATTTGACTGTGCTTTTTATGAGGTCTATAGGTCAAACATGTATAGAAAACTAAGGGAAGATAAATTCAATCATCCCAAGGTACTTGAAACAAATGGGCAGAGGGATTTAATTACAAATATAAATAAATAAATGATATAAAAATATATAAAAACAGAAAAAATTAAATAAACACAACAAAATCTCAAAAGATTTCAAGTGCAATTAAAAACTACCAATCCTACTGTCCTAAATTAAGGAATAATGAGTTGAAAAAAATTAAATATGTGAAAGTGTTTAATAAGTGTGACAATAATGTGATTAACGTCTCGAAACTATGTAATAGCTGAACTTATGGACCCATGCAAAAGTTTCAGCAGGTCCCGCTTCAAAAAAGCAAATAGAAAAATAGAACTTCTACAGGGTTTTAAGATAGTAAGTTTTTGGCTTAACACTGTACAAATATATAACTATATACATGAAATATTTTAACGAGATAAAACCAAATGTGAAGTTGCCACAATTTTAAAAACGTATTTTTGTAAACCTCTTCAAGCAGCTTCCATGATTTTCTTTTCGTATTTAGGTCAAGTCTTGGCTCTCTTAAAGGGATTGGTGAATCATGTTTCACAAGTATAAAGCAGTGTTACAACTAGAACCTGGATAAGATCAAGTTTGTATCGTAATCCTTTTAGTTTAACCTAGATTGTTCATTCGGAATCTTCCATCACTTCTTGATGGTGGCTTGGCGAGAAATATCTGACCAAGGATAGTTGAACTGTCTGGTCTTGCTGGGATATCTCAACTGTCTAGGTTTGAAATAGTGTATTCTAATTTTGTAAAAAAGAAACTAAAAATGTTAACGTCTATGAATAAATATTTGTAGATAGTTCAGTACTTTTATACTTTTTTATATACTTTTAACTGAAATGGCAATCTACCTAGGTAGGTAAAGCTAAGAATGAGAATTGAGTTTAGGATTATTGTGGCGCAATATTTTAGTCGCACACACACACACACACACACACACACACACACACAGAACAGAAACCACTTCAAGATAAACAGATTTCATTTTCAAAAATCATCACTATTTGAAATCATGGCTACTCTAAAGCTGTTTCAACCGGCACAATATTGGGCAAAGTACTGGCCCAGTAATTCAAATGTAGCTAGATTGAACTGGTAGAGTAGAGTAGAGTAGATTATTGAAATGGCAACCTATTCAGGTAGGTATTTTAAGCCTATTATGAATGAGAAAATTGAGTGTAGGATGATTGTGGTGAGATCTTGTTGTAACTTGACTTGACGTCTTGTAACTGACTAAGGCTGACATGTTCCTGGCATGTTAGACAGGACTGTTAATTAATAGCCCAACAGTCAATGGCATATCTAAGGGACCTACAGTTAACGTTGAATCCGAACCACTGTTTCTGAATTACGAACTGGTCTAATTATGAGGATCGTCTTTGCGGATTAACGTAGTATTCAATAGTGCGGTAGTTAATCGGTACAAGAGAACACTACATCCACCGACCATCTCTCACAACAATCCACAATTCGTGACCTCCAATTAGCTGGATTACGGGAAGTCGCCAGAGTATGACAACTCCTGTTAGATCATGACTCTCGTTGTTTTAATCTACTACACATGTACTAAGATGTACCAAGAGCCCATAGTGTTAGACTGTTAAGTTTTAAAAACCGCTGAAAACTAAAATTTGAAATCGTGACAAAAAGATAGTCTCTTCTAACCATCGTACATGTGGTAAGTACACATTTCTAAACAGTTCGTTCGGTTAAACGAACTGCAAATTACAAGAATGCTTTAATTAAATACAAATTACACTACTAAATATCTTGGGACTTGTAGTCTATTTATTGAGCCTCAGTTGGTAGCACAACATCTGAGCCAGATATGTTTATTTTTACATTTTGCAATATAACTTAATACACTATCTATCTGGTCCCTATATTGATAAATTTCCCAACGCATGGATCTGTAATCAATGTGTAAGGGTAAAAGAATATGCCATGCTCCTAAAAATGAGGGTATCTCATTCAGTCCACAGGCGTTCGATCCACTGTCTTCCCACTTTTGACTGATTTGGAGGGGGTGAAGGGGAGAAGCCCTAAGACAGCGCTCTATGGAGTTAAGCTAGGTTGGTCGGAGGGACTTTCTAGTGGTCTCTTCCTCCAAGACACGGTTAATCAATTGTGAGTGGTAAAAAACGGTACAAAGTATATTTCATTGATTACAAAACATACTTTATTTTTATTAGAAAGTAAATATTTAGGCGATGTTTACAGAAACAAGTAATGGTGAAATCACGTGAAAAACACGGTGGATTAATAGATTTTTGACTTAATTATCCTAATGTAAATACTTCATATAATTATGAACGGCTCTACGGTGAGGGATTCGCGACGAACCAGGTTACATGACGTATCAATCATCACTGGATTACACCCAGGAGATCATTTACACTCTCATTACCAACTAACTCACAACCAACCAACCATTCAACTCCTCAATGAGTCATTTCGTTGATTAAATTGCCAATTACACGCGTTGATGTGTTTGGTATACCACACACTGTGTTAGATTTTATTGTAATACACATTTTCAATCACTCTAAATTGGTGAATGAGTATGTTTTGAGCAGATAAAATCCTGCAGAAATGTTTTTAGGGATGTTGTTTACGGTTGAACAGTTGTTAAAGTTCAGATTTAACAAGAAAATGTTTGATTTAAAATCAATAAATCAATTTATTAATATGTGTTCTTGATGTATACAGTTATATACATTTTAATAGTGTGACTGCTACTTTAACGTAGGGTGTGCTATAATTTACTTATATTGGTTACAAATCTTACATATTCCACCTAATAAAATATCCAGGAGGAGGTTGAGAAAAACTTTTCCAGGAAATATAAGGACTATTCTTTAAATAAGTTTTTAAGTTTAGTTTTGAAAGTATTTACATTATTTGATTTTAATACGAATTGGAAATTCTTTAAGGTACTTAATACGACATATGATGGTCTATTAAAAAAACTTTAATAATTCTTGATGGTTATGATTAATACCCTTTTCTTTCTGGTATTATAAGGAAGGATATCTGGTGATCCGGTGTTTTTGTAATTCTTTCCTATTCCGATGGTGTCAAAATGCATTGACAGAAACATGTTTTAAGTCTTTACATTTACCTTTTACACTTTCTTGGTAATTTCATGACTCAGATGCTTTTTTGTTGCTCGAGGAATCTATTCATGTTTGTTTGTAAGTTGAGCCTAATACAAATGCCAAATGATAAATTTAAATGAATATTAGCAAAATATATGTCCCCTATGGCTCCCTTATGAACCTTATTGTTAATTTTCGGCATACCATTAGGACCGCATGTACTATATTTTTACCTACTTTATTTTTTCAACCTAGTTGATTCTAACTAACATTACAGAGGGTAAAAATCTTATAGAATAACTTTATCCCTTGTAGTAGATTTAGTTTTTTTACAAAACATGTTTTTTATTTTAAAATAGGCTGGAGATGTGTCGTTTTCTTGGAACTTGACAAAGGTTGAGTTGATTGATCAAGATATAAAAAATCGTTTAGTGAGTTACGTTTCAACTTGATAGTTCGTCTGAGAACTATCAAAGTGTCATAGGCCACCACACTAGCAGCTAAGCCATAATAAGGAGAGTTCCATCACGAGGTGCAGGTTAAAAAGCCCTGTTTTATATACTCCAACACTAGTTTGTAGGTAAATTCAAAACAAACCTCTTGTGGAAAATATTTACTTCAAATAGTTCATGGCTCTAAATTGTTAATTTTAAAAAGGGTTTAAAGTGAAACTTTTTGTCTATCAGGGTGACAACAGTTTCCTCCGTACACAAAAAGGACTTTAATACCATGATTCACAGAAAGTGTTTCCTCCACCTAGATGTACAATTAATTACACAAGTTATAAATTACCCACTATTAACTAAGCTGAATCACTACAGTTGTCCAAGTCTGCTAACATAACCTCAAAGCAATCAATGCAAAATATCAGCTGATCGCACAAGAATTAATTACTTACTTACTATTACTCCTGTGGCCATTGGAAACCTAGTTGGTTTTTGGCATCGCCATCTATATGACTCCACACTCTTCTGTCTTCTGTCAGTTCCAAGTCTGCTCCCATTCTTCTTAGGTCCTTCATTATCTCATCCACCCAATGCATTCTTTGCCTCCCAGAATTAATTACAACTACTAAGAATTAGTTAGTATTGTCTATTATATCTGATGGCTCATTACACGGTGTTTCCAGGTTTTTATAAGTTATTCTAATGGGTTTAATTTTTCTCCCTTGGGACTAAACGCTGCATACTTTTCCTCCCTTGGGCTAAAAGAACAACTTTAGCGCACAGTTCCAGAGAATAAAAAAAGCTTTGCATAGTAGGTGTAGGTAAAATTATTTCTTTGTCACAAATTTAGTTCAATTCGGTCACACTGTAAGTCACAACAGATTAACATAATTTTAAACGTAAGTGTGACAGTCAATTCTCAACACATAATGTTCTATCTAAGTTAGTATTATCGATAATATGACAAACTTCTGATTATTTAGTTAGTATTCCCGAGTTTTTCTACCTGAATCTATATTATAGCTTAAACTAAAAACATTCATTGTTTAAGATAAAGTGCGGTGTGTAATATTGCTTCTAGAATGTTTCATAAATATGATCAGCCAAGTCACGTATCTGTTTTATGAATGCAACCTTTCAACCTGTGATAATGTAGATAAACAAATCTGTAGAACATGTGACCCGCAAAACCCTCTTGATGTTTTTAAACGTGGTTGAGACTACTAAAGTTTGGAAGGATATTTTCGAAAACGTTGGTATCCAAGAAGTGGGCTGATGCTAGTCTTGATGCTCTTCGGATATCCCTCCTTGTGAAGTAATCTTATATGAGTGCATAAAGGGTATTGTATACCGAATAAGAGAAAACACAATATGATAGAAACGAGAATTACGTAGGTTTTCATAAATTTACAACGAACATCTTAGGGGAAACAAGGCATTTTTAATAGAGCTTGCCCATTACTTAAGAACAATCAACGCTACCAATAGACGCAGCATACTTCATTTTTTATTTACGACAGGTTTAAAAAGTCGCACTGTTTTAACAGAAATGTGGCAAACATTATGTTTCTATTGACCAACAATTTTTTTATTTTTTTTAGTTGAAATAACGATGCAGGTGAACACCATAAAAAATTCAATAATGCCATATATTTTATCAAGCTATCATATATAGAACGTTGCATATTGTGTACAGACTGTTTTGCTGATCAAACTAACCTTTTTGTGGACACAATTATTAATATAGGTTTTCGTATAAAAATTTAGCTAAAAATATATATTTGGAAATACATGTAATTTACTGGGAAAACTCAAGACAGTATTTACATTGCAACAAAGATAACTCGTCCAATTTTCAAGAGAAGCCTTATCACAATCAAAGACTGACGAAAAACACACAAAGGAAGAAAGGCTTTATATTGTAGATCCTAGTTATGAGGAGTCATTCTACGAAGATCTCTTCTGCTTTATTTTCGATGTCCTTTAGGTTTTTACGTTTTTCAAACGTATTACAATTTTACAACGTACTACACTATTGTAACCATTTTTAATAAAAACTGATAAGCGATTTGTAATTAAAATAAGATATTTATATTGAAAAATCGTTAGAATGGATTACGATTATTTACCTTCAAAAAAGTATTTACCAGTTAATTTCTCATTGAATATTTAAACTTAGGACAGAATTTCCTTGAAGATTCACTTATATTAGTTTGTGTACTTATATATGAGTATTTAAAAAAATTGTCTTATTCATTAACATTTATTGTAATAAATATGTCCTTATAATTTACCACAGTAAATTACATTTTAGGAGGTAAATTTATAAGACATGCTAGAAATTCTAAGATAATATGAACTAAATTTTAAATTAAAAAATCCTCCATCAAACGT
Source organism: Nephotettix cincticeps (assembly GCA_023375725.1). NCBI lineage: Eukaryota > Metazoa > Arthropoda > Insecta > Hemiptera > Cicadellidae > Nephotettix > Nephotettix cincticeps. The sequence continues at coordinate 143,546,857 of CM041786.1, forward strand.
CCGAAGTCTCACTTTACATTATGTTTCACACGGGTAATATGTTTACTTTCATAACCGTATTTCTGTTACTTTAAATATAATTATACTAGGATTAAATTTGTTTGTAGGTTTATTTTATAACGATTGATTACCTACTACATAATTAGTCATTAAGTCATGTAAGAGACACTTTTGCAATATGAAAACTCTGACATTAGACCAACCAGAAGGTCACACGAAACTTTATTTGTTATTTTTTATTATATTTCCAAGTATTTCTCGAAGTACGCATAACACAAGATGTTGAACCTTTTTTGTCCTATAGATAAATGTTTGTTCTAAGGTCCTTATACTGATACATCCAAAAAATCGATAGTGTATGTACAAACAAATCAAAAAAGTAACGAAATTTGAGTTACTTTTAAACATCGCAGTATATGTTTGTTTTCTCAATTTCAATTTGTTGAGGTATGTGAGCTCTAATATATCTAATCAACTACAGAAGAGGGAGAACAAATTGACATATTTTGTCTAAAAACTCGGTCGGCTGACTGGAGTAGGGCAGTAGCCGCCTTACTAGCTGTTTACAATTTTTTTGGATTTTTGGGACGCCCGCCAGCGAAATGTGACTGCCAACCTTACTGAATGCTTTCAAAAAAGCACAAAGTCACCCCACACTGACCCCCGTCCAACAATCTCCTACCGCTCGGCCCATCCCTCTAAATTGCTACCAACCCAAAGGTGAAGAAGACTCTTAGGCCTCAGTAAAAATACTTGAAACTAAAATGTTCCTTTGATTGTTTATATTTTTACATAAAAATAATTAAATAAAGATGTCCTGTTATCTCTATATATAAAATTGAATGTATGTATGTATGTATGTATGTATGTCCTTTATGCGTTGCCAAACTACTCATCCGATCGCCATGAAATTTTAGGAAGTTGCTCTATATGTGTCCGGGAAGGTTTTAGTGAAAAAATATTTTCGAAAACCCCATAAGTTTCCATTTTATGGCGTTTTAAATTTCTAATGTTAACCTTATGGAGAGTAAGTTTGTTTACAAATTGTCTACAATGAAAACATTTGATTTCTTAGCTACAGCTGATTGGTTTACTTTCCATTAGCAATACCGTATGCTTTACTATCCAATGCCATCTGAATCATTCATTAAGGTTAAAGTATGAAGTAAATGTGTACTGTAAAAAATGAACAGCTTTATTCACCACGTTAATAGTTAACGGTTTTGGGGGATTATGTATTTATATTTTTATTTTCTGTCTGATTAAAGTCACGTTTTTATATGATAATTACAATGTTTATATTATTAGGTTTATTATAATAATCAGCTGTTGTATATCTTTCCTATAAAAGCCGTATTACAGTTAGGTTTCGTTTGGGTTTGGATTGGATTTGAAAATTGTGAATTAATCCCACTCAGATTTATTTGTTTTATGGGAATGATATTAATATGTTTTATCGTTTCAGTATTGTTATTCACTATGCAGCGACCCAGAATATATAACCTTTCACAATGAAGCCGTATTGCTATCCGACTTCAGAACATGGCCAATCTTAAAGTTAACATGTGTTTACTGTGAGGCGTTACGAAGTTCGCCGGGTCAGCTAGTAAGAATATAAAATCTGCTCTTTTATTTTGAAACCCCACATGGTTTAACACTCTGTAGGTCAAAGGTTGCTAATTTGAAACCAATTGCCATCGACTCATGTTAAATTATGAGCGGTCACCTCTTGCTGGACTTTATGACACACGCAATTGCGTGTGGCAATACAGGCTACGTAATTACATAGCCTGTATTTAATTAATTCACCACACAGGTCCTAGTCCTATAATAATAGTCAGATCATGTTAAAAAAAATAATAACCTAGAGTAACCCGGTATAAAGTTAAAAATATAAATAACATAAATCCACCATCAGCAACTATAAGAGGTTTATAGTACAATTTTATCATCTCATAGTTCTATAATGTGCACATTTGCAATGCAATTAATTTGTTCTATAACATGATTTCTTTGAATTCTTATTTGTTCGGCCAATTACTCAAATCATTGTAATTGTAATTGGTTTACAAATCATAAAATACCCTCCTCACAGCAGACCTGAGTACTCAGCGAATTTCCAAATTAATAATATACGGCAGGTTTTATCAATATCTGTTAAAAAAATATCAGAGTTATTTGTCTATTATACAGGATATTTAGATTATTATTGAAATTAACATTATAAAAAATAAATAAATTATATGTATGTAATATATTTGGAAGTAAGTTGGATAAATACTTACGATTATTCAAGTTGGTACTCCTGAAAGTAGAATGTTGGCTTGAGTTAAATAAATGTTAATTTTCAATATAAAGAATTTAACAGAATTTACAGTGTTTAATTTAAATACCTGGTTGTAAGATAATTTCTTAATTCAATATTTATATTTCCCTAATTAGGTGTTATAAAATGGGAGTATACTATTCTCCATAAGATTAACTTGGAAGTGAGTATGCAGGTTTTCTGCTGTGAGTAACACAGAAAGTAATCGTTTCTAGAATAAACAATTTTTATTTTGACCATTTCTACCAAGTTTCATCAACATATGTCCATAAAAGAGTTTGCCTATTCACTATATGATTAACATGGGATAAGATTATGCAAGTTAGTTGTTATGATAAACACATTAACTATGATTTATAAGCATAAATGGATGGAGTTCAACCACATGAAGCTAAATATAAAGGTTCTTCCAACTAAATTAAGTAGTCTTATAAGCTGATTGAAATGGTGAAAGATAAAATTTAATTTATTTTAAATTACGTATAAAAAATGGAAAACCCCAATTTGGGCTCTGGGCACCTAATAAAAAATAACATGGTCCTGGGCTTAAGTTTGACACAAGACCGACGGTAATAGTTTCTTCCCTATGAGGAATTTGCTAAAATATAAAATAGCTAGACTGTATTTTTTCCTATTTGCTTTTTCCCAACGTAAAACGACGAAACAAATATCCAATTTTGAAACCTTCTCATAACAATGAATGAAATAAGCTCAGCTACGCGTTCACTGTTTATGAAAATGTGGATCAAATATGAAAGTTTACTGTTTGTATCATGCACCGTATTTTACATCGCCTTCATGTTAAACTTCCTCTATATTTTGGCAAACGCCCTGCAGAGGAGTTTTGTTATATGGATTATTTTCTTATTTATCTTAGATAAAAGAATTCCCAACTCTAGCTTAGATAAAAGAATATCAAAAATAATATTAGAATTTCGAAAAATGTAGAAAAAATGCTTTTACTTTTACAATTTTTCATTGTTATTTCTATTTATGTATAAAATATTAAGCTACATAGATAAAAGGTAACATAACTTAAGCATTGTAAAAGTTTTTGGTCAGATTTTTAATAAAAACCAGAATAAAAATAAGTAACTATTCACGATTAAGTTGTTTTACTTAAAAGAACAACATAAATAATACTAACCAGAGATAATCTAAGTGGGAAAATTACTTCTTTCATCTTTTCGTATGAAAGTCGGATTTATTTAAAAAATAATATAGTGGAACAAAGTAAAACTATAATTTTTTAAATGCTTTCAAGTCATCTTAGATTACAACTTTATCTATAAACGTAGTTTTCCTACAGGTAGGATTTTTCTTATAATTCCTTCATAAAAATTCTGTCTTACAGTGCAAAAGAATTCTCAATCACAGAGAATATTTTATCCAGCCCATTTTTCTGAGACGATAGGTTCCATCTTTCACGCTTAACATTGTAAATAAGGTCATGATAGCTGATAAAATTTCATCTATAATATAACAATGAAACATGTCCTTGATCATATTCTGTTAACTGTGCATTTAAATTCAGTTAATTTGTTATAAAACAGGGCTATTTCCGTCCTTGTTTTACACAATTTAGGCTGTAGTGGCCTAAAGGAAGGATGATTATTGGGTGCTCTTAAGGTTTGTGGTATGAGGTATGTGATCCTTAAGAGAGGGCGTACACTCTGAGATGAAAAATTTAGGGTCCCTTGTGGTATCCACTTGTGGTATGCCTTTGTCTGAAGAATTCGGAAGCCATAAGCTGGAGTATGACTCCTATTAGGATGCTGTGTGACCCAACCCCAGATCTGAATTGATTTGGAGGTTATTTATAGTTCTTAAAGAGTTTAGTGGACTTTTAAAGTCATTATCAACCTTACCTTTCTGGAATGGTGACTCTACCAAGTAGGTAATTTAAAACCAGTATGAATGAGAAATTAGTGTTGATTGTGGTGCGATATTGTAGTCTTGTTACTGACTAAGGCTCATGTTCCTCAGAAAGAACTGCTAAGCTAATGGCGTCTAAGGAATCTATAGTTTTACGTGGATCCTAACCACAATATTAATCTGAATAATGAACTGGTCTAATTACTAAGACGGACTTTTCAGATGAAAGTAGTAGTGTGAACGTTAATATAACGTTTTTGTGAAAAATACAAAATGGCGGCTAGCGGCTAAACGAAGGATTTTTCGACAAATGGTTATAGGTGATTTTTGGTTTATTTTGTTGAGTACTATCACCACTCGAAGTTTGTCCCCGACTGAACACCCTGTATATCGAATTATTTATTGCGAAATTTAAAAAAAATAGCGTTTCATTGCTGTATAATACATTTTATAGTAAAATTATACATTGTAGATTGTAACTTGAATCGAACAGTATAGTTGTATTATATATTCAATATTAAATTTTGTTCCTAAACAATATAGAGTATGTTCTGCTTATTCAACAAGATCGGTCTTATGTTATTTAGATTTTTATTGCGGACATTTTCCATCGCGGTTTTATGTAAAACAAAGTTTCACAACGTTTCGTGATCTGGAATCTGATCCCGTCCTCAGGTGAACTAATATCTAAAACATAACACAATTAACTCCGGACTAAGACGGTATAAAGCTGAAAACATAAAACTTAAAAGTATTAAAAAGACTTACAAACAGTTTAGGGGGTAGCGAACACTGGTATATAGACTTTGCACTATTTTGTACCACAACACTGCATAGAGTAAATAAGTTTAGACGAATAATCACAAATGTCCATTATATATAATGTATAATTATAAATTACGAGCAATATAAATTTTCAGAACTTTAAACTTTATTAGCCTAATTCCTAACAGTCCGAGGGCCTCATGTGACTAACAGGCTGCATAATGATGATACCTGTATACCCTACGTATTTATAAAGCTATAATTTATTTTTTTTGTATTTTATTTTAATATCTTAATTCAATAAAGCAGATTTTAAATGGCCCGTGCAGGAAATAAATAGCACATAGACTCATTCAGAGGAAGAATAAATTTTCCTCAAAGGAAATAAAGCAATTAGGAAGAAGTAAGGTGGCCTAAGAGGGGCAATTTTTTAAACACGGGTCATTAGTTGGGCCCACTCAGACACGAGTCACTGATTTGTAAACACCCCTTTTCTTTATTGGAAAACATTTTGTTTCGTGGATAAATCTACATGTACCTTTTCCCATTGTACTTTCTCCCCTAGTACATACTATATGGAAAATATTGAATTTGATTTGGTAGCTATATATTATATAGCGAGAATACGTTTTGACGTTCCCTGAATCCAAAAAAGTTGTTTTCGGGCTAATTTTCTGTCAAAAGACCAATGTTTGAATAAAAAAATATCCGAGAACTGTAGATTACGTCAGATGTCATTTTTGATATTAAAAACTGAAATTACTATGTGCTGAAAACTGAATCCTACGACCCGTACAGAGGACGGGCTTACTGCTAGTTAATACCATAAAAGGTGGTATTATTGGAATACCCAAAATTATTTTCATACCTACACACGTAGTCTGGATTTATATCTTTGGAAATAATTTGGCTTACCATTTCCAACAACCTTGTCAACGTAATAAATGAATGTTCCCATGATTTATTTAATTGTTTTATTTTAAAAGTATAAATGATTAAAAATTCAAAAATAAAGCTGAAATGTAGTTAATTGACTTTCAAATAATCTACTTATTTTGGTATAATTGGATTTTCAGATATAATGCCTAATTAGAAAATATTCAAAGTGAAACTTAGCTATCATAACTTTAATTACTATGTTAATATGTTAAATATAAAAGTTAGAGCCTATCGTCTCAGAAAAGTGAACTGGATAAAATATTCTCTGTGATTCAGAATTCTTTTGCGTTATAAGACAGAATTTTTATGAGGAAGTTATAAGAAAAATCCTACCGATGGGAAATCCTACATTTTTAGATAAATTTGTAGTCTAAGATGACTTGAAATCATTTGGAAAAGATAAGACTATTTTCTTCCTCTATTTTATTTCTAAATAAATCCGTCTTTCACACAATAAAAATCAAAGAAACAATTTTTAATTAAAAATGAGTTAAAACACAGCTCCTAATATTTTTAGATATTTGAACATGGAATTGTTTAACGTATGGATAGTTATATATTCTTTATTATGAGGGTACCGTAATTTGGATTTTGTAGTGTACAGTACTGAAATTGAATTTATAAAGGGAATTCCTTTAGTTAATTTAAATTATATCAGTTTATTCAATGATGTAGTAAAATCAAATCAGGCAAATACTGTCTGTAATATTGTTGCATAGTCGCATGTTCACTCGTATGGACCATTGCTATTTGGAGAATATTGCTCACTAAGTTTAAATAATGCAACTTTATTTCTCCTGATATTATAATATCAGCTGTTTTTAATTTTAGTAAACCATAAACTAATATAGCTCAGTGAATTTTAATTTTATAATTATGAATGTAATATTAATAATACATGAACAGATAAAAAAATGGCATTTTTTAAACAGATGTTCTTATAACCATATGACGGCACTTCCGTTACGAATTTTGGTCTGACGGATAACCTATACCCCCTAGAGCTAAGAAATATCCATGTCAAAAATGTTTGTTTACTTCCCTGTGGGAAATAGGTTAGATAATATATATATTTAAGGGGAATGTTTTTAATTCATCAAAAAGCTGTTTTTATGTTAAATATGGTTTAAGGGTGTAGATTCAAATACAAAATCTTCCGGAATATACAATTGCAAAAAAGGTGAGAAACTCACAGATTTGAGACATTATTAAAAATTCAGAGTTAATTTGTTTTCTTCAAATAACTTAAAACAGTATCAGCATATTATATTTTCACTTTGTCAAACCTTGTACATACCCTTTGCCTAAAACATATAGGATTTAAATATATTTATAATTGTAGTAAAATGAAACAGGTTAATCTCATATTTTTCTAAGAAAAAATTCACGATGTTAAAACTATTTTTTATTACAAAACCATACTATGAGTTTTCATTTTATATATACACATGACAAATCGTAACCCCTATATTTGAGTTAAAATATTGATTTTTTGTGTTTAAAACCGATGAAATTAAACGTTGGTAGAAAGGTAGTTTTTTACAGTATTAGTTAATATACGTTGTTAAAATTCTTTTTAATTTAATCCCATATTAATAAACTTAAAAAATATAAAGGGATAAACGTAAATACAAAATGTCATGTTTAGTTTTTATCCACACACAGTAAAAAGAGCAACATGTTATCGTATAAATTCTTAGAAAGTAGCTCGCGTGACTGGGGGTAATAAGCCCCTGACTGGTTAAAAAGTTTCGTGGGGCGAAGAATTTTCTTTGAACGAGGCTTGGTGCGTGTTTGCAGTACATGAGAGTTTTTCTCATTTTAAATTATTGCTTAATCGATTGTTACGTGAATAAAAAAAACTGAATCAGTAATCTAACTCATACTTCCTTTTAAAGAAAACTAAATAATACATACTTATACTACTTTAACTGAAATGGCGACCTACCCAGGTAGGTATTTTAAGCCAAGTATGAATGAGGAATGAATGTAGGATGATTGTGGCGCTATCTTGTAGTCTTGTTACTGACTAAGGCCGACATGTTTCTTAGACAGGACTGTTAATTAATAGCCCAACAGCCGATGACAACTAATGGACCTACAGTTTAACGTGGAATCCGAACCACGGCCTCTGAATTACGAATTGGTCTAATTATGAGGATGGTCTTTGTGGATTAACGTAGTGTGGACGTCAATCCACACAAGATAACACCACAACCACCGCCATCTCTCACAACTATCCACAATTCGTGACCTCCAAGTAGCTGGATTACAGGACGTCGCCACCGTCCCAGTCATACACACATTTAATAAATGCTTATTAAATAACATTAACAGATTTTTGGTAGGGAAATGGTCATAGAATGTCCTTCAGTTACTGTAGAAAAATATTTTCTTATAAAAATCTTGGGAGATTCTTCAACCTCCTCCTAAAGTAATAACCAGAGCTGGAATGAAGAACAGAATAGAGGATGGAATCATAGTTTGACACCATATATTAAGAAATGGATAGAAAGGCGGTATGGTGAAATGTTTTAAACGTTACGGTGCGTTTTTACCTAACTCAGACCTTTACAGAGAAAAACTATCCTCACAGGTCATAGGTGTGCCCTATCAGGAAGTTACCCTATCAGTATTAGGCAAATAATGAATTTCCTTGAATCCATTGTGTCCCCCTTATTCTCCCCTCTTTTGTTCCCTATTATGGTTTCTGTGTTAGTCTGTCACTAGATCCCATTTCATAAACAAACACGTTAAATTAACTATTTATTTTTATCTCTTTTTTTAACTTCGCGTACTAAATTCCACTAAATTTGAATTCCTTCTTAATGTTTTATTTTTTCTTTATCGACAGGGATAGTATTTTATTTCTCTCGTTACTTAATTTCAAATTCATACTGAAGTTGTAGACTCAATCTCCCTTTCAAGAATTTTTTTCGCAATATTTATGTATTTGTTTAAGTTGGAAGTATGGTTAGGCTATATTTTTCATTTTAGCCTAACACCTATTCTTGTATGATATTTGTTGTATATTTTTTGCAAAATAAAAGATATTTTGATTTAATTTGATTTTTGTAACGCATTCAGAAGAGATAGATAGGCTTTGGAGAGGGCCTTAGGACAAATAGTAACCCTAGAAAATATCTTAAAAATAATGTTGGACAAATAAGAAAACTGGAATAAGGTAGAAATGTATTGACAACGAATACTATAAAATTATGCAATGGTTATAACAACTTGTGGAGGATTACAGATCATGGAATATTAACATTTAATTATTGTAAAAACTTCTGAAAATACTTAAAATTTAAAAGTGATGGCAAAAACTTTAAGTTGATTTTATTGACTGATGTAGCCTTATATTAATTTCCATGTAAAACGCGTAAGAAAAATTAATATGTTGATAGATACTTAAATCTCTTTAGAAACAAGTTTGCACTCTGGAACAGCATTCTTTTGAAGAGCGATAAATTTGTTTACAGTGGACAACAAATTTTACTTCTAGGGAATTATTAGTCGTACACAAAAACATTTTCAAATCACATATGAAAAACTGAAAAACCCCCAATTTTTTAGTACAACACTCCCCTCTAAATACTTGTTTCGATTGACCTATAAGTTTGGATTATGAACTCGACTCAGAATGTGTAGGAATACACGTCTCTACCAAATTTGGTCTTAATCAGATACCATTTTTACGAGAGTTACCGTTTTTAACGATTATTGTTTTTGGTCTCTGGCCACAGAAAAACGAAAAAATAACACGGTCCCGGGCTTAATTATTGCCATGAGACCTACGGTAATAGCTTCTTCCCGATGGTAAATTCGCTAAAAACGATTGATTTTAAAGTAGAACCAACTATAAAAACATTTAGGGGTAAGGGTACAGAGAAATCGCTACACGGTTGATAAAAAATATGGGCAAATACTGAATATTACTGGTGAAATGGGGGTTTTATACCACAATTGAGTAATTATGAAAACGAGTATGCAAGAAAATTCACTTTCATTTTTATGAATGGCACCACAGCTATTTCAAACTAAATGACACGTCATTTCCATTTGCAGTTCCGCGCAATTCACCGTGTTCTATCCTCTTTAATATGTAAATGCACATTACCTCGCCATACGCAAATAGCAATTGAGTCTGCGTTTGTTTATGTATCACAACTCTCGTGGTTTACTATTAGATATGAAATAGTTTCTATTTCGTCTCAGTTTTTTTATATTTATTTTATTAGTAACGAAATATAATAGTAGTGGTCTAACCTTCGTATCGTGTTTGTTTTTACGTCCGCTAGCTGGGAGGTGGAGTGTTAGTGTCGTTATTGCAATTTTCCAAATGTACAAATTAGGCTAAGTAGAGTGTTTTTGTTTACTATTTAACTCTATAGTTATATTTTTGTTGTGTTTTTAACCGGTTTATTTTCTATATAAAAATAATCCTTTCTTTGTATAAATGTAAATATCGTTAGGCACTTGAAGACGGTGTAGTATAACCAACTCTCGAAACGTTGTGTAGATTTTAAACACAAGACGCTTTTGAAAAGTCCAACTAATTGTTAATTTAAAAAATATAATAGTTTTGACATAATAAGCAGTTTTAAACGGTAATATGACCATATATGACATGATAATATGACTGGGACTGTGGCGTCCCAGTCTAGCTATTTGGAGGTAAAGATATTCCCTTGTGTGCATTAACGTCCACACTATTGAATGCTACATTTATCCGCAAATACCATCCTCATAAATAGACCAGTTTGTAAATCCGAGGAATTGTCAATTCCATGTTAAACTATATAAAATGAAAATTCCTGTCTCAGGAGCCTCAGTCAGTAACAAAACTACAAGATCGCGCCGCAATCATATTACACTAATTTCTCATTCACGCTTGTCTTAAATATCTTGGAAGATCACCATTTCAGCTGAATGTAATAATGTAATAACTTTTTGTAAGTTTTAAACAATTTTAGGTATTTTCATAAAGATAATGGGGACATAAATTATGACTAATATTAGTAGTATGAAAAATAATATCCTTTTGTACAATGTAATTTGAAAATTTATCCTATTATATTAACAGAGATGGAATAAAAGGCATTTAAAAGGTTGAATTGTAAATGGTAATGCCATGTATAATGTATAATTTTCTATTGATTATACTTTTTATCAAATTTAGATGTTTGACTTCAAAAATTGTAATTTATATCCCAGTACATTTTTGCATAAAATCAAATGTAATAAATGGAAAACCAACTTCATGTCTTAAGATAAACTAATAAGATCATTGGTCAAAAGCTTTACTTGTATAAAGTAAATTTTGGCTTAAAATATCAGTTTTATTATTTAACTCCATCATTTAAACGTAGTTTAGCTTCAATCGAATACTGTGATAGTATAATTTAAAGATTTTTTGCAATATTTAATGTCATCAGAGTCAAAAGAGGAATAAAATATTTTAAAAATTGTTATACTTTCGCCGTACTTTAATATGGTGTATATTAATGTAAAGTACAGTATATTAGTATAAATACAAGTAGAGATTTCGACTTTGATGTTTTGAATTGATTGCAAAAAATTAATATGCATATAATTTGTTTCACGAAAGCATAAAAATTACTCATATGGCAGAATCATTGACACGAAGGTTTTAATGAACATTTCATGACTAATTTATTTTCTTGTAGAATATAAATTAGTTTTTTTTTCATTTCGAAGTGGGAGTTGATGGATGCGGTTTAAAAAATCTGTTTTGTGACTGTCCATTTCACTTTGTAGCCTTAAAAGTATATTAAAAGTTCTAACAGAACTTTTCTACCTCATTTTCAATGATCATAAGTCCTTGAATGAAAATAGCAAAACCGTTTGATAGTAACATGAAGCTCCATCCGCCTTGACGCAGAACACACCCTGTGGAGAGATTTAGGAACCACAGGGGAAATTAAAAATGTGATCACTCTAAACTTGATTCTGATACAGTGTGGAACTGGATGAAATGAAAATCACAGGATATATTGAGACTGGCTAAATTACCCGTTCTTCACAAGTGTAAAAAAAGATGAGAGGTGTACTAATACATTTAAATCATTGTTACTTAATTTCTTATTGTTTACAAAATGACAATTCACGAATGTATTGAACATGATAAAGAAACACCTGTCAAATATTGGGAAATAATAAAAATTAACTTAATTGAGAAAGGCATCGGGGAAAAATTAAAATCTACAATTCCACCTTTTCTAACTAATAAATAAATCACTAATTTCGATCTAGCAGTTTTATCTGTAAAATTAACTTTCTCTTTATTCCTTCCCGAAGTTTCTCCCCTTATACATAATATATACATAGTATATCCCCTTATACATAGTATATGGAGAAAGTATCGTTTTCGTCAAAATTTTCGAATTTGAGTTGAGAGTCGATATATCCGTTTTGAGGTTCCCAGAATCCATAAAAGTGGGTTTCGACGTGATGTCTGTCCGGTGTGTGTGTGTGTGTGTGTGTGTGTGTGTGTGCGTGTCTGGTTGTGTACAGAGCCACAGCCTACCCCGTTGGTCTGATTTAAATGAAATTTGGCATGTATGTATATATTCACCGTATCTCCAGGTGTTTCTTTCATTTTTTTAATTTTTTATTTTTAAGGGTAGTTCACCCCTAAAACCATTAAAAACATGAAAAATCCAAATTTCTCAAAAATGGCTCCAACGATTTTGAATGAAATTTGATAAATTATAGTGCACAGAGTACTAAATAATTTGACACCACCGGCATGTCTGTAAAAATGACGGTTCTAAAGGTATGGGATTTTAAAGGTCTAAAAAATCTAATTTTTAAATTTTCAGCGAAAACAATAAAAGTAAAGTATAACTTGACTGGCACCATTAAAAACAGCTTAAAAACCTAAATATATTAGTATTATGAATTATTTGTTTACGACTAACGGTTCCAGAGAAAAGTTAAATTTATTGTCCATGATAAACGCAGTATGTTGTCTGGAAGCGCCCAATGTTATTCTTATGGAGAATATTAAAAAATCAATTTCTTCCTTATTTCCCAACCGTTTTCCATGAAACTTGGTATGAAGCGTAAGGTCAAATCACCAAACAAAACCACCTTGGTATTACTCGTACCAACAAAAAAGCTTGGTATTACTGGGGGGGGGGATTACGCCATAAAATTCTTTAGATAAACTTTGAAGAACATGATAGTTTTTACTGAAGGGAGAAAGTAGTATGTGTCAGTCCACTGATACCGTTTATTTTGACTATTCTTCAGTCATTTTCTTTTTATGACATTATTAGAGATTATTATTTATTAAAAGTGCTGTATAATAATTTTGCCATCAAGTTATCAATCACGTAGTGGTTCTCGGGTTTAGGTTTCCAAGCCTTCGTTTTCTTATATTGTTCTTATTGTCTCAGTGTGTTCGTATACTCCTTTAGCTGGCCTTTTTCTCCACACCCAAACACTTTGTTGCTGAATATACTTATTAAGATGAGACCAATGAAAATCTTAACATAAAATAAAGCTGGAAATATTGGCGTATTCTTAAGTAGGGAGTGTTAATACAAATTTAAATAAAAATAAATTGTAGAAAAAATTTTGATAAGCAAACTTAAAAATGAAACTATTAGTTTATAAAGCATTAATAATAACCACTGGAGCTACTAAAGTAATACAAAATAAAACACAAATGCATATTGTAAAATTAATTTAAGCGCAGGCTCACTTTGATTACCCTTCAAACATTTTCTTTTGATAAGAATATTCGAGATGGTTTAAGTTTTTTTTTCAAGAGAGGTAGTCGATGAATAGACCCTTTGTAAGAAGCTTTTATGTACGAAAATAAGTCCCATTATTAACAACCATACCTATCCTATTGATGGGTCCTTGTCCAGTGTGCAGTCTATAAGCACACTTCAAAGAATATTTGATCGTTATTCATTATTTGGTAGCCATTATACGACGATGATTTTCATACGAAATATTTAAAATATTGTAATACTACGTTCTTTTTACTAGATTTTATAAACTTAAATTTATTTAGAATACTGGAATTTAAGAATTTAATGACAATTAAAATTATAAAAAATGTTAAATGTTTTATCATCGTCATCTAAAGCATACTAAAATAAGGTTACCATTTTTATTTTTAATAATCCCACATCAGTTTTGCTCAGATAGACTAGTTTTACCGAAAACACGAATGAAGAAATTATAGTAAAAATAGGTTTCGTAACATCGGACTTGAATTAAATTGATTATCAATAGTAAAACTATTATTAGCTAAAAATAATAATAAACAACGTAACTTAACTCTGTAGATTTTTGTTTGTTGGTGATGGTGTACGACTTTGTTACACCGTTTTTTCGTAACACTTTATGTACATGCATTTTTTATAATCATTGGAAATATTCCTACAAGTTCCAAATCCACTGGTCGTCAGCACCAAAAAAGATCAAAGACAGTATTGCGTGTACTTTTATACTTTAAAACATTTATTTAGTGGTTGGAAAAGATCCAGAAGCTTCAATGGTCAATGAAAAAAATTATTACTTTCGACCCAAAAATCAAATACTATATTCGGTAATTTTCTCAGTAGGAGTATTTCCTCCCAAAAACCCGTAAAATGAAATTTTCTCAAAAATTACTCTAACGTTTTTGATGCAAATTTTATGATCTATAGTTTTTTGAGATAAACAAAATCACACCACCCACATTTCATAAAACAGGGGGGTTTAAGAGTTATGCTTAATTTTTTTTCCGCACAAACAATAAAGGTAAAGTATAATTTGACTACCACCATTAAAACCAGATTAAATACTAAATATATTACTAATATGAATCATTAGTCAACGACTAACGGTTCCAGAGAAAAGTTAAATTTAATGACCGTGGTAAACTCAGTACATTGCCTGAGTGCGCCCAATGTTATTCTTATGGATAATATTAAAAATAAATTTCTTCTTCATTTCCCAACCCCATAAAACTTGGTTTCTAGCGCACACACCACCCAACAATATCACTCAAAAAGCTTAGTATTATGGGGGGTAGCCTTCCATGAAATTCTAACAATTAATTTTATTTTACTTCTCTTGTTGTTATTTTCATATGTTCGAAACAATGAATTATAAAATTATATTTAGCTAAACTTTAAAGCTATGATGGTTTTTATTAAAGATTGTCGTTTAAATTTACTTAAGGGAGAAAATATGTGTCAGTTGTTTTCTGAACTACATCATTTTTCCAGTGAGGTAATTGAGTATCGTGTTTATTTAGCAACACTGACCATTATTTTTCAGAGCTGATGTTTTAAGACGTCAAAACTAAAAATATATTCTCACCACCACACTAAATTGTTGTTAACGTTTCGTGTATACAAAAAAACTTTATCAAGTTTTTGACCCCCCACAATAACGTATACCCTCAAATTTGATAACACAGATAACGCGCCGGCCAACTCATTCGTGTCAAGGCACTCCGAGCGACTACGTGGCTGAAGGTCTTAATAAAGCAGGTTGTTTTTTCGTTTCCGTGAATCGTTGACAACAATTTAGTGCAGTGTTCTAGTATATGTTTCTAGTGTCAGGCAAGTGTGTTATGATTACTAAAACAAAAACATCAGCATTGAAAAATAACGACGAGTGTGAGAAAAAATATAAACACGATAATCATTGGATTTGCAATCACGTAAAACACATAACAGTCAAGAAAATAGTTTATTTTACAGACATATTCCTTAGATAAAACGTATAAAAATATGTACAATATCATTAAAATGAATCTTGAGCTGATATATCTCCTACTTATCTGTTAACAATTCGTCCTCTAACGATATTTCGTGATACGTAAAATAAATATACTTTGATCATATTCTAAATTATTTTAGTTTATACAACAATCCTTTGAATTAATTTATAAATGGTAAATATTCTATAACAGGTGTTTAGAATTTTATATATATTTCAAAATCACAGTTAAATTAAAAAAAACATTAACTAGTGATATAGTTAAATTAATCTAGCATCCAAACAAAAATGAATTTTGTACTCTGTTTAGTAGTATTAATTTTTGCAGAAAATAATGTAATTTAATAATAATTCAATTAAATCAGTTATTCATGGATTATTTTTTACATTTTAATTTGAATCATCAACCTCTTAAATTAAATTAAAATCAAGATGTTTACTTACATTTTACTAAACGAAATATTGTGCGTTATTTAACCATTATAATCGATAGGAAATTTGTTAAATGGTAAAAATATTAAATTTTACTTTCATATCGTGTCTTTACTAAACGTGCTGCTATAAAGATACTTCTAGCTCTTCCGGAAGTGAGGTTAACACTCCTGGTGGCGGAAATCCGTACTGAACTACTTCCTGAGACAGCTGATCGTCCAGTGCTGCCAACTCTCGAGCCGGATCTTCTGCTGAGGAAAGTCCATATTTTTTATTGTATTTGATTTAATTTTCGCATATGCATGATTTGCTTACTACTTTAATCAAGACAACGTTTTACAAGATAGTCGTTTGTATGAATTTATTTCATGCTAGTAATAGGTCCGTTCTTAGTAATAGGACGGTTGTAAAATTTAATGTCAAGAAGAAATAATATTACTCTAAAAAAATATAAACTTCAAAAACTAAACAAATGTAAAGAGAAAATACTTTTCAGTTTTATTATTTATCATAGCAATTAGTTTTAAATACAGTTGTTATCATCATATAAATTCGTTATACGTCAAGGTTACATGTTAGTATCGTATTATATATTATAAAAATATATGATCAATATGAAATTGACTAGATCACTGTTATATATCACGTGCTTTGTAAAACTTAGAATAAAGTGTCTAATATTGCAAAAAATGGATTTTATTACTTATTCCTTTGTTTTCATAGTCCAAGAGTTAGTTTTAAATAAAGTAGAACCATCTACAAAAGGGATATAGAAATTAAAATACTTTGGCAACTTTTTTTAGTATTTTTTCACGGCAAAAGGGTGATAAAAAGACAAACAGTTGGACACACACGCAGACTAAGTCAGAAAAGGCACATTTTGGCTTTTCTGAGATAAAAAACGTAAAAATTTCAGAAATCCAACCAAATTTACAGACAAATCTAAAATTTAGTTATGAAGATTAAAAACTTTATTTACCTAGTTTGTTAATGTTTTGTAGAATTTTAACTTCCGAAAAAAGTTGTAATGAATTGTATTTAAATTTATGTCTGCTTAAAGTATTGGTCGTCAAAATGTATTAAAATAAACAGACTTTATAGAGCTAAAAATTTAATTTTTACCTGAGACTACAACATCCGTTACATGGCAAGTAGCCAAGTCTGGAGCTGAGCTATGACCTTGAATAATATCTGTAAAAATATTGTCAGGATTAAAACACATTCATTGTGTTTAAAGAAAGTTTCATACATCACTATGGTCTAGCCTCAAAATCTCATTACCTGTGTTAATAGAACATTATGGGGTTTTATCACACATAACTACTTTTTTACTTCAAAAGAAAGCAATAAAAACATACTATAGCGTTTATTATCTCATTGTAAACCTTTATTTACAAGTCTCGGAGTCTTAACTGTTTATTCTTTTTTTGTTTTTTACATGATACAATATGATACAAGAAATAAAAAAAACAGAATAGAACAGCTAAGATCTACTAACTCCTAAAAAAATATGGTGTATTTATCAGTTAAACTCCATAATGTACTTCATAAGTACTTTTTAAACTCTAAAAAATTTTATCATTACCAATTCCATAATTTAAAAGAATACTAAAAACGCTTTTAATAATAGAATGCAATGTCAAAAATGTTTTAATATTTCTTGGAGTATTTATTTGTAAATTTAAAGAACTTCTTTATTTACTTATACTTCATCATGGTTAAACTTGAATTATTCTACTCAATTAAAGAGTTTTAGGGTTTAGTGATATCTCATTTGTTCTTATGAAACTTCATCTGTGCTAAACTGAACCATGTTTTTATTTACTTTTTTAGATTTATACTTAGTTTGTTGTTGTTTATGAAACCTATTATGAAATTTATGTTACTTCGTGGTGAATACAAGTCTTGATTCGAGATTATCGATAAAAAATTATGAAAAGGAAGTTAACAATTTCAGCTTACAGTCCGCATCAAGGTTACAAGGGTGGAAGGAATCTAAGAGGTTCTTTAAGTGAAAGAAAACTATCCTTAAGAGTGGAATCTGGAGTAAAGAGAACTCTCGCTGTAAATGGAACTTCATTCTCGATCATCAACTCTAATTGAGGGTGAACCTCGTCAAATGGTAACAGCGTCTCCTGTTTTGTTCTTTCTAAATTTTAGAAACCCTAAGAAATTACTGTCCGACCCAAAGAGTAGCAAGCATTTTATCTTTAACTGAAACATAAAAATAATTATTTATGTCCTCTTAAAATATAAAGAATAAAAAAACACAAAACACCGCCCCACCTCGTGGTCCATGGTCGGGATTCAAATCCTAGCACTTCCGAATGGCTAGAACGTTACAATCGTCAGCGTAATGCTCTAACCGGTCCAGACACAAGAGCATAGGAATAGAAAGCGCTCATATAAGCTATAAGACACACCCTGGTGGCAGCTTAGTGAACTGTCTGAGCAGGTTCGGTTGCTTGCCCCCAGAGAGCAACACGGTCACGATGGCGATAGTGTCTAACAAGTTCACTAAATTGACGACATATGCCTCCACCTGCCACCTCTTATTGAATTTGTAAATTGTAAAAGCTTCGAGAATTACGACTTAACTACTTCTATGGTTAAAATTTAAGTTTTGATGAGCTGTAAGCTTTGAAAATCAACAATTAGTTTATGAAATTAACTGAGGAAAATAATGTTTGTATTTACTTCCCTGTGGGAAATAGGTTAGATCATTAATATGTTAAAGGGAATGTTTCAGTTTATCTAAACAGCTGTTCTTATTATTTTATATTAAAAATGCAATAGTAATAGTTTCTATGGAAACATGTTACATACTTTCCATCTTACAAATCACCAACACCTCCCCAGAGCTAAGACATATCCATGTCAAAAGCACCTATCATTTTGTAAGGGAAATCTGCACCTTTTAGAATAAAAGATGGATTTGTTTTTTATTATAAAACGAAAATAGTTAATAAAGTACATATAAAACTTAATCAGTTATGCATAAGTGCAGTTTTTGTTAATTTAGGTGCACATAAAATAAAAACCTAAAGAGACATCCGCATACACGATGACACATTATTCTTCACAGCGTGATTCAAAGTGCTAAATCCATTTTTAATTTAAACAATGTGTTTAATGCTATTTACATTGTACCCAAAGATTTTTCAAGTAAAAACGTGCGTTGCAAAAATTACTTTCCATTTAAAAATTTAAATCTGGTAAATATTTCATTTTGACCAGCAACCCGTGTCAACTAAGGTATAAAAGTCATTTAGTAAAAGGTTTTAATGTAATTAGTTCACTGGTCACTGAGTTATGCGTGCCTAAAGCAATTTCCCTTTTAAATAACATTGAGGAGGGAAAAAGTGCAGACTTCCCTTGGATACTTAAAATGTATATATATCTGTTCTATGAGATTGATAAACATTACATCATGGTTTAAACGTTATAATTTAGTTAGTACTATAAATTATGTTACTATCTACGAAACAATATTCTAATATCATAAAATTAATAGATTACATATTATTTAATTCGTATTTGTTTTAAAACAAAATACAACATATTGGTTATAAAACTTAATAAAACGACAATTTCATTCTTATATAAAGTAGCAAGGAAGGATACGTATTATAGTTACTCTAAAAGGTAACAGTTGGAAATTAGTTTGAATATTCTAAGGCTAAAACAGGTTAAATTGAACTGTCAAAACCATTTCTGCTATGAGATAAATAGAAACATCCTAGGAAAATCTTCTTTTAACTTGTTTTGAAAAATATAGTAATTTATTCATTTTTATATTTTATCCTGAACTTATTTTATCCTATAAACAACTTTAACCAACTACGTTGCACACCTTATAACTTCAACACTGCTCTTTTATACGACTAAACGTATTTCAAAACCTCACCATAGTTTCGATCAAACGACACATAAAAGAATAAAGTTCAATATTTAAATTTTAAACACACGCCACGATGAGCTTGAGTCCATCGCCGGTCGGTGCAGAACCACAGTATCTGGAATAACTTTCTATATTAGGTCTAAATGTTTCATTCGTTTAAATTTTGAACTTTCTGATTTATGTGTCGAGTAATATGAAAAATATTTTATAATGGCTAAAACGTTTCAAACGACCAAATAATGAAACAATAATGAGGGTTTGAAATACGTTAAGTCGTATATAAGAAAAAAACTGTTGACAGAAACAAGGTATGTAATCTAATACATAATAATGCTTGAGAAACCTGGAACATCCAATTAAATTTCTTCAAATAGAGTATGTTTTTAGAAATTCGTAAAAAAGTGTAAATAAAAACATATAATCTAAATAATAAAATAAAGTAAGTATTTAAAATGAAAGGGTTTTGTGGTTAATTGAATGTTATTGAAAAATTAATGTATATTGAAATAGATTTATGTAATTTTACATTAAATTTAACATTTAATTAACCATATAACCCTTTTACTCTAATACTACTACAGTAACATGTATAATAATTGCATATATATTTACACTCACTATATGTGGATTGAAGAAAGTTAAAAAACTATATACAAACCTTATGAGGCATGTGTAAATTATTACAAGAACAAAGTTACACGATATCAAAATATATTATTTGTAGCGAATTTTACTCACAGTACTTTTGGATAACAATTTTAGTTTACTGAAATAATACAATAAGCTACAAAAACAGCTAAATACGTCAAAACTATTCACAGTTTTTACGTTTAATGCAACTATTAAAGAGTTTTAGTAGTTTGCCAACACAACACAATATAAAATCAATAAATAATAAAATAGTATAAAATACTTAGGAATAAAATTAGTATGACCAATTGGTATGCCTAAAATAGTTCGTTGAGTACAACTGTAAATATAAGTAAAATACTAGATGTGCAAAAAAGGTTGAAACACCGCAAATTGGCCATAATGTGACCTATGGAAGTTCCAAGGTTAAACAGCAACATTCATATTTAAACAAGTCTGTATCTTGATGCTAAACATTATATAATTTTCTATTCCAACGTAGTATTGGTAAATATATGTTAAATTATTAAAATTATTTTTACAAATTCATGCAATGTTGATGTTCTATGTAATTTACTTGCAGCTGCAACCACCACCCAACCAACTCTTCGAATCCCAAAAAATTCTTTAAAACGGGTACACATAACTTTAAAGCATCAAAGATATTTTGATGAAATATTTGTTACATTCATTTTATATTGCAGCTTTGGAACTAAAACTATTATAGTTGGTTTACAATTGTGGTCTAAGGGGGACAGCGCGTTAATAAAAAAAAATATAATAATCTAAATATATATATATATATATGTATTCAATATATTTTTATAATCCTAGTTCCCACGGACCATTAGATATTGAATAAAAACTGTGAAAAAGTTGAGCTACCTATGAACAGTAGTCTAGGAGGTATATTCACGTAAAGTATGACAATTTAACATGGGGCTTTATGGAGCGTCAGACTCCCTTTCTATCCTTGATATATTAAAAAAAGGATAAGTCAAAGTACAGAACTCATTTTTGAAAAATAATACATCTCGGAAATAAATTGACTCATGAAATCTGACTCTTAACACCTACCGTTTTCCATCTTGGTTAGGGGGTTAATATTCCTCAAATAGTCTAATGGAATGACGTCACTCTCTATAATGGTGCTTGGAGGACATTCAAGGTTATTTCTACCAACATTCCCATTGTTTGGGCTTCCAGTAAATATTGGTGGTTTCTGAAAAAAATTGTATACATATGACAAAACGTAAATAAATAGTTCGTCAAACAAAAAAACATGTAAAGAGTACTATAGTTTAATTATTGTCAACAAATTGACAATAACTGTTTTTTAAAATATAATCACAATGAAAAACACGATGGATCAAATTACAGACAATATTGATGCTGTTAAATATGACTAAATATTCCATGAAAGACTGTACAAAGTTCATTCAATGAATGTTCAAAGTACAAAGGAAATTGGAAAATCACAACTGAAATGATGTTTAAAACAGTTTGATTTCAATGATGAGAGAGGAATAGTGTTTTTCCGCATATAACCTCTGTCTGTATCTAACCAGATACCGTTTGTTTATTTTACTAGATTTCAAAAATTGAAAATTTATTTTATTATTTTTCACTATTTTACACTAATACAGTTATAAGCGTTAAAGTTAATTTAACACCATTACTATAACAATTCGTATATTTTATTGCATTTCTATTAGATTACATTTAGTCCAAACAAGGTTTTACGGGATTACATGGTACCGTATTTTTAAGAATTTATACACCACACCTTTATTTGAAATTTTAATTTATAAGTTGAAAATAATGCACAATGTGTTTATTCTTTTGAGGTATATTCAATCTAGGATATCAGACGATTAAGGACATAAATTAGATAATTGGAAGTAAACTATAGTTAATTTTATAAAGCCCTGAGCCTGTAACGGAAAAAATAATATGAACGGAAATATTAGTGGATAAGTAGGACCTGGAAGCAAAAAATGTGGAAACAAGAAGTAGTGAAGGACTTTAGAAAACTAATTGTAGGAAGATAAAAAGGAGAGAGAAGAGGGTAGAAACGATTCATAATGAGCTGTTGAATAGGTAGTTCTCCATGATAAAAATAAATAGTCGTTTAAAAGGATATAACTAAGGAATACAAAGTATAGAAAGAGTGTGATTTAAAAACTCATGTATTTATTCGTTTCCTTTGAACTTATTTTCCTAACGACATATATAAAGAGCTTTACCTGCTGGGATGCCATCAAGTTACTCAGTTTCGACTTTTTCTTTGTTTGACAGTTTTGTTTCCCCCAACTGTCGTATTTTTCTTCGTTATTTGTAGAGTTTTTATACCTCCTTTAACAAAAATAATGGCAATATAACAATTTATGTTTATATATACGTAAACATACTACTGAGAACGTAAGAAGATAACAGAAGCTGTATATGAAAAAGAGATATATAACACGAATTTAAAATGAATCATGATATACGTTTTATTGGATTTCAGTACAAGCTGATACTATTTTACTGTTGTGGTATCTCAAGGGTCGCGTTTGCCCAGTAAATCAAAGGCTGCTTGATCGAACCCTGTGATCGGTGACTTCTTGTCAGGTAGCGTACACAAGCGATCACCTCTGGCTAGCCCATACGACTGTCGTCGCTACTGCACCACGCTGTCTTTAATTCAGGTGTCTTTTTAGGATTTTAAGGTAAAAAAAAATCAATAACAACATTTTAAAAGAAATGTGCAGATGCTATTTTTTAGTTTTGTACATTATCCTAGCTGGAATGACGTTTGAGAATACAACTTTCATATTGTTATGTTGTTTGATTAAGATTTTACATTAGATTAGATTATTGAAATGGCGACCATACCACAAGGTAGGTATTTTAAGCCAACTATGAATGAGAGTTGATTGTAAGATGATTGTGGCGCGATCATGTAGTCTTGTTACTGACTAAGGCTGACATGTTCCTTAGACAGGACTGTTAATTAATAGCCATCAGCTGATGGCAACTAAGGGACCTAAAGTTTAACGTGGAATCCGAACCACGCGCTCTGAATTACGAATTGATCTAATTATGAGGATGGTCTTTGCAGATTAACGTAGCTTTCAATAGTGCGGACGTTACTCCACACAATAGAACACTACACCCACCGACCATCGCTCACAACTATCCACAATTCGTGACATCCAAGTACTGGATTACAGGATGACGCAATCATCCCAGTCATTTATTAGTTACCCATATGACTTTTATAAATATAAACGTAATTGGACATATGAAACATCTAAAGTACTCAATACATAAAATTCCTCTTGAAACCAATAAACCCAGGACCTCTGACACAAAATAATATTATTCAATACAACCAAAGGTACAATTAATTCCAATACAAACCTGTAGACAATGAATACAGCAACAATAGTTATGACAGCTGTGGATGCCAGAAGACACGTGGCTAGCTCTGGCCAGGTGACCGCTGACGTCATAGCAGCTGGACACGTCTGATTGGCTGAACAAGGCGGGATACACGTGAACCCAACCTTTTGTGGGACACATACTTGCAGCGGAGGACAAAGACACTTGATTTCCTCACAATGGTCTCCTGAAAATAAATTAGTTATTATTCACTGAAATATTTGTTAGACAATATAATTAAGGCAATACCCAACTAGAGTACGCACAAGGAAACATCAAAGGACCGTTTCATACAACAAATAAATGTATTAAATAAAACAAATTGAAAAGTATGAAATTTTTAAGAATAGGAGAAAATTGTGCCTTATTTTATTTATGAATTTTAGAAACAACTTGAAAGAATGAATAAAACTCAATTATATTGAGTTAACTTCTGTGAAGTATTCAGTGAAATATTACATTTACAATATAAAATCCCAAATTATTAAAATTCCTTTTTAAGTTTTTTCATTATGAAATTTACGCTTTGTAATGTGACTGAAATTGTAATAAATATTTTTCTAGAATAGTGCGGTGAAGCTAGTGATAACAAATTATAATGATATGTAAAAATAGTTTTCGCTACACTGATGTGAAATCACCAGTTTTCGTTGTATGTTAACTCGCTGCGAAAATTCATCATTGCATTGTTTACTACGTAATAGGGCTGTTTACTACCGAAAGTGACAATGTTTACTTCCGAAAGTTAGAATGTTTACTAACGAAAGTGAGAATGATTACTTCCGAAAGTGAGAATGTTTACTTCCGAAAGTGAGAATGTTTACTAACGATACTATTGTTTACTAACATATTTGGATTCAACAAGTGTAAACAAAAAACGTTTGTTATTTTTTCAGAAAGCATAACTTATTTTTACATTTTTCAATTACAATAAAGATATATTCCAATGTCTGTTTACATTACAGCATAATTATCAGTATTTGTATTGTGGGGAAAAGTATCATTTAAAACACGAGCGAAATTGATTTTTACATTCTAGACCATATTTGAAGTAGTCTCTACAACATTCATTGTTTTCAATAATGCCTACATATATTGAGATAGGTTTATTTACTTGAGTAGTTAGGAAATAGAACGAATATTCCAAAATAATGTAAATTTATGCGAGGCTTTTGGAGGCTTAATATTTCATTGACATAACAAAACAATATTCGTCTGTTTTCCATTCTGGTAATTCTCGTGGGATCGCTTGCTTTTATCAAAACATGAATTGAATATTTTATGTATCAAATGCTGAGAGCGTAAACACTGTGCTATATAGCATGATATTTATCCTCAATCTCAACCTATTACTAACTTACGTATTACTATAACTATTGGAGATTTAATCCACTTGTATTTTCGTCCAAGGATTTGTCTTGGACAGGTGTACAGACGTAACCTTCTTTAGTAGCTACCTCACTCCAACGAGGCCATCACGGGCTTCCGTTACAAGATCGATTGTCTGGAAGAGAGCGTGCTCGGCACCCTTGGGCACGTCGGAGGCGATTTCAGCGCTAGAGTCGTTGAGTGAGGAATGCTCTCTACCAACTCCCGGGGAAAGTACATTCTGGACTTCCTTAGCCAGAGTGACACGCCTACCTTCCGGCGCAACGAGTAGAGAGGCACAATCCCCGTAAACCTTTACATCTGAGTCACTTCTTCCAAGGATCTCTGGCTGGAGGGTATAGGAGGATTATACTGGCAGCGACTACCAGTATATAGTTTTTAAGATACATAACACTTACCGT
This sequence comes from Nephotettix cincticeps, assembly GCA_023375725.1. Taxonomy (NCBI): domain Eukaryota; kingdom Metazoa; phylum Arthropoda; class Insecta; order Hemiptera; family Cicadellidae; genus Nephotettix; species Nephotettix cincticeps. The sequence goes on from CM041786.1 coordinate 143,572,694, forward strand.
AGAGTATCCGCATCTCGGGGAGAGCTATGCCGGTGGAATAACAACAAACTGGACGTGGTCAAGTTCACCCAGGTCACATCTCATGGGGAGCGCAGGAAAATCCTGGCGAGGCTGGTGCCAAGGCATTAGTAGCATCCACGATGGAGCTAATTGGCTTGGCCTGCGATCAGTCCATGCCACGAAGGAGACTTGGATGCGATAAGCAACCCTGGTAGACTGAAGAGATTGCGGACCTCAGAAGAACATGCCTTAGAGCCAAGTGAACCGCCACTAGGGTGAGAATTCCTGCAGACAGAGTTCATTAGTCGGAGGCCTATAAGGCTGCGAGGCGACGTCAATTCCGATCCGTGGGGATTAGGTTACAAAGGTGTGACCCAAAAGCTCGGCGCCCGCTCTTCTCCCTCCATCATGGAAGGCGCCATCATGGAGAGGATCGTCAATGCCCTGTATCCTAGACATCTGCAGCTTCAGCTGATTGACTTCGGACGGGTAGAGGGCATTTTGCTCTTCACTGTTGAGGAGTTAAAAACTTCTGTTCTTTCCTTGAATAGCAAATAGGCTCCTGGCCCGGATGGGATTCCCAGCGAGGCTCTGAAGAAGATTTTCACAATTAATTCCGGATTGCTGGAAAGTATACAATGTCTGCTTGATGGAAGGGGTGTTTCCGACACCCTGGAAAAACACCAGGCTTGTGCTTATAAGCAAGAGAATAGGTGATCTAGCTGCCGTCATCCCACAGACCTCTGTGTATGTTGGACCCTCATTCCCATATTCTGCTATGGTAGCTCCTGGAGACCTGTCTCCTAGGCAGTACTATTTCAGAAGGGGACGATCAACAATCGACGCGATCGCCGAAGTTCAGAGAGAGGTGGGGAGGCCGAGAGCCACAAACATTTCTCCTGCTAAGTAGTGCTTCTTGTTACGCTTGATGTAAAGAATGCTTTCAACTCAGTGACTTGGGTCGATGTGTTGGATGCGTTTCGCATCAAGATCTATCTCCGCTTTCTCCTGAGTTTCATTGAAGGTGCCGTGCAGGGTTCCATACTCGGCCCAGATCTCTGGAACGTCACTTATGTTAACCTGAGATCCGAAATGCCAGAGGAAACCATCTTAGTTGGCTATGCCGATGATGTTGCGGCTCTTATCGCCACACTCAACGTTGAGCTGTCCCAGCTAAAGTTGAACTAGGTCATGCACGTGGTTAACACCTGGATGGCCAATCACGGTCTTTCGCTTTCACTGAGCAAGACTGAGATCGTGATACTCACACAAAAGAGGATAAACACCGTCATCTTTTTGCGAGTGGGGAGGGAAGTGGTCCAGACAACGCGTGCCGCGAAGTACCTCAGAGACAACGTGGACAACAAACTAAGCTGGAGAGACCAGATCTTCCAGATTCTTCTAAGGTGATCTCTTACCTTAGTAAGTTGATGACCAATGTCAGGGCCCTCGGTCGAGCAGAAGACGTGTCTTGATGTCCACAGTCTAGTCCATGCTCTTTACGGGGTAGAGGTGTGGGTAGACTCACCTAGGACATCTACCAGTTGTGACTTACCCGGGTTCAGCGTCAAGCTGTGCTCCAAGGGTCTTTTGCCAATTGGACAGCATCCGAACCTGCCGTCTCGGTGTTCGCTGGAGTCTTTCCTGTCAAATTTTTGGCAGGAGAGAGGAAGGCGATTTATTAGAGACAAGGTGAGATTGACAAGGATACTGCAAGATCTGAAGAGCGCTCCCAAGCCTTCCAGCAGTGGCAACTACGATTAAAGTGAAAAATGATTAGTGAAGTTTTCTCACACTTACCCGCATATCCCATTGAGCAAATACAATAGTAAGTGAGTGAGTGACCCGGTGTGACAAAACTGACACCGTGTCCCGACACGACAGACGTCTTCTCTGGCATCATCTGCAGCTGTCTCTGACACACACCGCCGTTGCGGCAGTCGCACTGGGGCGTAGTGCCTGACAGCCCACAGGTAGACATCACCTCGCGGACCACAGTCAGGTCTGCGCCCTGAAATATGTCATCGCGTTAATTAATATTTGGGTACATGTGTACTAAAAGAATAATAAAAACTCATAATGGCTTTCTTTATTAATTATTAAATATCTTGTATTGGAATTTTCAAACGCGTCTGTGTTTTTTAACTACACAACGTTTCTGGAGGTGGAGAAACTCCTCCCGTTTTCAAGTGATTACCAATTGACCTACATTAAAAAATAAATTTAAGTTACAGATATTAATTATACATGGTGTCAATAATAATATACTAATCTTGTATGCACAATACAAAGCGTTATAATTATAGTTTATAAGAAATTTGGTAGATATCCTTATCCAATTAAAATTTGTCTCCATCTTTAACCACTATAACGAGGAAATTTCTAAAAATACCCACATCAATAGTAGTAGTAGTAGCGAAATTGTGTTAGTGAAATTTATTAAAGAACCCTTTTCAACCTAGTCCAGTTCGTCCTCAACTTCTGTGTGTTTAATTTCACCCACATTGCTAGCCTAGAAGAGTTTTTACATTATATAGCCCACATAAAAATATAGGCTACTCAGACAAACAATTTATAGACCAAATCTCTTCAGGACTAGTAATAAAAAAACAATGTGAGAAGAGTCTGAGGGTTTTGAACCCACTTTTTTTAATTTTTTGTTTTTTACTACCCCCCTTATCATCCCAGGACTCAGTCTAGGCCTGCTAGACCAAAGAGGGCGGCGTTGTCACTAGCGAAAAGCTATTAGTGATAGGCGGGATTTGAACCCGAAACCTTGGGCACCAAAGTTCCAGGTTCTACCCCTAGACCGGCGCTTCCCCCAAATATAGAAAATACATACGGTGCATCCTCAGTTATTCAATATACGTATATTGAATAATGAACGAAGAATGTTGTGCTAGACAATTAAGTTAGTTGTCTTTGATTGTTTGTCTTGATTGTAAGTTGGTAGTTAGTTGTCTTTGAGTCTCCGTGACGAGTGGACGTGTTTGGTTTCTTATGTGTGTAATGTTTAGTGAATGGTTTGTTTGTAAGTTTTTTGACTGCTTTAAACATTTATGTTTTCAGCTTTATACCGGTTTGGTCCGCATTATGTGTTAATTGTGTTACGTTTTAGATTTTAGTTCACCTGAGGACGGGATCAGATTCCAGATCCCGAAACGTCGTGAAACATTGTTTTACATAAAATCGTTATGGAAAATGTCCGCAATAAAAATCTAAATAACATAAATCCACCATCAACAATAATGATTTTCAAACAAAGAATATGCCTAGAACTATTAAACCGTGTATTCTCACCCCATCCACGGCAATCAAGAGACCCGTGGTCGAGTTGGGATGGTTTTGGACGCTGATAAGTTTCACTTCCTTCAGGAATGCGGACTGTAATGTTGATATAAATTGGGGAAGTTTAGCCGCTAACACTTGGAGCTTAATCCTGGACGAAAGTCTGTAAACAGAAAGAACTCCTTAAACTTCAAGACATGACCGTTTAGTTTAGGTTTGTACCGCCCTTTAGTTTTTATTTAAAAATGCCCCTGTCACAGCAGACCTGCGTACTCAGCGAATTTCCAAATCAATAATATAGTAATAATAATAATGACATATGGCAAGTTTTATAAATATCTGTTGATAAATATCAGTTATTTCCTTTTTCTCCATAAGAGTAACATGGGAAAGAGTATGCAGGTTTGCTGCTGTGAGGAACATTGAAAGTAGGCATTTCTAGCATAAACAAATTTTATTTCGACCATTTATACCAAGTTTCATAAACATCTGTCCATAAATAAAGGAGTTTGACTATTCTTTAGCTTAGCTACCATGATAAACACATAAACTATGATGTTTAAGCATTTGAAGCATAAGATCTCAACCACATGAAGGTAAATACCAAGTTTAATCCAAAAATATTAATTTTTCTTTATCCTGCATAAGATTAACATTGAAGCCCCAAAATACAACGTATTGTGTTTAGATTTTTAATATCTCGGTAACCGTTGGAGATAGAGAAAAACGTTGAGGAACTAAATTGTGTAGTTTTTGAGGTTATTTTTTATCTGGTTAGTACGTAAAAGAGATAGTTTAATTATGTTTTACTCATACGATTTAAATTACAGTACTTGGATCTTAAAATTATAATGTGCCTTTTATCTTTGTTTAAAACAATTCAGACAATACCCCATTGTAGGCAGAAGTAAATATTTATATGCCTAATTTCTTTAAGGTTAGTTGATGGTATTTTTCAGCTTTAAACTTGAGCTATTTATACTTTCTCTTCTTCCAAATACGTCAATATACAGAATGTCTTTGAACTCTCTATTGCATTTTCTGGGCCATAGACAAGCCAAAATATCATATTAAAAAATTCTGAAACTCCAAAATTAACTGCATTGCCACCATTTTGTTTTACGATAGAAAATATTAATTTGAGAATGACTACAGTTATTTGAAATCTGGTATGTAGCTTTATCACTTTAAGGAATAATTAAAGTAAATAAATATATTTTTTGTAATATTATTTTAGAAATGGCAGCTTTCCAAACATTTAAAATGGAAAAATTTCAAAAACCGTTCACCAAATTAGGAAAACCGGTTTATAAATAACAAAGAACCGCTTTTTATTTTCCTTGTAAAGCATTTTTTCTGAATAATAATATATATTTTGTGACAATCTGATTATATTTATACACTAAAAAAATTAAAAGTAAAATGTTACTATTCGCGATTTTTGTGATTTTTTTAATTTTAGTTTTTGCCATATTTGAAATGCGCAATTTTGACTGCGCAACTGTAAGTACTGCACCTAATGTAAAAGAACTTTTCCAGATATTCTTGTATATATTGATAATATTTTGGTGTATAGGTATCTCGGTATAAACATATTTAATAATAAATTTCAATATTTTTAATTAACACCCCAACTTTTTTCATTTGCGCAAGCATTATTTCAAACATTTTCTCCAATATCTTTCTTTATTGTGTTACCATGGTATACATGCACCAAAATATTCCTTGTAATCTTAGCTTTAAAGATAGTAACATTTAAGCTTTTACAATCGATTTATTAATAAAAAAGTTGCAACGAAAATAATTAAGAAAAAACTTGTAAAATTCTAAAACGCCCATTATTGTGATTTCTTATAACACATGAGTTTTATTTCATTAAATATTTTAATTGGCCTATTAACCACTAAAAACATAATTCGTTGCATCAAAAACTTAAAATAAAAAATGTTTGTATTAACTTTCCAGTGGGAAATAGGGATCATGAATATGTCTAAAGGGAATGTTTTCACTTCATCTAAACAGCTGTAGAATTCAGTATAATATCTGTGATGGTTTCTATAGTAACCTGTTATATAATTTCCATCTTAAAAATCGCCAACACCCCCCCCCACAGATCTAAGACATATCCATGTCAAAAAAGTTGACGATAGTGGTGGATTCCCTTAAGAAAATGTGTTGTCAATATCAACTGTTTAGCTGAGCCACTTCGATCAGCTGTTACAAGCTATTACCACCAAACAGCTGATTGATTATCACTAAGTTTTTCAACCCACCTGATATAAACGGACGTCTGCAGCATATCTTGCCTAAGAGGTTCTACTGTGACTGACACGACAGATGTGGTCGTAAACTTCCCGTCTGTCACGGACACATTGACACTGTGCGTGCCCGAGGACAAGCCACCCCTGGCTCTCAGAGTGCCGTGTCTGGAGTCGACCGAGAACTGCGGGTTGGAGGGGACGCTGTACTCCAGCTTGTCGTAGGGGTCGAGGTCTGTGGAGGTGATGGTACCGAGGTCGCCTCCGCTCCATTGCTGTTCGTACACCCCCACCCACACTCGGAGAGGTTGCATTACTGGTGGGTGCTTAGAAGGCTCCACAACCTGCGTAAAACACATTTCATTTACAGAATCTTTCAAATTCATAATGACGTTGGTTGTTAATTACTAATTAACACTAATTAATTTGACCTTTTTTAAATCCTGTGTGTTTTTAACTTCACAACATTTCTAGAGGTGAAAAAATACCTCCCGTTTTCAAGTGACTACCTAACAAAACCAAATTATGAAATAAAATTCAGATGTTCCAACGAAATAAAATCAGTAAAATGTTATTTATTTACAAAATTATTAGAATATGATCCAAATCAATACTTTTTGCCAGCTTAAGTGTATCGTGATATTTTTTTAAATAAAAACGGTTTAGTCATCACTGATGAAAGAAAAATCTAAAATATAAGGATAGTCTTTATTTTCATCTATAAAAAATAAACAAAAAATATTTGCTACTCTTGTACACAATAGAAACACAAAAGAATAAGTTTTGGATGAAAATATTTTAAAATTTAATTTTTCCTGGAAGTAAAAAAGTAGATAAATAAAATGTGTCTAATTCAAAGTACAACAAACTGCATTTTAAATTTTAATTGAATTATATTAAACGATTACAAAAACGACATCAATAACATAAATCAATTTCAAATGTACGAGATTTAATTGCACCTTAATATAAATCCAAGTTGAAGAGAACAAAGTAGGATCTGCAGAGTCTTCAACCTTCACCACCAGAGTGTGTTGTTCCCCCAACTTGATGTTTAGTTTGTCGGTAGTCCGCAAGGTGCCGTCACTATCGACTCGGAACATCTCCTTGTCGTTGCCTTCAATGATGTTGAAAATGGATGTTGAATTGTATGTTTGGTCTGCGTCGGTTACAGCGAAGTGGAAAACTGCCCATCCAGGCATTCTATCAGCCTGGCAAAAAGTATTTTTTTATTTTAATAAATATAAAATACTAGCTAAGCAGGCGAATTTCATAGATTAGATTAGATCAGATTAGATTGAAATGGCAACCATAAACAATGTAGGTATTTAAGCCAAGTATGAATGAGGATTGAGTGTATGATGATTGTGGCGCGATCTTGTAGTCGTGTTAATGACTAAGGCTGACATGTTCCTTAGACAGGACTGTTAATTAATAGCCCAACAACCAATGGCAATTAAGGGATCTACAGTTTAACGTGGAATCCGAACCACTGCTTCTAAATTACGAATTGGTCTAATTATGAGGATGGTCTTTCCGGATTAACGTAGTATTCAATGGTGCGGACTGACGTCCACACAAGTAAACACTACATCCACCGACCATCGCTCACAACCATCTCAAATCGTAACCTTCAAGTAGCTGGATTACAAGACGTCACCACTTTCCTACTCATTAACTGATTGATAATTTTATATTTTCATAAATAAAACTATTTTTGAACTCTCTAGGGATCTAGATATGTGCACTGTTATGTGTCTTCAGACTCAAAAAATTACGGAAAATCACAATAAGTCAAATAACTCTAGAACTCCTGATAGGTCTATCTATTGGAAGATAGAGGAATCTTTAAGTTGCAGAAAACGTCAAAATTTTCATCACATTGCAAGTCTATTTTACTGGACAAAGTCTGCAACTGGGTCTCAAGAGGCTGGCTCAAAACAAAATCCATCTGAAATAAGGTTGCAAATGTTACATAATTGTTTTCCACTGACTTTGCACCATTTTAGTATTATGTGTTACATATCATTGGAATTCCTAAAAACAAAAATATTGCAAAATCTGAAAAGAGATATAATGTTTGGATGATTTAGAGTGTCCTTTTGAGTCGATTTGTTGTTTTATATTAATTAACTAATACTTTAATTAAAAATGGTATGTAATTTGAAGTTAAACTCACTTCATAGCTCGTGGAGTTTTTTATAAAATTCATTAAATTAAATGGTCTACGTAATTTAGAATATATTTTTATACTCTTTTCTGTCTAATAGTGTCTGGTGTTTTGTCGTATTTCAAGATAAACAATTACTTAGCAGAATAGAAATATTTATAACTAGCAGTAAGCCCGTCCTTTGTACGGGTTGTAGGATTTAATTTAAAGAAGAAAAATTATCATACAAAAATAAAAACCCTGAAATCCTAAACAAATCAGTACAATGAAAATAAATCAATATCCAGCTTTATTATTTAGTATTACTTTACAATTTAAGAGATTAGAACAATTATACTATTATTATAATTATTTATACTATAATATCTTTTTAATATAGAATGATTTCGAAATGGATTTAAAATCAATGACCAATATAGACTAATATTGATTTTATTTTGACAGCTGTTTGTTTTTCTTTCTATTAAATTTTTAAACTACAGAGACAGCTGATTATTACCAGTAGGTTGTTCGTTGAATTGAAAGCAAAATGCGACTAATATCGCGTAAAAAGTGGGTTTTTAAATGCTCGTGTTTTACTTTTTGAGGGTCGGCGGACAATTTTAAGCATTTAAAACCCTTCTCTGAAATGTAGAGAATGCATGAAATAAAATTGTTATCAGTTCTCACGTTTTTTCTGAGAAGACGGCGTAAAATGCCTGCTGGAGCGTCACAGACAAACAGGCACAAATTGAGATAAGACTTGTTTCGGCTTCTCTAACGCATGAAACGTAAAAATAACTAAAAAATTAATAACTCTGAGCAATTTACAGACAAAACTATAATTTTATTTATATAGATAATGATAATTAATGACATTTTCAAGTCTTAAAACTAAGTTAAAATTTAAGAAATATTTTAAGAAACCTACTTTATGAAAGGGAAACACTATAGGTATATAAAACAGAGTGACATACCACAAAACTTACTTTACGGAGATCTCTTAACACTTTTAGTGACACAAGATTCAGAAAAGGTCGAGGAAACGTGTATATGTATAATGCAATGCTCTCTCACCTGAAGCACAGCGGTGACGTTTGGTGTTAGGAATACAGGAGGGTTGTCATTGACATCAAGGACATCTACGTTGACATGGGCTGTGGAGGACAAGACAGGATAGCCGTGGTCCGTCGCCTCCACTGATATGTTGTATTGAGCTTGCTAAAAACCACAAAACTCCGATTACTTTTGTATATTTTGTGTATATAGAACAAATTACTGTTTCCTCACAAGTAGTACTAGCTTTAAGTTTAGTTGTGTGCATAAATATTTGCATAATGGGATGGACAAATAAAAAAAACACCATTATTGACAGCTTAATATATCCTTTGGATACCGGAAACCATAACGTTGTTTATTTACGTCACTCTAACAGCACTTTTTAAGTATTATTTAATACCTTCTATAGTACCAAATATATCTAGAAAACTCCTAAGAAACTCTTATTGAACTCATTTTAGACTTAGACGTGTTTTGTTTCTTGTTTCAGCGGATTTCCTATAGGAAAGAAGGTATAACCGTGGGTCTTATGGGTCAAAACTTAAGCTCGGGACTATGTTATTTTCGTTTTGAGGTACCCTGACGATAAAAGCAATAGTAAAACACTATATATATGTGTCCGGGAACAAGATAGTTCTCGTAAAAATGGTCCGATCGAGACCAAATTTGATAAGACGTGTATTCCTACATTTATTCAGACGAGTTCGTAATCCAGATATATCGTTTTTTCATATGTATTATTTTAAATATTTCAAATTTTTTCTTTTCCCATTAGAATCAGCTTACAACCACACAATCTAGTTCCTCTAAGCTTTTCTCTATCTCCAACGGTTACCGAGATACTAAAAATCTTAACACAGTACGTTGTATTTTGAGGCTCCAATACTAATCTTGTGGAGGATGAAGAAAAACTAATATTTCCCTTATCAACCAATATTTTTGGATGAAACGTTTTGTTTAGCTTTATGTGGTTGAAATCCATCCATTTATTATTAAAAATCATAGTTGTTTTCCCTCACAGTAGCAAACCTGAATACTCTTTCCCGTGTTAATCTTATGAAGAATAGACACACAACTCTCATATTTATATCGATAGATATCGTATAAAACTTGCCATATATTATTATATTATTAATTTGGAAATTCAATGATTACGCAGGTCTGCTGCGATGGGGGTACTTTCGACTGCTATATACCTTTTATTCTCAACCGGATACTACTAATTTTAATATGTTTTAGTTAGAAGCTCATCTGAGGACGGGATCAGAGTCCAATCCCAAAACGGCATAAAACTTTGTTTTACTTAAAATCATGATGGAAAATGTATGTAGTAGAAATATAAATAACGTAAATCCACCATCACCAATAATGAATTTAAACAAAGAGCTGAATGAAATTTGCATTAAGTATGACGTCAGAGTTGAATCGGGTAATAGCACACCTGTCTTGTTTTTCCCCCCAGGCTGAAAGTGAATAAAAATAGCTTATTTAAAAAAATATATATTATTCAAGTAAGTGGAAATAGAGATATTAACGAGTTATTCAAAAGAAATCTTGTTTCCGTGTAGGTCTTTATTCAACGTCCCAGGGAATTACATTGAGCGTTTACCCAACGTTAATTTCCATAGAGAATTCCAGTAATCAAACACGAATTTAAAATAAATACGAATTCACAAATACCGATTACTTTATACTTTTAACTAGCTCGAAGAATTTTTTTTCAAATTTCAAACCAATCCTTGCAGTCGTTTTAGAGTTTTCACAAGTACATTATCAAAATTGTCAGCGATTGATTGATGACTAAAAATAAGCTACTAAACGATGAAAGAGTTCTGATAAAACTGATCGATATGATCAATCATTATTGAGATGTGATCAGTATCGATTTATAATCGATGTTTTTATGATCGATATTTCGAAAAAAACTACTTACATTTTTATTTCTATAGTGTGTACACTTAAAGAAATGAAATCATATTTATATAAGACCCAAAATATGATTCATGTAGACACCTTTTGTATAAAAATTTACGTGAATCAAATGAAACTATTCACTTTTCTCGATGCCTAGAAAGAAGCTAAAAAAGATTATTATTTCTGATAAAACTGATAAATATGAAATATCATTATCGAGATGTTATCAGTATAAATGTATAATCACTTTTTGAATATGATGTTATAATGTATCTACAGTACATTTTTCATACTTATACACAAACAAAATAACAAACAAATAGAATTATGTTTCTATAAGGCATAAAACATGATACATGTAGACACTTTATGTATAAAGATTTACAGAGATAAAACCAATCTGTTACCTTTTCTCGATCGAGAGAACTCAAAACCATTAAAATCCCATTGAAGGAGTCTATGGCAAAGTGTTGCATTGAATCGGCATCCAACGAATATCGAATCATTCCATTCGAACCGGAGTCAATATCGATCGCTTCAATCTGCAATTGCATTATCGATTAATTTCTATTTTGTTTAGTGTACCTTCTAAATTAGGAATAATTTGTTGATTAGTATTATTTATCTGTGAGTGAGTAAATTAGAAATTTTCCAATGATTGCTTACAATTTCAATAAGTTGTTTTGTCTTATACCACTTGGAAAATCAAAGTGGGTAAATTTTTAAAATGAATAAATGATTTATTTCCTTAGTCCGCGTTCCAGGTATCATCCAATAAGGTGATTATTGTATTGTATGTTTTCTTTTTACCTTATTTATAAACTTATAAACTATTACTAAATTAAATTAATTTTTAATTTGAATAAATACCATGGTTGGTATGTTTTCATTTATGATTGTCAATTATTTTAAACTTTTCATGTAGTTGCGTATATTAAGTTGTACTAATGATGTAAAAAATCAATTTTTGTCATTGAAAGTATTTAATTTAAAATATATTACTATTTAATTTCCCTGATTTTTTAAATTTTAATTTGTTGGTTTACTAATATTACGTTAATTTAATTTAGTTATTTAATATTAGGTTAATATTTTACTATACAATATACAAAATACAAAAAGTTTATTTCAATACTATTTTACAGTCATGGCGCCACTAACTTTTTTACTTTCATTTACCTAAAAATGTATAAATAATAATGTTGACTATTCCAATGAAAACTTGTACGTTTTTCGATTTAGAGAAGGCAGGCTTATGAATAATTTTTTTAAACCTACATCAAAACATTAAGAACAAGATATACTACACTACCTACAATACTATAGTATTTGAATATGCAACGTTTCTTCAATGAAAACACATGTTCATAACACTTTTATAAGCTGTTGTCTAGACCGGTGGATAAATAAACTTTTATCATTTAACTATCAAAGAGTTTAAATGAATATTTACCTTGAGCACAATCTGACCAACTTCTATATCTTCTCTTATCTTTACCGAGAACCGATTAACCTTGAAGAGAGGAGCATTATCATTGACGTCAAGGACAGACACATTGACGGAGGAGTAGCTGGTGGCCGAACTGTCTCCCACACTAGTGGCTAGCACCAACAGCTGGTAGTTTTGGCGGGACTCGTAATCCAGCTGTTTCGTCGTTATTAGAAGACCTGAAAAACACACAATAGTAAATACTCTGAGGTCACCAATTGTGGATATTTGTGAGAGATGGTCGGTGGATATAGTGTTCTCTTGTGTGGATTAACGTTCGCACTATTGAATACCACGTTAATCCGCAAAAGACAATCCTCATAATTAGACCAATTCGTAATTTAGAGGCAGTGGTTCGGATTCCACGTTAAACTGTAGGTCCAATAGTTGCCATCGGCTGTTGGGCTACAAGACTACAAGATCGCGCCACAATCATCTTACATTCAATCCTCATTCATACTTGGCTTAAAATACCTACATTGTAGTATGGTTGCCATTTCAATGATCTAATCTAATCTAATACAAGGAGCGGTAAAAACATTTTTGTATTTACTTCCCTGTGGGAAATAGGCTACATCATGGATATGTCTAAAGGAACGGTTTCAGTTCTTTTAAACAGCTGTTTTTATTCTTATACAAAAAATTCAATTCAATAGCTCTATTAGTTTCTATAGAAACCTGTTCCAAATTTTCATCTTACTCATTGCCAACACCTCTCCCTCCCAGAGCTAAGTCACATCCATGTCAAAATGTTTGTATTCACTTCCCTGTGGATGTGATCAAAGCGAATTTCTTCGATTCATCTAAACAGCTGTTCTTATAACCAAAAAGTCGTATTGTCAATGACAGATCAGTATAGTATTATTAAGATCATGTTATAATTTATATTTTGAAACTCAAACTTTTATTTTTGATGTGAATTATTAGGTAATCACTTGAAAACGAGAGGCGTTTCTCCACCCCCAGAAACGTCGTGTAGTTTAAAACACAGATACGATGGAAAAGTCCAATAAACTATATTGAATAAATAGAAAAATAATTAAAGGTGTAAGGAATTATGTTCAATGTACCCTATTATGGTAAAGTCGAACAACATTTAAACTATACTTACTCATACCACGTAAATTCTTGGTATGAGACCAGTCAAATTTCTTAGCCTAGGTGCAGCTATCATTCTTGGATGTTGTCTCGGTTTATGCCGGGTCAGGTTGGAAATTAGGTAAGGTAAGTTGGAAGTTAGTAAAAACATTTATCAATTAATTACATTTTGAGCTCTTTTTTAAACTTATTTAGGTTGTTTATTTAAAAAAAATAGGTCGGAGTTGAGAAAGAAGCTTGAGGCCAATGTATTCCGGTTAACTTTCAAAAAGCTTTAAACCGTGAGCAACTGATGGATTTAAATAAAATATTTTTTTAAATTTTAAAATAGTTTTAGAGCGAACGAAATTAATTTTGTGGAACAAGGGTGATGTGTGAAATTAAAGAAAAGTTTTACTAGTTTTCATTAACATTATAATTATGAAAGGGCTACGCGATCGTTAAACGTAAACATTCAATCTTGTAGAGAAAAGTAGCTTAAATATTTTAGATAAAGAATATGCTGTAAGATAAATTTATTTTTCGCTGACATGTAAAACTGGGTTATTTTAAACGACAAATGCATTCGTGACAACATTATTCTTGTGATGTCTCGTGACATCTCTATATCACTCATCGTGGCACGACTGGGTAAAACGTCACCAGTGATGACGTCACTCACTGTAACGCTCTTCAGTACGAATATAAATGAAGAGTGGTTGGAGGAATCCGAGTCAAAATAAATTATACACTGCAATTTCAAAGTTTGTATCCTTATACTGTATACCATTTAGCTCATACTTATACTAATAATACTATTGGTTTAGTATTATCCTGTTTAACGTAAGTGAAATATTCTATTCAGGGTTTTAACTTTATATTTTTATATGTTTTGTTAGTAGTGTATCGTAATGGATTGAAGCTTTCAAAACTATATAAATCAAATTAAAGTTTTGTCTGTACATAGAGTTATTTATTTTCAGTTATTTTTACGTTTGATGCGTTAGAGAAGCCGAAACAAGTCTTATCTAAATTTGTGTCTGTGACGCTCCAGCAGGCATTTTACGCCGTCTTCTCCGAAAAAAAACGGGAGAACTGATAACAATGAAACTTATTTTATGCATTATCTACATTCCAGATAAGGATTTTCAAAGCTTTAAATTGTCCGCCGCCTCTTGAAAATTAAATCATGAGCATTTAAAAACCCACTTTTTACGCGATATTAATCACATTTTGCTTTCAATTATCAGTGAACCACCTACTAGTAATAATCAGATGTTTTTGTAGTTCAAAGATTTAATTGAATAAAAAACAAACAGTTTATATTGGTCATTGATTTTAAACCAATTTTGAAATCATACTATATTAAAAAGCTATTTTAACGTATAACTAATTATAATAATGGTATAAATTCAGAGATGTTCCCTTATGATCAGACAGGAATCTCCGGCCATTGGATTCAATCCAGCTGCCTTTGACCGTCCTAGTGTACTTCTGAATAACCATGTTCGATTTCTCAATTATTAGTTGCATTACCCTAATCTTGAAGGTTAACAATTTGTGTTTTAATATATATTTTTTAATAAGCACTTTATTCTAAATAAGAATATGTATTTTGTGGTATATATTCTGACTATAGCAGCATGGTAGCTCAAGGTGGACACGCTAGCCCAGTAAGTAAAAGATTACTGGTTCAAAACCGATGGAGCATGACTTCAGTCAGATAATGAACGTTCACCAATGGCTAGCTTATGTGACTTAAACCACTGCTGTACCTTGCTGTCATTAAGTAAACACACAGGCCATAAATTTAGTTGAAAAGGGAATTATAATTTTATTTAGGATTAGATTAGTTTATTAAAATGGTAATCATACTACAAGTTAGGTATTTTAAGCCAAGTATGAATGAGGGTTGAGTGTGAGATCTTGTAGTCTTGTTACTGACTAAGGCTGACATGTTCCTCAGACAGGACTGTTAATTAATAGCCTAACAGCCGATGGCAACTAAGTGACCAACGGTTTAACGTGGAATCCAAACCACGACCTCTGAATTACGAATTAGTCTAATTATGAGGATAGTATTCAATAGTGTGTTCAACTATCCACAATTTGTGACCTCCAAGTAGCTGGATTACAGGATGACGTCACCGTTCCAGTCAAAAAGAAAGTGTAATAATGGAACATGTTACTTTTATATGAATTAAAAAAATACTCTATTCCCTACCACAACATTAAGATTAAGTTAGAGATATTAATTATATCGTGTTGTCAATAATACTATAGTTATCGATCATTCACAATACAAAAACTCTATTGATAACGCAAGATAGCGTTCGCTCAGAACTGGAGTTGGAGTATGACCACCCTCCCCATCGTCCTATTGGTGGCCACCCACGTGTCCATTAATTGTTTAATTACGTAACTATAGCTACTGTAATTATTTATTATAATAAGACACAATAACATCATTACCAGTTCTCCTTTCGATGTCAAACTCGCCCTGACCGTTACCCTCCAGGATGGTATAGACGACAGTTGCTCTTCGACGCGGGTCCTCGCTGAACGACTGGAGTTGCAGCAGGGAAGTGCCCAAGGGGGCGTCCTCAGGCACGGTCACGTGAAACGACCCCGTCAGGTAGACGGGAGGGTCGTCGTTCATGCCCAGAACGACCACCTGCAAAGGGAACGATGCTTTGCTTTGAATTTGAAATTAATTATTATTTAATGTTAGTATTAATGCTATTCTTATGAACAATATTAAAAAATTAGTTTCTTCCTTATTTCCAAACCGTTTTCCATGAAACTTGTTATGCAGCGTAAGGTCACATCACCCAACCAAATAACACAAAAAAGGTTGGTATTACGGGGGGGAGGTTAGTCCCCCCATGACATTCAAACAATTAATTTAGTTTTTGTTTCTCTTCTTGATATTTTCAGAAATGGATGATTAGTCTACGCTTGAAACAATAAAGATTGTTTTTTAAATTGAAGGGAGAAAGTACGTGTCAGTCCACTGATACCGTTTATTTTGTAAGGTATTCAACGCCTCTCGTACTTTCAGCTTATTCGTCAAATATAAGAAAATATACTTCAGGTAGCTTTATATAAGTTTTTAAACTTTTTCCCGGAGACAAACCCCTAAACCCCTCCCAGTTTTGGGGGTATTCTATAACCCGAGATGTGTACTCCCCAAAAGCGATCATGAGTAACTTTGATTGGCAAACGAATTGTCTCTCTGAGAAATTCCATTGAGGATCCCTGAGAGGTTCTTAAAATTTTGTTTTTATAACCCCAGAGCAAGGATAAATAGTGTACCTGCAGAGTGGAAAACGAAGAAAGGGGCGGAATCCCTTGGTCGGTGGCCCGGACGGAGACGTAGTAGACGGAACCGGGACCGTTGGGCAAGGCGTGCGCTAGCACCAAGAGCCCGGAGTCTGAACTCAGGTTGAACAGACCGCTGGGGTTGAGCAGGGAGTAGCGGGTGGAGCGGTTGGGACCTGCAAAAAAGTTGATAATTACCTGAATAAAAATGTGTAGGATCTGTACACACAGAGAGATATCACCCCACCTTACATGTAAAAACACCTTTTTTGGATCCATTTGTAACCATAAAAGTGAAAACCATCCATAATATACATAATAAACCATCCATAATATACGGTTGTATTCTAGGCCGTATTAATCCCTCAATACGGTTTGACGAGTATAGCTCGTCGTTACGCGACCCGTCAGCTAGTGGCATCTAACGGGATTCCAGGAAACTATTTAGAACCGTGGATATATGGAGCACGTTACCCATTATTTGATTTGTATACTTAAAGTCGTTTAGATCAGCTTTAGAGAGGGAAAGAGGTCGAAATATTGCTTGCAGATTTTCAGAAAAGTTCTGCTCGCAACACGGTGTTTATATGAACTGTTTGCGGTTATATATTTTTATATACTAGTTTTAGTTTTAGAATGTAATTTATTCACCTGTGGGCCCACGTGATGGCTGCATTCATGTTGAGGTGTAGGGCTATGTTTTGCCGGTTTTTTATAGAGTATTAATTTATTTACACTTTTAGGAAATATATAAGTCGATACCTTTTTTAATACAGTACCAGAAAATTTTCACTTTTAGTAAAACGTCAGTTGCAAGTTCCAGTGGGCTTTAGAACCCACCTTGAACAACCACTCATGGGAATATTAATGACCTAAGAATTGGTTTAGGCTTGATAGAAAGGTCTATTAAGAACCGAAGATTTTACCACTTCCTCTAAACTACCTTGGTCGTAGTCAAGGACGCTGACCCTGGTGATGATCATTCCCACGGCCGCGTCCTCGGTCACCATGATCGTCTCGTTGGACACCGTGAACGATGGAGCGTTGTCATTGACGTCGTCCACAACCACTCTGACTGTGGAGGTACAAGACCACTCGGGGTGCGAGGGATCTCTCACTGACACTTCCAGCGTGTAAGCTGTAAAAAGCATCACATATACTGAATACTTCAACCCTTGATAGGTCGTACAAATGAGATTACATAAAGTTCCACATACACTAATTTGGTCTTTAAATACATGCTTACTTTAACTTTCTAGACTAAAACTGTTTTTAGTCAGCTAACATAATATCTTGGTTAATAATATTTACAAAGTATCATTACTTTATATTTCAAAATCTTAAAAAATTTAAACTAACAAAAACCATTAACTTTTTTACATCGTACAAGATACATAGAAGATTGGAACTTTAATTTAAAATCGAACGGTACTTTGTAACGAAATCCGTCCCGATAACGAGAAAATGCACTTTTAATGTTAGAATACAGGGCCCACGCGCCACCGCGGAGCGGCCGTGGCTAAGAAGCGGAGTTTAGCTGGCACAACCAGCGAGCACATAATACATAATTAATTGTATTATGTGACATAACAAATTTGTTATGTGTTCGCTGGGCACAACGCGTGGCCAACAACGTGGGCCCTGTATTCTAACTTTAAAAGTGCATTTTCTCGATTATCCGTGGACGGATTTCGTTCACCAAAGTACCGTTCGATTTGAAATTAAAATTCCAATCTTTTCGTATCTTGTACAAATTGTATAAAGTTAATGGGTTTTTTTTATTTTAATTTAAATATTTTTAAACGCCGCCATTTTGAAAATAAAAGAGAATTAAATGATACTTTGTAAATATTTTTCTCTTGAAGCAATAAATATGTGTGCAAAGTTTGGTTTCTGTATCTTAAATATTTCTTGTATATTTTGTTTTTTAAAAATATATATATAAATATTTTTGAAAAATACAAAATGACTAGCGGCTAAACGAAGGATTTTTAGACAAATGGTTATAGGTGATTTTTTGTTTATTTTGATAAGTAGCAAGTTTTTTTTTTACATTTATATAAAAATTTAAATATAATTATTATAATGCATTAAAATAACACTAAACAGAAAATCATTTTAATAAAACTAATACCTAAAAATGTCTTAAAACAGCTTGGTAAACCTGTAAAACACTACAAGTCTACGCACAAAACTGACACAATAGGGCACACGGCGTACAAAAGACAACACGGATAAAATTGACATCGGAATGCAGTTAACTAGTTATCTCTCTCTCTCTCATGGTCGTGTAGAAGGATAGTAAGGGGAGGTTGAGGTAAGAGATGAGTGGCAAAGCTACCGAATTACGTATTATACAATACTGCAAGCATTTGCTGCGGGATTTTATACAACGCACGACCTATTGAGGGTTTGAATAAAAAGAGATGGCACACAGCACGCTGGAGTGAGTGGAGGGAATTTCATAGAGCCTATATTATTCCCATCATAGTAATGAATTGTACTGAGTTTACACATTCGTTGCAATGAGGGTTGCTTTATATGGTAATATATGTTATAACTGTTACCTAAATAAAATCACATACTAAATTTCAACATATAATTAAGTGAGTCAAACTAATGTTATCTAATCTCCTTAAGAATTACATAAGCAATGAGTTCGTAGATTTTCTGCTATAAGAAACATTCAATATTTGAATTAAGTTTTGAATATTTGAATCTGAAAAAAATGTTGAGTTTTTTGGCTGTGTTTTGTAAGAATATTTAAGTAAATAAGTGAGTTATTAATTTTTATGTATTTTCCATAAGATAAACGTTAGACAACGTTCTGTGTTTACCACTTAACCTAGTCTTCCTTAAAAATAATAAATTATGTGTCATTTTGAGCCAATGTAATGATAAAAAGAAAAATTTGGTTTTTTCAAACATTGTAAAAAAATTATAGAAATTCAAAAACCCATTTTTGGGGATGACCCCTCCCAAGTGTGGTTAATATAGTCCGATTGCGGCGTCAAACGAACTTGTACAAGTTTAAGTGAACTTCTGTCATGGTCCCGGGCTTAGCTTTTACCATGTGGTTCATGTGAAAAGCTCTTTTTTCCATTGGATATTTGCTAAAAGAGTTAGAAAGAGGGATAAGTGATGCACAAAATATTATCGTTGCTGAAACGTTCTCCCCAACGAGGAAAAAATAAATTTAATTCAAAAACTTCTCAATTACTTAGATAATATGTAACAGGTATTAATACTTAAGCTCACTTAAAGGACTTAATCACTCACGTAATCCCACCAGACACATAAAATGAATTGTTTTCATCCGAAGGGATTTACTCGTATTTTAGTCTAATATTAATTTCCAGCCCTCAGTCGTTAAAGGATGGCTTTTCAATCATATGAGCTTAAAATAATTTCAAAAGGCTGTTGAAATTGTTCCACATACTTAAGTGAGAAAGATATTAAAACTCATGGATCAACAGAAACATTAATTGTGCAGCTTTGTGAGCCGTGATAAAAAGTTTTATATTATTGTAAAAATATACATGTAATTTGAGCTTCCTCAAAAATCATTGTTCATCTATATAAATAAAATTAGAGTTTTGTCTGAACATTGCTCAGAGCCAATGATTTTTTTAGTTATTTTTACGTTTCGTGCGTTAGAGAAGCCGAAACAAATCTTTAGAGAAGCCGAAAAATATCTCAATTTGTGTCTGTTTGTCTGTGACGCTCCAGGAGGCATTTTACGCCGTCTTTTCCGAGAAAATGGGAAAAATAATAAAAATGAAACTAATTTCATGCATTCTCTACATTCCAGAGAAAGTTTTTCAATGCTTGAAATTGTTCGCTGCCTCTTAAAAAGTAAATCACGGGCTTTTAAAAACCCACTTTTTACGCGCTATTAGTCGCATTTTGCTTTCGATTATCAATGACTAGCCAAAGTACCCGTTCTTCGCACGGGTAAAAAAGGCTGAGAGGTGTGGCTCTACAGATACTTAAGTTATTGATAATTAATTCTTAATTGTTTACAAATGAAAAAACACGTGTCTAAGTATATATCTAACATGACAAAGTAACATATGTTAAATGTTGGGAGAGGATAAGCAATTACGTAATAGAGGCAGGCATCGGGAGAAAATTAAAAATCTACCATTCCACTATTTCGAACTAATAATTCACTAATTTCGATCCAGCAGTTTATGTGTAAAAATTAACTTTATTTCTTTTTCTTCCCGAACTGTCAAAATGTAAAGTAAACGGATGTTGACATTAAAAACTGTAAACATTGAATCCAGGGTATTTACAGCAACCATGTCTTCTGCTTCTCGAACTGTCAAATTTTAGTGTTCACAGCTGTTGACATTCAAGTATTTTATGTTTTCATTTTCTAAAAATGTAAACATTGAAACTTAGGACGTTCACAGGGCGTAGCCCGAGAGGATTTTAAGGAAATGAGTATGCCTATGTGTTGCATGAGTTTAAGATCTGTCTTTGTGTAAATTTTCAAACTGTTTGGTTCAGTATTTTTTGCGTTCACTTGCCACAACAAACCCACAAACAAACCCACAAAAAAAACATACAGTCCACCTTTTTATAATATTATAGAAGATGAACCACATACTAGTCAGCTGTCTTTGTAGTTTAACGATTTAATAGAAAAAAACAAACAGCTGACAAATCAATATTAGTTAGTTTATATTGGTCATTGAATTTAAATCCATTTCGAAATCATACTATATTAAAACATAAATTTAACGTATAACTAATTATAATAATGGTTTAATTGTCAAGTAATGCCAAATAATAATGCTTCGTATTGATTTTTTTACAGATTTTTTTGGGATTTCAGGTTTACATTTTGGTATGATAATCTTTTTCCCTTTAAACTTAATCCTACAACCGGTACAAGGACTGGCTTATTTCTAGTTTTAAGTTAATTCTTAGTATTTTACTAATGAAGACAGTTAATAATAGCTGTCTAACCGAATGATAAAATATTTTTAAGTTGAAAAATTGTGAATATCAATAATGTTTAAGGTGTAAGGAACGTTTAATCGGGTCAAAAAATTTTTTGAAACTACTTTAGTATTTTATTCACGATAACTTATATCACTTGAAATAATAAATATCATAATTGGACCCCAAATTCATTATTGATCGGCTGGTCATGATTCGGCGGATCAGTTGGCTTGGTTAACGTATACCATAAAATTCCAAAATGTAGACCCCCACCCCACCAGGACCTTTAACTTCTAAGGGGTTTAGGTCTCTAGTCAGACCCCATCCAGTATCCCAAACCAATTGATCTTGGTTCTAGTGCACTAACCTCCCTTGGTGGGGAACAAATCATTTTCACTAGGATCACAGAGTTGACTTTCTTTTGTGAACCTAAACTGTCATATCGTATTTAATTTCCTCATACTTTATTTGTTCTGATTAAATATTATTTTAGATATTTCTAGCAAACTAAAAATGTTTTGTATTTAATTCTATGTGAGAAATAGGTGAGATCGTGGATTTGTCTAAAAATTTTGGTCTTACAAATTGCTAACACCCACAGATCTAAGACATATCCATATAAAAATCTTTGAATACAACTATAGTAAAATATTAACCGTTTTCCAAAATATTCTCTATAGTATCAAAAACAGGAAGTCACTTACCATCAGTGGTCTCACGGTCCAAATACTGCTTGATCCTGAGGTCTCCGTGGTTGTCCACGTAGAACCTCTCATGACCTTGACCCTCCAGCCGGTACGACAGAGAGGTCTCCAGGTCTGGGTCGAAGGTCATGATGGAGGTCACCAGGTACCCGGGGGGTTGAGACTCAGCCACAGACACGTTGTACAGGGAGTGAACACACTGATGTGGTTTGTCTGTGAAACAGAGAGTTCGTCTTAAATATGAGTAAATGATGAACACTTCCTAATCCAAAAGTCTGAAAAAATGTTTGTATTTACGTCCCTGTGGGAAATCGGTTAGATCATGGATATCTCTTTAGGAAATGTTTTCAGTTCATCTAAACAGCTGTTCTTAAAACCAAACTATGACCTCATATGACATCAATATTTCAAATTTTGATCTCACAAATTGCCCCCTCCAGAGCCTAGATATATCGATGTCAAAACTTAGCAAAATAGCAGCTTCAAAAATACTCCTCATTTATTATTTTTTACTTGTTACAGATGGATGTTGACCTTAGCCAAATTCAAGACTTGCATCTTGCTCATCTATTCGTGGCTCAACCTTACCATTTTTATCTTTCCCCAATGTTGACCTAACCAGGTCGATATTATAAGCCAAGTATGGATGAAAAATTAGCTTGATACTGGCTATGTAACACGTTTTTTAGACTACACTGTTATTAAGAAGCCCAACAGTCATTAGCATCCAAGGGACCTATTGTTTTCCTCTGAATTACGAGCAAGTCTGATCATGAGGAGAGTCTTTGTTGATGAACGTAGTATTCAAAAGTGTTGATGTTCATCCACACAAGACAGTATCACATCCATAATCTGTCGCTCATAACTAACCACAATATGTGAACTCCACGTTGCTGGACTACACAAGCCAACCGTTTAGTTTTTTTGTACGTAATCTTCCTAAGGTTCTCCCATGTGCTCCTAAAATCTTATTCTGTCATCTAATTTTAATGAGGCCTCAAAACTTCTGAGATAGCTGGTTCAAAAACCTTTTTCATTAGTAATCCACGTTGCTGCAGTCACTAATAAATTGTACCTATTTCATTAGGCAATCTTACGACTTACAAGGGTATCATTTTTCGTTTTTTATAAAAAATAAAACATATCAAATACACATTCACAAAAACATATCGATCATATTGTGTTGTGTATGATAGGTAAATATATTATTGTTGGCAAAATGGCATAATTAATATCTGTTATTTGAAAATTAATTTTTTAACGTAAACGGTGTTTCTCCATCTCAAGAAACGTTATGTATTTTAAAACACGAGAGCGATAGGAAAAGTGCATTCAATTTTAAAATAAATAACTCTCCCTCTTTCTTACTTAAGGTATATTTTTGTGAGTATTTCTATTTTATAGTCTATCCAACCCGTTTATTCTCTCACATGGACCAATAAAAATAGTCTAGAGGATTTTATAAACCTAATAATATGTTTATTCACAATTACTTCATTTACCTCTCTAATCTACTGACCCTACAAATCTTCGCATATTCCACCACCCTAAAAACTCTTTTATACGTTTTTTTTTCAAAAATACATAGAGCTCTCATACCTTCTGACGTGAAAGGCCACATTTCAAAACCGTAAGTAAAAACTAACCTTACATAATCTATATAAAGAAATGGTTTCTATTGTTTTTTGTGGGTTTGTGGGTTTGTGTGGCAAGTGAATGTAAAAATCTGAACATTTGAAATTTTACAAGGTAGATCTTAAACTCATGCAACACACACATACTTTTTCATTAAAAATCCTCTCGGGCTACGCCCATGAACGTCCTAAGGTTCAGTGTTTTCGTTTTTAAAATAAAACACAAAATTACTTGAATGTCAACATGAATACTAAAATTTGACAGTTCGAGAAGTAAAGAAAAAATAAGAGCTGCCGTGACCGTCCTAGGTTTCTATGTTTATTTTTCTAATGAAAATCATTTGTACTATATTTGTTTTCAATTAAGAAATAAAGTTATTTTTTATAAGTGGACAAAATTAGTATTATTTAAAATATAATTATTATTTTTAAGTTTTTTGACTGTCTCTATTACATTTATCTTATCCCCCTTTATTTGACATATGTCTTTTAATATATTGTAGAAATTTTTTTGTCATTTTGTAACAAAAAATTAATTAACTCTTTAATGATGTAAAGCCTACACAAGCCATTTCCCGTAAAAAATTTACATAATGTGTACATATTTTATTATGCAGTCATATTTTTAATTCAACCAATTCTAAAACAAAATGTTTGGAAAGTTTGCATGACTTGGAAAAATTAAGTAATTACTTGCAAAACAAAAATAACTAAATGCATAGTTGAGTTGAAGGCTTATTCAATTGCGTGATGGCTTTCGTGCCCGAGACAGCGATGTCGGTTCTTCGGTACAAATCGAATTTATGAATACCCTTACCCTATTCTACCTTTTACCTTTCGTTTTATATTTCTGACGAACAACATGTATTTAAAAAGTTTGTCTTCCTCTTAAATAAATCTAAAAAACATATTTTGCTGAGTTATAAAAACATAGTATTTGCTAAAACCTTAAAATAAATTCTCTTTTTTCAAAAATATTATTTTTCTAAAAACTTATGGAAAAATTCACTTTCAAAACTTTCGGATTACTGGAACTATTTCCTGTTGAAAACTGGCCAACGTTTTCTATTGATAAAATGTATAATTAAAAGTCAAAGTGTTTAGCCTACCCTTACTATGAATTATTAAGTAAATCATAATTATTACACAAAATAAAATTATAACATATACTAAATGTGGTTGTGATAAAATTATGAGATATTTTCCTTCACATTCACATAAAATAATACGTAGAACGTTCAATAATAAAGTAGATTGCTTGAAAAAAGTCAGGAAATATCCCCACGAAGACTACACATCTGCGCGTGGAGGTCACTCAATCAGTCACTCAGGAAACCCCCTTCTTAGCCTAAAAAAAGTGCAACAGAAAAGGAGGAGTTATAAATATAAGCTATGTAATAACTATGCAAAATGTTGATTTATAAAAATCAATTACTTTGAAAAAGGGAAAACGTATATTACAGGGCAGCAGCAAACGTAAAACGTAGAAGAATTTTGGATGAGAAATTTTTGAAAGATTTTGTTATGATTATGAAAAATTAAAAGTAGCAAAAAAGAAGAATAAAAATGAGATTAAGTTAAACATAAAAACTAAATCAAGTAAAATTATGTTAATAAATAAAAAAAGATGAAATAAAATATACGCGTGTGTTTTAAGTTATATACTGTATTGATATTTGATTACGGTTTTGATTTTTCATATTATAAATGCATAATCAATTGAAAATGATATGTGGAACCAACCAGCATAGGATGAGGCTAGTGAAGACAAATTGTTGATAGTATCTTTTATAAGTTTTATGCACGATAGTGTCGTCCAGTAATCCAGCTACTTGGAGGTCACGAATTGTGGATAGTTGTGAGCGATGGTTGGTGGGTGTAGCGTTATTTTGTGTGGATTAACGTCCGCACTATTGAATACTACGTTAATCCGCAAATACCATCCTCATAATTAGACCAGTTTGTAATTCAAAAATAGTGGTTCGGATTTCACGTTAAACTGTAGGTCCATTAATTACCATCGGCTGTTGGGCTATTAATTAACAGTTCTGTCTAAGTAACATGTCAGCCTTAGTCAGTAACAAGACTACAAGATCGGACCATAATCATCCTACACTCATTTCTCATTCATACTTGCCTTAAAATATATACCTTGGTACGGTCACCGTTTCAATAACCTAATTACCTAACCAGATAAAAGGTATATACATTAGGACGTGAGCATAGACACTTTTTACACTTCGTAGGTAAAAAATTGTGAAGATAATTAATTTTCTCCTTTTACAAAGCCGTTTGGTACTATAAAATAATGGTTTTAGTAATTGTATGTACCTTTATCTGTAAATATATTATGACAACGTTTTAGATTTTAAAATTCAAGAAATTAAAATTAGATTAATTAAATTAATTCGAAATTATCTTTCGGTATATGTTTTTTCCTGGAGACCCAATATCGTACAAAGTATAACAAAAATTATAACTTGTCTTCAAAATGACCTTATGAATTTCAGAAATCAGTTTAAATTGAGCATGTACAAAGTCATAATCAGATTCGTGAAGAGGAATAAGTAACAAAATACAGATGTTTCAAAGCTTGTATTTCAACTCTACCCACAAAAGTGCGATTACAACCACATGGTGCAAGAAGTTCAATATAACTTTGCAGGAAACTTGTAAATGTTCTGCAAACACTTGAGTATCTTTCGCAGCTCTTACAACTTCGAAAACCAATAACATATATAGTTGTGTACATGATAATGGTTTTATATTAAAACTTTTCAAATCAAATAAATTATTACACTATAAATTAAACGTGTTTAGTTTCTCATTTTTGGAAAAACCAATTGTTCCTTAAGGAAACACCATACGGAAAAGGTTTTCCTTAAGAATTTTAGAATTTTGGTTTTAACTTATAGTCTATGATTTTCCAAATAAAATGACCTAAATGATACACTCAACAATATGTAACGTAATGAGATTTAGTTTTTAACGAAACTCTCCAAAAATGGGAGCGAAGATGCTTTGAAGTACAATGACTATGAACCTGGGATGTACCATGTAAGTGTTTATTTTGTCTGCTACATAAAATATTGTTGTAATTAATACTAATTCGTGTAAAACCCATTTCCTCAGACACAAAAAATGTTTATACATATGTTCTCAAAAACTTATAGTTATGAGTTTTTTACGAAGCAATGTATATGTTGCCTTGCATATCAGGTACCAAATATATGGTGACAGCCTTTCTAGGAAAAATAATTACAGGTCTTTTTTTAAATATTAATAAATTTTAATTCAGTTTTAGAAATAAAAAAGATTTTGTAATCAAAATTTTCATTATTGGTAATTTCTTTGGCTTCAGGTAGACGTAAAATCAGCCACTGTAAGAAAAAACAACAACTTTAGTGTTTTCGACTGAAATGGGATCTTGGGATTTCAAATTTAACATTGTTAATGCAGGGTGTTTGATACTTAAAATCCTAAATTTTATTTTTAAAATTAGTTTTAGTTCTAAGTATTAGAACATCACTAAACTAGTTTTATGGCACAATGCCATTAACAACATTTAGGGCTCGTCATGAACCCTAATGAATAGTTTTGCTAGTTTAAAACTATTCTCAAACTGTTCATAACAAATGAAACTAGTTTAGACAGTTTTCTTTGAAACACTGTTATAACTAAGTCAGGAAAATGTGTCATATAATGTTTTACAAGGTCATATTATGTTAAAAAAGTACCTTATGAAATCGTATACAAAGTTTGTATGAAAATTACTGCTTTCTACATCGTTACCTTTTATACATTTCATCGAAATGTTCGTTACAAAATAAATAAATTCGGCCTTTTAAAAAAAAGTGCTTAAGTACTTAATCGTAGGTTTATAAATATTAAGTTTATTATTAAGATAATTCAGCGAAAACATCTAAGAAAACATAAATTTCAATTAACAGTAATTAAAATGTAATATTCATTATTTTTCTAAAGCTTTTGATATTAATTAACTTCTTAAGTCTGATACATTCATGGAGTGAAATAAAAATAGAAATATATATTAAATATAATTGGAAATATTTATAAGTAAATGCAAATGTACAGTAGCAAAAGGTTAATGGTCTGGTTCAGAAAGTCAAAGGTTGGATCGAAACCAACGACCAGTTCAACATCGACAATTTCTGTTAGATTGTAATAGGGCATTTTTTGGATATGTGTTTAATGCTGCTATAGAGCCTCGCTGTCTTTAATTCACCTCACATGCTTTCGACTTATGGTGATGGACAGTTAGGATTGAAACAAAAACTCTTCTTGGAACTGTAAGTATATAATTACTTCAAATTATTTTAGTTTTCGTTCGCTGTATAGCACATTCAGGTTTATTTTCATATTAAAAATCCTTGTTGGCGTTATAGGAAGACGGTATGAAACGTAAAGATTCTCCTAAAATAACGTTTTGTATTACTTATAATTGCCATGATACCTAAAAATCTTCAGGCAAAATAGCTCAGATCATGGATTTGTCTAAAGGAGGCTGCCTCTTTTGTCATAGATGCTGCCTATACATTAATTTTAATTATAATAATTATCATTTAATGATTCATCCACCTGGGAGAAAGGAATGACAGAATACTGAAAGAAAATGGGATATTTATAAGGAAAATTCCCTAGACTTTCCTCATTGACGTACGTAATTATTTCAACGTTTTTGTTTGATGCAAGAACAAAAATTTTAAAAAAAAAAAACAAAAATGCCCCCAATAACCTAAAAAAACCACACAATCCGTGTTTATTTAAGGGCCCTCTGGTCACAACAAGCCAATTAATTTTAATTTAATAATTACAATGCACCTCCATTGGGACAAGCACTGGAATATGATAAATTCACCTTTAAGCCCCTTTAGCAGTTATTTAATTACGAGTACGGTTTAAATTCATTTTGTTGCCATGTTGCACTTATTATTGTAAAACGCGTCAACGTCCAAATGCCACTTATTTAATACTGTTGACACTTGCAACAAAATGGGATTCAAATAATTTACAATAGTGAATACATGAGCAGGTTTCGGTTGATGAACACGGTCACGAAGGTGATAAATTCACTATATTGACGATAGATGCCTCCACCTGCCACTTATTTTAAATGCGTCGTGAATTACGACTTAACCACTTCTAGGGTTCAACTCATAAATATTAAAAATTCAATATGTCTGGTACTTGCTATGAAAACGGGATCCAAACAAACACTTCCGCTGCACTTTAGATGCGTTACACAACAACGCTAACGCCTCCCCCCAGAGCTAAGACATATTCATGTCAATATAGTTATATATACTTACTGTTGACATCGATGACGACAACATTAACAGTGGTACAGGCGATGTAGAGTCCATCGTTAGCGACCACAGTGAGGGAGTAGGCAGGCTGCACCTCCCTGTCCAGCGGTCTAGCGACTACCAGGTGGCCATCCTCCCTCATCGCGAACACGGCGCCGTCGTCCCCTGCGGTGATGAAGAACCGCATGATGCCGTCGGGTCGGTCCGGGTCTATCAGGGAGAGACTGGTCACCTCGGTACCCGAGGGGGCGTCCTCCTTGACTGGGGAAAAGAGGAAATGGTAGGTAAATACTGCTAAGTAGAAACAGTACTTAATCTATGTACGACGGATATTCGATAATTAACACTAAAACTGGCAGCTTTTTTCCCTTTAAGTGTAATATTATGTATCTCTTCTTAAAAATGTAAGTATAATCAAAAAAATAATAAAACATACCCCTTAATAACCATTGAAAGCAAAACAGGTGTGCACTGCAATCCCAAGCAAGCTTACAAATTCCATCAACTTTCACCCAAACTGGACAACGTTTATTTCAGGTGTGCCCCCCACTCCACTATACCACACATTTGTAAGCCAATTTGGGATTGCTCATGGTCGTGATTCAAAACCTAGCACTTCCGAATGGCTAGAACGTTACACTTGTCAGAGTAGCGCTCTAACCAGTTGAGCCACCGTTCCTAGTGGTATAAAACGCATACTTGGATATAAGACACCCCTAGTAGCAGTTTAGTGAACTGCATCAGCTGGTTCATGTGTCAGCTCCTAGAGGGCAACGTGGTCACGAAGGCGATGAAGTCAATCGAGTTCACTAAATTGACGACAGTTGCCTCCACCTGCCACTTCTTAATGAATTTGTAAATGCTTCGTGGATTACAACTTTGCCAGTTCTAGGGCTAAAGAAACAGTTAGAAAAAAATGTTGGTATTGTAAATTTATTAGGTTGGTAACACTTGGATAAGCGTTGACAGCTGATTGATTAGCATTGTTGCATTTATAACAATTAAAAAATACATTTAATTATGAACAATCATCTTGAAAATCTCACATTAGTTTAATGTTTTGTAATTAATATTTCGCATTCTGAAATTGATGAAACCAAAATTATACATATCAGACTTTACAGTGTATTTTAAGGTTTGTATCCTTTTATATTTTTTGAAGCTAAACAATTTACCTTTAAGGAAAAAGTCCCAGAAACAGCAGGAAACTCAACGTTTGATGAAACTAGAAACGTTCTTTGTATGTGTTTTTAGCCAAGGTGGATCCATAAACGAAAAAAAACATGTCCAAAAACCTTTAAAATGGGATATTTATATGTAAAATATAATAAAGTTTATATATTTGAACAATTCTGTACTCACCTGCAACATTATAAACTTCCTGGTTGAAAATATGAGGGTTGTCGTTGACGTCAGTGACGATAACTGTGACGTCACATGTTGCTATCTGCGAGCCTGTCCCAGGGGCGAAGGCTACGATCGTGACGTCATGGATCGCTTGGGTTTCCCTGTCTAGGGGTGACTGAAGCGAGATCCATCCTGTCATCGGGTCGACAGAGAACTGTTTACTGGTAGATGTCATACTGAACAGCATTGTAGGCTCGTCTTCCACAGTGCTTACTAGGAATAAATAAATAACTCTTTACGATCTAAATAATTGATGTATCAACTAAAACAGAAATATATGTAAAATTTAAGGTTTTATAAATTTTTTGTAACAAACTTAAATATTGAGTAGGTTTGGAAGAGGTTGTAGAACAGCTGATTGCAGTTTGAATCTATTTTGTATGTTGTACATTCATTGTATCAGTAAATTGTATGCCTAACAATGTCTAGCAGTAAACCAAGAATAAATTCATTATCTTCCTAGATTTCACTTTTTACTTACTCCCCCTGAATGAAAGTATAAGGAGAAAGTATTTGAGAATTTTCAAATTTGTGTTTTTGGTGATATAAAAGACTATTAGAAAGATAATTCACGAAGTTTAGTATGTAGGTAACAATCCATGGTATATCGGATTTTTTTATCTCTAAAAAACGTTTAATATAATAATTTCTCAAAAAATGCTCAAAAAGTAAAAAAAAAATCAAAATCACACTACCAGTATTTCTCAAACCATCAAGGTTCAAAAGCTATGGGCTTTTCAATAAGAAAAAAATTGTGTTTTTTTATTTTCTGGCTAAACAACCTTTTTATAGAACAATTTTACTGTCACCATTAAAATCAGCTTAAAACTCTAAACAAACTAGTATTTTGAATTATTAGTTTACGACTAAAGGTTCCGAAGAAAAGGTAAATTTAATATTCGGGGTAGACCCAGGGTGCCAATAATGCTATTCTTATGGAGAATATTGAAGAATAAATTTATTCCTTATTTCTCAACAGTTTTCCATGAAACTTGGTATGCATTGTAAAGCTATGTCACCCTAACAAAACTACACAAAGAGTTTTATACGGGATATTTAAAATTAACAAAGCATATAAAGTTGTACTAAATATTGTATTTTGATGCCCGACGTAAGGCAGAAAGTGTGTCAGTCAATTGATACAGTTTTCTTTTTATTATTATATGGAACCTTAGGGTTACTATCAGTTTAGCTACTGTACACGTTTTAAAGGATGTCACCAAAAGCTAAAATTGCCGACCTTATCTAAAGAAAACCGTTTTATATTAATTTATGGTCTGTTTTTAGAATTATGATAATTTTTCATTTATTACGAATAAAATAAATATTAAGCAAAAATATTAATATTGAGAATTTCAATCAATAAACGGTTAAAGAAATTTTTGATTTGTATTGATTGATTCTATAAGAAATAAATTTTTATTTTTTATTTATTACGATAACGAATTTTTATTAGAAATATTATTTCTATCAATTAGTTATTCAAATTTAATGAAAATCCTATTTTAATCCTTTAAAATAATATACAAACTTTGCTCATATGTATTATATATACTGTAACTATCAGACACTGTACAAGTTTTAAAGGATGTCACCAAAAGCCAAAATTGCCGACCTTATCTAAAGAGACGACCTGAAGAGGTTGTCCTATATGGTTTTTATGGTAGATGAGTTTTATAGAAGAGCTAAGGTTTTATGCTATCATTCTTTGACGGAATAAGAATACGATAATCCCAAAGACGAAAGAATCAGTTAGGCTTGAGAAATTTCATAAAGTGAATGAGAATTCATCTTTGCTTAAAGATGAATTCTATTAGATTATTAGATTATTCTATTAATCAATATAGAAATACTTTGATTATTTATTGCGTACGTAACAATTTATCAGATATACGATATTTATTCAACAATGTATTCAAACTTTAAATCGAAAATTCAAGACATACTTTTTACATTATACTTTTAACTGAAATGCCAACCTAATGCTGCCATGTTTCTTAGACAGAACTGTTAATTAATAACCCAACAGTCAATGGCATATCTAAGGGACCTACAGTTTAACGTGGAGTCGAAACCACTGTCTCTGAATTACGAAGTTGTCTAATTTTGGGAATGGTTTTTGTGGATGTGTTAGCATATAATATTTTGGAAGTTAATCCACGCCACAGAATATCACATCCACTGACCTTCACTCACAGCTATCCACAGTTATTCGTGACCAAGTAGCTGGATTATAGGACGACGCCACAGTCCCAGTAATAATGATACTGTTTTAAAACTAACATATATTTTTACAAACTAAAATACTAGAAATAAAACAAATGTTTACCCTCCTTAAAATGATAAATTTTCAAAAGAAGGTTTATTGAAATGTATTCAGCTCACCTTTATGAATGAAAGTTCCCACAGCAATATTCTCCGGAAACGACAATTCTATTTTATCCTGTATAAAAGCTACATTTCTCCGAAGCGGGAAGTTATCAATAGCTATTTTGTAGAAGGCACAAAAGGTGGACTTTTCATCTTGATATTGAGCCAGTAAGCCAAATGTATCACAGCCCGATACAGGTTGATCTTTTATATACAAGTGACCAGTTTTGTTGATATCGAGGTAATCGCCATGCACGATTACTGATAACGTTAATTTTCCTGGAATTTTTGGTTCGAAACGATGAATAACAAACCCTGTAAAAGTAAGAAAATACGTTAGTGTTCTGTAAAACTTTTCTAAAAGATTCAGTTGGAGTTTAATATTATAAATTGTAGTAAAATAAATAATTTTAAAGGAAAATGATAAAAACATTACCATTTTTTATACAGTAAAATATGAAGTATGTTTTCACAGTATCAGCCAAAATAAACAGTACTGAAATGGTAATACTTTATTCTACGTATACAGCTTGGAAGTTTGTATCCTGTAGGGAAAACCACCAATATTTTAGAACATTCTTCTTATTGACGTATTGCTAATATTCAGTTTAAGATAAGCTCACATTAGGCTTCTTTTCGGTGACTGTAACACTTGCTGCAACACTCTTGCGTGGTTTTCATTTGTACAGACAGTAGTTGGGCGACCTGAAAAGCCCTTTAGCTTTATTTTTCAACATTGCCTATAGCCATGGGGCCAAGGGTCAGTGTGAATTTGAGGTATCGTATCGTGGTGGCAAAGGTAACCGCTCGTGGTCTGACAGCAGTTGCCGACTCATTGGTCCGAATATTCATTTCATTCACTGCACCAATCTTTACCTCTTACATACTGTGCCTTGTTCTTACTGGCTTAAATTTTCCCCTTACTGAGTGGTGGCCGTACCCACAAAAATATTCTGTTTGGTGTTAAATAAAGCAATTTTGAAACATTTTTATGTTTTTCTACAGTACGTGCATCTGATAGACGAACAGGATTCGGATTATTCGTCCTTAATGTAATTTTCACTTAACATCCCACCACAGTCCAATCCACTGAATATATTTCACTAACTTTTATCTCACTAGATGTAAACAAGTTTTGTCTGAAAGCGCAAAAAAATAAGACGAGGATGACACGGCTGGCCGTTAGAACGGATATTTTAAAATCAGTGATGCCAACCCACCATTCAGAAATTTACTAAAGAGATCAAAAATATTATCATATCTATAATATTTTTTTATGACTTAAGATAACTATAGACAGTCACGAAACAATTTTAAATTACCTAAACGACGTTTTACTTTTTTGACGTATATATACGTCAAACAGTCATGAACTCCAGATTGTGTTGCGTATATATACGACGAACCTTCGGGAAGGATAATAGATTGACCTATTGGCCTACCTCTTTTCCAGTGTATAGTTACACCCCATCCATTTATCTGTATGTTTTATACTTTTATAAACACCGCTAAAGATTTGGTGATTTCTGTTATTTGAAGAGTACCTCATCGAAGTATCAATGGCGTACTAGCAAAGGGTTGAGAACGACTAGTCTAATGGGTTAAACTGCCACTATAGCCCATAAACGAGTATCAAGAATAGCGGTATTTATAATTTATTTGAGCATTACCTCTATCAGCTTCAAAAGGGATATTTAGCAGGGAGGGGAAGCTCCTAAGTGGAGGGGGGTGAACATCACGTGAAACGCTCAAGGTTATTGTGACGTCAGAATGGAGGGGAGGAGATCCCATATCGCTCGCTCTGGCTATCAGCTTTACTCTGCTTGGACCTGAAATTGAACAAATTTGGCCACTCAACATGTATATTTTACATTTATTTATGCTTTAGGTGAAAAAACAAACCGCAAAGTACTACTTACCTCGTAAAAATAGTTTTTAATCTTAATTTATTGCAGAAGCCCCATAAGCAACATTGATTTATTTTGACCTCTTCGTAAATTCGTTATTTACAACTTGAAAGATCTTTTGGTGTAGAAAACGTACATCTACGTCCATCACAAAGGTTTTTAACAAGACATCGAAATATTTATTCACTAAAGGAACCCTCTACAATTATTGTAGAGTTTCTATAAAAACTCAGACTTAAAATATATTTTTGCGTAGCGTGATTTTAGAAGTTGTGGCTCTTTTCCCGAAAACAAAAGCGTTTAGTAAAACAATTAAAAAAATATTTATTAACATTTCTTTCTTCTGTTTTTTTTGTTTTAATTAAGACCAAACTCAGCATCAAACAACATATATAAGCACAAATATTATGTAAAAGAAAATAGTATTAAGTTTTTTTAATGAACATATATATTTTTCAATACATACATGTTTGAAGTAATAAAACAATATTTATAAAAACAATTTTCATTCAGATTATCTCACGGTCTTAGAATACATTCTACCATTTAAGAGTCTGCATCAGTGGTAGCCATCTTGGATTTTAGTCCCGTAAGAGCAATGTTAAATTCTGGAGCCTATATCTCCTTGACCTATTGTCATAAATTAACGGAATGGGTGTCAAATTAAAGGTATTACAGTCCTCCAGGGCACCACCTTACAGAACTTCTTATTTTCGCTCTCAATAAAAAAATAATAATGATTTATTTTGTAAAATATTCCTGGATTTTTGTTTTTATATCAAGTTAAATTTTTGAACATATTAAAAGGTCATGCCCTTGAGCCACATCTCATCAATGTACTTCCAAAGTTTTACATTGATACTTTGATAATTAACGCCACTACAGACGCCAAAGTGAAGGTACGTTCCGTCAGAATTTAACATTGCTCTTACGGGACTAAAATCAAAAATGGCTACCACTGATGCAGACTCTAAAGATGCATAAAGATAAAGTTCATTTCTTTTTGAAGCTTTTGGTGTAATATAAGTCAGTTACACAAAACTGCTACATACTATAAACAGTGATTTTCTGAGAGTCTCGGAGCGAGACCCCGGCATTTCTCGCGCGGGCATTACCGTTGATACTCAAGCTGCAGTATCTACAGCTACCATCTCTGATCAAGACACTCAGCACCGAAGGGTTTAATTTATTTTACATTTAAAACAGCCTACATAAATACTCAACATGTTCAATTTCAGCAGTGTTGACTTAAGTTTAAAAACGTTTTGTATTCAAAATATAATTTTTATAAATACATTTTAAATCTTATGATTTTAAACTTTACCTGTAATCACGTTTAAGCTTTTCACCGTTACAGTTCCATCTGTTGTATTTATATGAAACCAGTTTTTAGCCTCATTTGGATCAGCTGAGACTAAAGAGTAAGTAACCATTCCAGCTGGACCATCATCTCTGTCCACAGCTGATATCTGAAAAGCAATAGTGACAATAGAATGGGAGATTATTTTACATATATCCATCCATATAGACAGATTACTAGGTTAATACTATTTTTGAAACATAATAATCAAAGTTATTTGAACCAGCAAACTCTATGTTCAAAGTTAGTATAAATAAATAAATAAATAATGACTATTTCTTCAGCGACCTTCAAAGTTTACACTCTGCTTTACAAGGTAACTTGCGTCAACTAATACTAAACAGCGTTGGTTTATTTTATATGCATAATTAAAATGCCATTGGTTTTGAGCTGAAATTAAACGGTTGTGGCGCTGAGAATGTTTGTGACAAGTGTGAAAGTATTGAACGGGCGAGTGAGTTTAAGAACCTTGGAGTAACCTTTGACTACCGTTTGAAATGGAATGGGCATATAAACCAAATCAGATCTAAAATTTTACCAATTCATATAATCAAAAACGTTTACTATGCTTATATTCAATCGACATTACAATATGGAAACTTAGCTTGGGGTGGAGGGTACAAAAGTGTGCTTTCACCTATTGAAATTCTGCAAAAGACAATCATCAAGATTAATCTTCGGAAACCTCGCTGTTATCCTGCGGAATCTGTTTTTGATGATTTCAAAGTGTTCAATGTTTCACAACTTTTTATAAAGTCTCTGCTTATCTATATCTTTAAAAACAAGCAACATGTTTTTAACCATCTCTCCCATAATTACCGGACCAGATTCTCAGTCCACTAGTTACCAGAATAAATAAATCAATAAATAAAACATCTCCTCAATATATTATTGCAACTACCCCGTTTTCAAAATGACCGAATCATCTAAAGAACCTAGGACCATGTACTTTGTCAAAATACAAACAAGTTGTAAATAAATGGCAAGGAGAGACTGGAAGGGGTCTGATAGATAGCTTTTCTATTTCAATGTATTCCTAAGTTTTTTTTTATGCCGGTCAAATTCCACGGATCTGAATGGATAAGTATGTGAGCATGATGAGAAGTGCAATTGTACTAATGCGAGTGTGTGGAATGCGTGTGTGGGCGTGCTCGTATGCGTGTTGTGTGCATGCTTGCGTGCGAGTGTTAGTGTGAGTGTCGTGTGTGCGCACGTGTGTGTGCGAGTGTGGGTGTTGTTGAGTGTGTACGTGCGAGTGTGTGTGTGTTGTGAGTGTTTGGTGCGTGTGTGTTGGTGTTTGCGCGTACATATGTGGATAGGTGTGCTCACACCTGCCCTGGTGTGGATGTTGGGTGATTCAGGTGATTGTGAGTGTACATGCTAGGTAAAGGTCGGGGCAAGTGTGTCTTCACACTCTTTTTTTCTTTTATAATTCTCTATTATTTTTCTTTTTTTTTAATCATTTTAATCATATTTCTGTGGTGGAATGTAGTCTTATGGCTGCAGTATTATAGTTGTTGAAAAATTGTAATAGCTCATGTTTGAATTGAACTCATTTCCCACGCACAGGTTCACCTATGTGGGGAATATTTTCCAATATTTATTCTTAGCAATGCTTTGTATTTCTTGTATTCTTTTTATGGAAATAAACCGATTCATTCATTCATTCAAAACATATGTTTTTTATTTTATTTTTGAAAACACAGTAGCTGTTTCCTCGGCAAGGAGTTATAAATGTTTGGGCCAAAAAGAAAACGTCTTCTTGCTTAATTCCAGGCGAACCCGTGGAAACTGTAGAAGGCAATCCTGTCTGGTACATCGCAGGTTCACCTCGCTCCAAGAAACCAGCTTCCTCGCCAAATATGACGGTGTGCCAGTGAGCGAGACTTTGTGGAATAAAAGAGAAGTTTGAATTCGGCAGCATTGCACTATATCGTCACTAATAGTCACTAATGTGATCAAACTTCTTTAAAGTATACACAAAGCGTAAAGCACGATTTTGGAGTCTGGTAAGCTGCTTAACATTTTCGCTGGATAGGCTATTCCCAAACACAGGGATAGCATAGTATATTATTGAGAAAATAGTCGACTAAACGATCTCCAGCTTGGCTGCCTCAGGCAATACGTATTTCAGTCTATTGAGAACCTTCAACCTACAGGCAAACCTACAAATGCAACTGACATGGCTTGTGAAAGAAAGATTGTCATCAAGCGTTACTCCAAGAGCTCTGAGTGATTCTACCCCAGTTAACACATTTCCATCCAGATACACAGGGGCAAGAATAGACAATCGCAATGAGCAAGAATGACCAAATCGTAGTAAAGAACATTTTTTACGATCGAGTTTAAGCGCATGATCCAGCCTTGCATCCCTTGCATGATGCAGCCTTTGAGAGGAGTCCATTTTACAGGGGTATTACATTTTTTAACAAATTGCCCATGTCAATAAAATCTCAAAGCTCTCTTTCGCTGTTTAAGAGACACTTAAAGGATTTTCTTGTGTCAAGTGCTTTTAACTGTCTCAGAATTTTTAAATCTATAAGGTGTGTTAAAGGGTAGTATGGTCATTTAAGATTCCCATGTCATATATTTAGTTTTATCTATATAAATATTGACAATGCATATTTGTTACTTCATATTGTATATAAATTTAATGTGAAAATAAATAATTTAATTTAGTAAGTTAAAGGAAATTTTTACAAAAGTTTAAAAGCATTTCATTAAACGTTTTGAAACAAGGAATACATTCACATCAAAGGAGAAGAGTCAAGATTCAATTAAATTTGGAAATAAAGAGACGTTTTTATGAAATAAAAATTCAATTTATTCATTCTTGAGTCCTGAAACAATGTTACTCAATGGTTGTAATTTGGTTACTGAACTTAAAATATTGAACATTGTTTCTATTTGTCTCTGTTTGACTCTTTCAAAAGGCAAAAATCCAGAAAGAAGATACAATATTTCAACAGCTCAGTCGAGCTGGTTTTAGTATTTAAAATCCTTTCAACTCGAGGGCGGATTTAATCCAATTTCCAATCGAATTGCAACTGCGGCTTAATCGACTACGCTGTAATACACTTCTCATATAAAAAGAGAGACTCTATAGATATATTCGATACATCGATCAGTTATTCTCAGCTGAATGTGTTGAAAATATTTACAATTTTATCATAGTTATAATTATTTTTATCTACAATTAATATATAACCCTGGTAATATTTTTTATTGTTACTAGAACCTAACCTGGCCTTTTTTTGATACATCTTAGCTCTGGGGGGGTGATTTTTAAAATGGAAAATATGTAACAGGTTTTCATAGAAACCACCAGAGCTAAAGCATTGAATTTTTATAAAAGAATAAAAACAGCTATTTATATGAACTGAAAACATTCCCTTTAGACAAATCCATGATCTAATCTATTTCCCACAGGGAAGTAAGTATTAAGACTTCAATAAGACCTTCAATAAAAATAAGCATTAACACTCCCGTCACAGCAGACCTGCGTACTCAGCGAATTTCCAAATCAATAATATGCGAACATTAATATTCCATATGACAAGTTGAATCAATGCATGTTGATAATTAATTAAGAGATTTTTCCTGTTTTACATGACAGAAATTACTCTAAAAACCACTTTTTTAATTTTGGGACAATAAATCCCATGACATTGACATCTAAGGGACCTACAGTTTAACGTGGAATCCGAACCTCTTCTGCCTGTGAATAAAAATCGAACCTAAAATCGTACCTAAATCAGGTTGAAGAAAAAATTGACTTGTCTGTTCAATTATAAATAATAATTCTATTTTAGGGCATATTTTTACTTTCTCCCCTTATACATAGTATATGGAGAAAGTATTGTTTTCGTCAAAATTTTCAAATTTGAGTTGAGGGTGGATATATCCGTTTTGGGGTCCCCTGAATCCAAAAAAGTGGTTTTCGACGTGATGTCTGTCCGTCCGTGTGTCTGTGTGTGTGTGTGTGTGTGTGTGTGTGTGTGTGTGTGTGTGTGTGTGTGTGTGTGTGTGTGTGTGTGTGTCTGGATGTGTACAGTGCCACAGCCTACCCCGTTGGTCCGTTTTAGATGAAATTTGGCATGTATATATATAGTCACCGTATCTCCAGGCGTTTTTTTCATTTTTTAGAATTTTTGATTTTTAAGGGTAGTTCACCCCTAAAAACCCTTAAAAAACGTGAAAAATCCAAATTTCTCAAAAACGGCTCTAACGATTTTGATTAAAATTTGACAGTATATAGTGCACAGAGTACTAAATAATTTGACACCATCCGCATGTCTGTTAAAATGACGGTTCAAAAGTAATGGGCTTTTAAATGTCAAAAAATCAATTTTTTTAAATTTTCGGCGAAAACAATAAAATTAAAGTATAACTTGACTTGTACCATTGAAACCAGCTTTAAAAACTAAACAAATTAGTACTTTGAATTATTTGTCTACGACTAACGGTTCCAGAGAAAAGTTAAATTTACTGTCCATGATAAACGCAGTACGTTGTCTGAAAGCGCCAAATGTTATTCTTATGGAGAATAACATTGGGCGTGTTACTCCTTACTTTCCAACCGTTTTCCATGAAACTTGGTATGAAGCGTAAGGTCAAATCACCCAACAAAACCAACGCAAAAAGCTCGGTATTACCGGGGTGGGACGTTACCCCATACAATTCGAACAGTTAATTTAACTTTGTCTCTCTTATTTTATCTTCAGAAATGGGATGATTATTTTTTAAACAATAAATTATTAAATCATATTTAGATTAACTTTGTAGAACATGGGCCTGTTTTATTACAGATTGTCTTTTTTTTATTTATTTAAGGGAGAAAGTATGTGTCAGTCCACTGGTACCGTTTATTTAATATATTAGAAACTATTTAGTTCTATACAACTAGGTTCTAAGTATATGAGAAGTAATCAGTTTTACCCAATCATTAACTAGTGGGTTGGATTTAATACAGGGTCGGAAATTGTTGCCTGGTCTAATCTGGCTTCTAACTAGGAAGCAGATGATTCGGTCCACTCTGGTGATTTGCAATACCATTGGATAATTGCTCCTGTTATTTCTGTCCTTCTAGGCTTTTAGAATGATTAGTTAGGGGTGAGAACGATCTTTAAAACTATAACAAACTCAAAAGTACAGATTATTTAATTCATTAGTTATAAATCTATTTTAAAATTAAACGTGTTATTTTTTATCATAATATGACTTTTTGAAGAAATTAGTAAGTATATATGAGTTTATCTAAAGAAAAAAATTGAGTTTTGTCTGTACATTGTCTAGAATTATGATATTTTGGGTTATTGTTGCGTTATATGTGTGGCCCAGAAAAAACCTTTCATTCGTCGTATCTCTATTGCTGTTTATCAGTATTTCTGTTTGTCTTCTAAATTTAAAGATTTGTAATTTTTCTTTAAAAAATTATACACCCACAAACACTATATATAGAGGTTTTTGG
This sequence comes from Nephotettix cincticeps, assembly GCA_023375725.1. Taxonomy (NCBI): domain Eukaryota; kingdom Metazoa; phylum Arthropoda; class Insecta; order Hemiptera; family Cicadellidae; genus Nephotettix; species Nephotettix cincticeps. The sequence continues at coordinate 143,614,381 of CM041786.1, forward strand.
CTTACTTTAAACTGATATATGATTACGAAAATTAAAATAATGATCATCAATCTATCATCAGAAAGTGAAAGAATTGTTAAACAGAAAGTGGCTAATGCAGAAAAATTTGTTCCCATGTCAATTCCTTATGTGCCGGGATTGACGAAAAAATCAGAAGAGTAGCTAGGAAATTCAAAATTAGAATCGCGTTTACAACTCAGGATACACTTAGGCAAAGTCTCGTTTAAACCAGACCAAAAAATGGCACTCAAGAAAAAACAAAAAAACTGTATTTACAGAATAAACTGCAATGATTGGTCTAGATCGTACTATGGCAAGACAAAAAGACCATTAAATGTTAGAATCAAGGAACACAGGGAAAATACGTGAAAGGGTTTAGGCGAAAAGTCAAAAATTGTCCACCATTGCTGGTCTGAAAATCGCCAAATAAATTTTTAAGAAGCTAAGGTAATACACCGGGAACCTCATTTTTTCAAAAGAAAACTAATTGAAATTTTATACAAGAAACTAGAAGACCAACCAATTAGTCAATTTTCAGAATATCCGGCTATTGTGGCTGCCAATTCTTAGCAAAGAACTTAAGAATAGTGAAAACAAAGTATCTGTAAATGATATTCGTATAAATCTAAAACAAATAAATCCATTAACTACTTGATAATGTTAATAACTACCCATGAACTACGTTAAATACTACTTATTAACTACATAATAAACTAAATCCCATGGGGCTTGTGAGCCGTGGGTTTCGGTATAAGTGTTAAGGTTCAAATATTTTTATATAGATGAAAGAGTACTGAAAATTCCATCCAAATCGATCTACAGATAAAAAAGGTATTTTATTTTATTTTGAACAATATCACCCCAGGAAGCGGCGCAGAAGCGCGGCCAACCCTTCTGTGTGTTTGTCATTAATTTATCTATTTATACAGGGTGTTCATTAAAGTTGGGGACAAACTTCGAGGGGTGATAGTACTCATCAAAATAAACAAAAAATTTCTAATAAACATATGTCGAAAAATCCTTCGTTTAGCCGCTAGCCGCCATTTTGTATTTTATACAAAAAACTTTATATATAAAGAACTATTTAAGATAGAGAAACCAAACTTTGCACACATATTTATTGGCCAAAGAGACAAATATTCTCAAAGTATCATTGAGTTTGCTTGTATATTTTCAAAATTACGGCGGTTAAAAATATTTTTATTAAAATAACAAAAAAACCATTAACTTTAAGAACCTCCGCCATTTTTAAAATATAAAAGCAAACTCAATGATACTTTGAGAGTATTTGTCTCTTTGGCCAATAAATATGTGTGCAAAGTTTGGTTTATGTATCTTAAATAGTTCTTTAAATATAAAGTTTTTTGTATAAAATACAAAATGGCGGCTAGCTGCTAAACGAAAGATTTTTCGACATATGTTTATAGGAAATTTTTTGTTTATTTTGATGAGTACTATCACCCCTTGAAGTTTGTCCCCAACTTTAATGAACACCCTGTATATCTAGTCAGTAAAAGTAAATTGTGCTAGCTAGATAATATGTATTATGTACCATCATGTTAAAAAATTACACTATATTTATTTCTGAGGGCTGATAAAATTCGGCAAACCGTGGGAATACACAGATTTTAGTTGTCTTATCCCAAGACTACATCACTTCTTCTCCCTTCCACCTCCTTTGTACCAAACTCAGAGGAACGTAACTCATCTTCAGTTTATTTATTCTAGCATTAATACATATAGTACATTAATTAACATTAATATGTTTTGTTGTCTGTAATATTCGTTTTTCTGTCAGTATTCTTTGGTTTAGTGAACAAACATAAATTTATTACACATTCAAATCCTTTGTAAAACTTGTATGGTTTTCACACCTTTATACCAAAATCCTGCCACTAGTGGTTTTTAGGTCATCATGTAATTCGACTTATTTCTATTTAGAATCTTTAATTCAAAAAGAATTATTGTTCTATCCTTGTACAGAAATATTTTTTAAATCCTTTTTGTCAACTATTATTTGATTGTTATGTGGTCCATGTATGTTAGCTATTTTTGGAAAGTTCTGACAAAAAACAGGTAGAGGCGAAACATCGAAATTTCAGATTCTTTTTTATTAAGTTTTGATTAAGAGCAAGACTTTTTTGTGAATTTAAAAAAAGGACTTTGGAAAAATGCTTATATATTGAAATTTGAAATATTTCATTACTAGTATGAAATTTTGAAACAATAATTATGCTGATTAATTGCAAAAATTATAAATAATAATAAGACTATAACAAGGTTTTTTTTAATATTATCTAAATTATTAATGCTTAAATAAAATACATGCAGATGAACCAACGTTCAAAAATCAGATTACCATAAAAAAGTAAGTATATTAACATTTTTGTTTATATATGGCATAATTGATATTACAATAATTGTTTATAAAATCACAAATAAATTTACATTGTAATTTTCAAATTTTGACGTTGAAAACAAAGTTCGACGATGGAAACAGATACTATGATCATAACATATTTAGTATATTATATACTATATAATATGTATATATTATATGGCTTATAATTGTTTATATTACAATTATTTTGTATTATAAAATACCATCAAAAACTTTTCATTTGTAATTAATTGCTGAATACGTTCCCGCACGACAAATTTAACACAGACATTTTTGTTACGTACTGGCTAAACAATGTAAACTATTGTAATCAAACATATTATTAGACTATATGGTTTATTAGGTTTAGCATTGTAATCAAAGGTTGTGCGGGGGTGGTAGCCGAGAGCCTTGGGAGTTTAGTAAAATGTTATTGGGATCCGAACTAATATAAATTTATTAAAAACAAAGAAATCTATTATATTATGGAAGAAGTCTTTATTATATAATATCATGATGCAAAGTACTTATATTGGCCGTTGACCGATAAATGCAGCTTTTGCACAAAGGTAGTTAAAACGAATAAAAGTATTATGTAGGTCAGTAGTGGAATATTAACTGCAAGGTTTTTCCTATCATCCACTTAACCTCCGCTAAATTAAGAGCATAGGTGAAATAATCGTTTTTTCACTATACATACATACATTACATATACATTAGTTGTACATTGTACATTAGTTGAGCTGATGATATTTATAAAAGTAACTCGTTAATCACATCCCACTGAATGGACTAACATGTAGGTCCAAAAATAACAAACTTCAACAATCTCCTGAGATAAAAATTACTAAGTTGGAGGAAAACACTGGCGTTTTACTAATTTGTGATCATACAGTAATTACCACATCTTTCCCTTTTCTAAGGTAAAAGAAATCATCGTATTTCTTAGGAAACACTTGCTTTAGGCAATAGGTTGGTATCACTGCAGGATAGCCAAACAGTACGGTAGTTGATGCTTTGTCATTGGCCGGAAGGCGTGGAAGATGGCGGTCTTTCCGGGAAAGAACTGTTTGAATTCCGCCCTGTACCAGTTCCGAACTGAATCAATTCCGCGCTCCCAATTTAACCACAGTATGTGGCATCTTTGAAGGTCGAGAGAATGTGCATGGAAAATCAGAATTTTTCACCACACTATAATATGTAAAATAATATCGCCATACACCCTCAAAGATGCCACACACTGGTGAAATGTAGATTAGGTAAAAATATACATCATCGACCAACATCTTCTGGCTAGAAGTAAAGTAAATAACTTGTATATGTTTACACATCTCAAGAGCTGGACCAAATACAATTTTATATTTATTTAAAATTATAGTTACTATTTTGACACAACATATTACACTGCTTATTACATATTACCTCTTCCTTGTCACTGACTCATAAAAACCAAACAAAGAGCAGGTACATTTCTATAAAAAATATTTTTTTGTGTTTCAAATCTTATGAATATGAAGCAATGAACTATGCATAGTATATTTTTTGTGTTTTTCATTGATTACCTTAATAATATCCTGGTTTAATGCAGTTTCGTTTCCTAAGCATCCAAAGTAGATTGGAAGCTGGAACATTGGTTTGTTATCGTTTTTATCAATGACCTTGACCTTAATTTTTGTCCAGCTAAACAACCCTCCACCATCTACTGCCATCACGTCTAAAATATGGAGCGGTCTGTCCTCTCTATCCAGGGGCTTTTGGACTTTTATATCTCCTGAAATAAACAAGCATATGGTGAAATAATATATTTCTATAAACGTGTCCGAATAATGTTTTAAGCTTTATAGAAAAGTGTCTATGATTTATTACTCCATTAATTATAGATTTTAATTTGTTGTGGATGAAATATTGTAAAAACTTCTTGACACAAAAACGAATGTAGAGTATATTTTTTGAAACAGATAAAAAGCAAATATACTGTACCTATATTGTAATTAATAAAATCCATTTAAATTGTTTTTTTACTTTAGGCCACCTAAAAATCGTATATATGCTCCCACTAAAGACACAAGAGAGGTTGCAAGCGGAACATTTTAATCATTAAGCTCTATTGCAGTAGTTCTTCAACATCCATCCGTTTTGAACGCACGCTATCTTTAGTCGCCCCGCTAACTCGGAGGCAGAGTTTTGTGATTATTTGTTGCGTTTTCAATAGATTTTTCGTATTTTTCTCTATAGATAAGTATAGTATTATTAACAACATTATACAACAAATATCTGACACTTAAACTTTCAATTTGTAATGTAATTTTTAGGTAATCACTTGAAAACGGGAGGAGTTTCTCCACCTCCAGAAACGTTGTGTGGTAAAAACACAGACGCGTTAAAATGTCCAGTAAAATATATTGCATAATTTTGATAAAGTTCATAACTTCCAAATTAGGTACGAAGACAGTTCATTAAAATATTTAAACATAAAGGTATCCATCTATGATGTTATTTTTAACATATGCAACTCTTTGATATCGTTAAGATTGTCAAATGTCTGTTACAAATGGACTAACATGTTCTACAGCACTTCCTGCTGCTAATGTGCATTTGGCGGATGTCTCATGGGAGCTAACTAACAACATGCATTAGGTAACTACAGGTAACTTTGGATGGGATAAATGGATAATTGCGGAGTTGCCATTGCCAACCGGACAGTTTTAGTATACAACTGATATAAAGCAGTAAAAACTGATTTTTCTACTTGCACATACTATACATAGTTAGATTTTGTAATTCTTGGTACGAACAAAACTTAATTTTTCGTATTGATTTAAAGATTATGATTGTATAGGAACTCATAATGCTATTTTCAAAGATACAAGATAAACCTATTTAAAGATAACATTGTATATTACCTAGCTAATCAGTATGGAAACGGAAACATTACTTTCTGATAATTTTAATTTTTAAAACGCTTTCTCTTTTAAGTAACTGCTTCCTTGAAAATATTCCTTGGCATTAAAATAATGGAATAATAACGATATTCTTTATGCTTCAAAGAGATTAACTTTATGTCCCGTTAAAATATGTAGTAAAATATATTTGATAGCTATAACAAAATTGTAGGCTACTTATTTTCAAACATTTTAGTGAGAACTGAAATATACAAAACCTAATTGTGATTACACTAGATTATTTAATTTATAGTCTAAACACGTCTATAATAACTAAATTAGCATAGAAAAGTACATTTTTTGTTTCTATCAAATCCAGTTATCGTCATTGCTAAAGGGGAGTCGGTCGGTGGTCAATTTCGGTAAAACTTATAATTTATTTTTATTTAATAATTTTATAGTGCATTTTTGACTATCATTTTATTGAAAAAATATTAATTTCTAGTAACTTTAACCATAGTTACGGGCATTTTTGTAACCCTCTTCTTGGCAAAAATTGCCCAGTTGTCATTGAATCAGTGCTAATTCTCCGAAAATCGTGTTTTCCCCACAAAAGGTACATTATCTTCTAAACAACATAAGGTATTTCAGTTCTGTTTTTTAGTTTTTTTTTCTAAAAAACTTACCTTTAATATAAACATAGGAAATTACCATGTGGTTATAAACAATTTTTATTAAGTTGTACAAAATTTTATATGCAATTTTTAAGATTTTTTTTCAAAATAAAAAAGGAAGAAAATTTGTTGGCTTACTTAGAAGTTCAATGCTGGTATAAAAGAGGGGTTATAAGGAATAAAATTAAAAAAATCATTAAAATATGTTACCTAGTTACTGAGAAAATGTCACCTCAAGGTTACATTAAATTAACATGGCGGAGATAGGGACAAACGACTCCCCTAAAAGTGATCTCTACTAGAATAAGATTATTTAAAATTGTTTATGATAGTATGGGTACATACATTGACTCCTTAAGTTAAAAAAACAAGCTCCAAAGCACTACCTATTATCTGTATATATAAAATTCAAAGCCCTCACTCACTCACTCATCACTAATTCTCCCACTTCCCGATTACCTAGAAGGCTGAAATTTGGTATACTGGTTCTTTAGGCCTAAAATAGGAAAGTCTAATAGTTTTTGTGACGATTTTCCCATAAATCTCTACCCTATACGCCTTCAAAGTTCCCATGTTAATCTTATGGAGTTATAATTTTGTTTTGGATTCCAACATATGTATCTTACCTTTTAAGATATAAACAGCAGCTGTTTTTATTTGAACCATAGAGCAAGCCAAAGAAGCACGCATAAAATAGTAAGTAATCAGTGGTATGTAATTACTGTTGATTATGTTTTATGATTAAAAATCAAATGTTTATTATTATCGGTACGAAGTTCGCCGGGTCAGCTAGTTAAAATATAAACTTACGTATCATTTTCATACGCTGATATATTTTACATCGACCATTTTCTCACTTGAATATAAATTCAAAATACTCACCCGACGATTTATCTACCGTGAAGAATTGCGAGCTGGTTTGGGGCGGTAGGATATAAGACACATTGCCAAAGATTCCAGGGTCTTTATCATAAGCCGAGACTCTTATCAGAACGGTTCCAGCTGGCTTATTTTCATCCACCTCAGTTTCGTAAAAATTTCGGTTGAATGTTGGTGGTAGTCGATTGCTTGGCCGGACCGTCACTTCTATTATTCCTTTAGTTGAGTAAATTCCATCTTCCACAATTACATTTAGAACAAATTTGTTTTTCAATCTTAAGTATTTTGGGTTTAAAACTGATACTGTTCCTGCAACAAATATTATATAAGTTTTAATGATCCTAAAACAAAAATATTTGGTTTTTTGCTGTGAAAACTTAGAGTGAATAATTTCTAACAATATTTCTGTCATACACAAAAACGAGACTCCATACGATAATGTTCACTGCATGAGTCCAGTGAATGTACAGAACAGCCATAAAACTGACTTTATTGGACTCTAAAGTCATTTCACACATAAAAATAGGATTGGTGAGTTTTTTCATTGGGCTCTGCTATAAAAGTATTATTACACCGAAACACAAATTTGTTCATACTTCAATATTAAAGTCTGATAGTGTTATTTTCACAATGTGTGTGTAAATAATAATATATTTTAGTAAGTAACTTAAACCAATACTGCAATAAGTAACAGTAAACAATAAGCACTACTTAATTACCTAAACAGTAAGTAATCTATTTATTTCAATGGTAAAAAATTCAAACTTATCATGCAAATGTTCTTAAATCATCTAATTTAAAATTAATACTAAGTAATTCAGCTAAAGATTTCAATTTTCAATTTGTTTTTCTGTTAACATTAGCAAATACAAATTCTTTCGTAATAATAAATATCAATCTACTTTAATGTAGCTATGCGTCATACAGTCCGTGCAAAATCTCTTACTACAACTCATGTTTTAATTTTATTTTTTTATATGATTTAATTTTATACATACCTGTATTAAAATTAACCGAAAATGTTTTCAAGGCTGAATTATCTTGGGTCGATGTCCAGTAGCGGATATCATCTTTGTCTTTGTCAAATGCTATAATTTTCCCTACCACAAATCCTCTGATTGCATCTTGAGAAACAGAAAACTCTGAGATCAAAGGGGTTACTTCTGGAGCGTTATCATTACCGTTAATCACTGGAACAAAAACGCTACATAAAATGTTGGTGTTAAGATGAAAAGGTACGATTTTTTTATAATCTTGAAAACCTGTCAAAAGAAAACTCTTATTTTTATTCAATTTTTAATTTTATTTATCTATTAAGCTTAGCTTTACATGATCTTGGACCACGCAAATATATATTTTTGTTTGAAATTCATTATTGATAATGGTGGATTCATGTTAAATTTTTAATGCTGATATTGTACATTACAATTTTAAGAAAGTTTAACCCTTTGCGCTCGGTTGGCCAGTAGCACTGGCCGTGCCAATGCCTTGGCAGATCGGAATTATTTTCTGTGATGTTGTCCTACCAAATAATTGTATATTGTAATTAATTACGCTAAATGATAAATAAAGAGCTTTACTCAAATGTAAAGTACCTTCAATGATGACGTAGACATGGGAAGAACGAGAGGGAACACCCAAGTCTGTAGCAATAACTTTCAAAATGTGTTGCGTCTTTTCTTCGTAGTCTAATGCACGTTGTATAACCAACTTGCCATTTAAAGGTTCTATCTTAAAGTCAGAGTCAGTTAGTGAATACCTGATTGAGCCGTTGGTCCCTGTAAGCACACGTAATTTAATTTATTTTGTAGATTTTAAATTTAAAAGCTTATTAAGTGGAAAAACATAACAGTACGATAAATATGTGTTTAATGTATATGGGAAATGAGAAATATAACGACGAGCTACAAAGAATATTGGACGATAATGAACAATTTTTCATTCATTTACGCCATCGTGAAGGTAAATTTCTAGTATTCACCTCAACATGTGTAAATACGTAGGTATATAATTCCTGTCTATAAAACCCAATTGTAGTTATTCCTAATACACTTTTGAGATATATCCGTATTGTTTTGAGCTTACATAGTGTGTAATATAACGGAATTACTTATGTACGAATCTTTTTTATGTAAAAAAATTAGCAAAATATTGGACTTTGAATCTTTCAGTAGTACTAATCCACGTTATTTAGTCAACTTGAATACAATTTTATACCAAGGTTATTTGTTAGCTATGCTCGTTATGTATCCATAGGAGGTTATACATGTTTCTGCTCGTTAAAGCATATCGTTGATCCACATCTATTAACGGTTTATTTTTTGGAGCTATCAATCATCACGCATCTATTTACTTTACTTAATTGGAGCTATAATTCGGGACGCATTTTTAATTAAGTCCCACTATTTGAGAAACCAGTCGTCATTAATTTGACGACTGGTAGCTATATTAACGTGACGTAAATAGATGTGTTGCGATCGGAGTCTCATTGGATATAAATCGCAACACAACTATTTACGTCACGTTATTAAGTTGCCAATCGCAACATCATGTATTTACGTCACGTTAGTGTAGCTACCAGTCGTAACAAATCTATTTACGTCACGTCAATGTAGCTACGAATCGTAACATATCCATCCACATATTATTGGAGCTACAAATATTAACGTATCTATTTATGTGTTACGTCCTGTTATTTGTGCTAAAATTTGTGAATCTTCTATTGACACCATACAAATATGTCTGAAGTTCTAATATTAAAAAATCAAATTGTTTTGAAAGTAGTTTTCTTTAGGAAAAAAATCCATAGAGGTTATATCTGAATATTCATAATATTATTTACCATAATCCACGTCAACAGCAACTATGCCCAATATTTCCGTTCCCACCTCAACCCCTTCTGACACGCTCGCTCGGTATACATCCTGTAGGAAGACTGGAGGGTTGTCGTTGACGTCAGTGACCTCCAGCAGCACTAGAGTGTCAGAGTACACCCGGGTCACGGTGTCGATGGCTCGAACGTGGAGGCGGTGGAGGGAGAGAGTCTCGCGGTCCAGGGGAGAAAAAACTTGGAGTTCACCTGAAGAAATCATAACTTTTAAGTTGTCAGGTATGTAACAACATTTAAATAGCAGATATCATTTGTATTTACTTCTCCAATTGTAATGCGCAAGTAGTTGTCAATGAAACGGGTTATATGGGGAATTGAATATAAATTTATATGAAATTTTATAGGAAACATTATGTGAAATTTTGTCAGTAAATGAATGAGGAAGTGCTATTTTAAATGACTGTAAATGAGATGGTAGGTTTCAAAATTGGAAGTTAATGACAATGAAAATTTCTCTGAATATTTACTGGTATATTTATTTTTGATTAAAAGAGTGTGGAGAAGATTTGAATGTACTGGTCATTGAGAATGTAAATCATCATTTACATGTGGATAAAAATGTTTGTAATTCATTGCCAACAGTTTGATGGAAATGAAAAGATCTAAACAGTGAATAAATGATTATAATTGAAAATAAACTATGGGAAACTAACAAGTTATTGTAAAAATACAGAAAAGATCAGTCATACTACGCTAACCTGAGCAATAAGCCAATTCCGATTTAAATAATTTCCCCAGTACTATCCACCCTATTGTGCAGTGGCTCAAACTCAAACCTGAACACAGGAGCGAAAATGGGAATGCTGTGTGCGTTCATCTGAGGTCATTTATTACTGGCAACGTATAAATTAAAGACGCTTACAACACTTCGCAAAATTGATAAAACTTAAAGGAGAGTGAGAAAATACAAAGTTTTTTCAGAAAAGGCATTTAAAGCGAAAGTGTTCTTGTAAACAAATAACAAGGCAAATTCAAACTTCTTAATAATGGGATAGAAACTTAAAACCCAGTTATTGTAAAATACAGTATAAGTTTCCTTTAAAAATACCTACAATTTTGTTTATTTCCGTCATGAGTTAAAATACTTTTTCTATCGTTGTTATGGCTTAAAAATAAACATGGGCTTATGAGTTTACAATTAACCATAGTGGATCTTTTACGTTAATTCACCACCAGCTTTTTACCTTAGGATTCCACTTATTCATCACCAATACTATTTATACTTAAAACAGGTTTAACAGGATGGGTTAAGGATAGTTTTATCTCGTTAATAGTATGTTAGACAATGAATGACCAACCTAACCTAACTCCGCAGAGCGCTGTATGCCGGCGACCAATACACGCTGTGTTACAACGTAATAAACAGGATATTGCCGAAATTGTTTATTGATTTTTTTATCTCTTCAGTAACATTTTATACTATCAATAACCAACCTAAACTAAACTCCACAGAGGGCTTCATGTCGGCAATATGTAGTTTATTAACGGTTGCCATCACTAACTAACTAAATAAAGTGTTACCTAAACAGTTTTACTTTCATTCATCACCTGTGTCGTGGCGAAGCAGAAAATCAGATGAGTTGACCAGCTGGTAGATAACTTTATGGTCTGCGATTGCTTTCAGTGTCACCGGAATGGTAGAGAAGATATGAGCATCTTCAGGTATAGAAGCTTCGTAAACAGCCCGCTGCCATTGTGGAGCGCTAGTGTCCACCACCGATACTACCAATGTTGTAGTGGAATAGCACGGTATAATGCCTGAAATTTATAAGTAGGCTATAGTCTGTAGATAATGTTAATGACCTGTAAATTTTACCTCGTCAATAGGCTATAGTTATTCCAATGCAAGTTAAGGTTAAGTTAGTTAATTTAAGGTAAGTTAAGTTAAGTTTTAACAGTAAAATATTATCTTTTCATAATCATAATTGTTCAATTTTGCACGACTTTGAGTTTCTGAGAATCCAAATACTACTACAGTTTGATTCCGAAGAACTTGAATCGATTTCCGACGTGATAATTGCTTGTTAAACGACATTGAAGTTCAAAGCAAGACTTTATCTTAAGCCCATCGTAGAGTGCATTTTAATAATTATATGAATAGTCTAATTCATATATCTCATATACATGCATTTCAGATTTAAGGGTTTATATTTATCATAATAAAGATCTTGCTTATTATTATCAAGCTATATCGATGTTTACTGAAAATCTCCATGTTACAAACAAATTGGAATTATGAGTTTTATCAAGGCGAAAAAGTTAGGCATAAGGTAAATAATTTTCCTTTAGGTTTCCATTTGACCCAAAACGTATTGAACGATATATATGATGTAAAATTAATGTATTAATTAAATGTAATGAAGGAATATTTTAATAACAACAAATTTTAAAATATTTCCATTACACTGATGAAAAAGAATTATACTTTTTTATTTACTTTTGGTATCTACGAGAATCAACCTTGTAAAAACTACCATTTAATATTCCATACATCTACGTCTTGGAAGTGAGATTCCATAAAATAAAAATTAAAATGTCATAAGTTTTTTCAAACTTTTATTTTAAGTACATTAAAATCATTCGACAAAAATTAGATTAATTAATTATCTTTATAGTTAAACGTTTATGTTTAAGGATTTTAATATCTTCGTTCAATAAAACAGTATAGCTAAAAACTTATAAATTTAACGAGTTAAAATATGATTATTTTAAACCTTTGCAATCGTAAATTGTCGCTATACTTTATTTAAAATAACATTAATCCATTCAAATAAATTAGTGTTCTGTCTGTACATTACTGGGAAAAAAGTTTTTTTTAATATTTATCTTAACGCATTACCAAAATCCAACATGGGTCCAATTTCAATTTCTGTGTACCAGCTGTTTTCATGTAACGATAAACAATATTTTTTTACTTCTTCTTCATGAAAACAAGAGAACTTAAATTTTTGCTAAACCTTCTTTCATTATTCTATCCCTTTCAGAAAAGGATTGTTTTAACATAAACTCAACCACGCAGTATAAATCAAATCAATATGTTCTCAAAATCCAAATTCTGAGCTATATTAGACACATCTTTTCCAAGCTTTAGAGAACATGTGATCTATATAAGTGATTTCATAGATAGAATTACTAACAGCTGTCAAAGTAAGATCAATATTTTTGTTTCTTTACATTGATAATTGACTATAAGCTCATCGAAGAGTGTATATTAATGATTTAATTATTTTTTAATGATTTCGTAGAGATTTAAGGTTTTATATTATCATAATAAAGATCTTGATTATTATTATCAACATCGAACAACCCGTACAAAGAACGGGCTTTCCGCTATTTAGAACTAGAAGTCTTAATGCATTAACAACCATTTCAATTACCTCCATCGTAGGCTTTGATATGAATAATAATCTCCCGCATCACTTGAGCTCCCAAGCTCTTGACTCTAATCTCCCCAGACTTGCGAGAGATCCTGAACATCTCTGAGCCAGCCTGGTCCAACTCGTATCTCACTTCTCCACTCTCTCCGGAGTCAGCATCCTGGGCAACCACCTATGCAGAAAAATAAAATCAAACATTTGTTACAAATCATTCTTCTTTGCTTACGCAGGATTCCTGAAGGCAATGCAACCTTACGTGCTAATACGTCTTCAAGCTTTCTAACCAGGCATATATGATTTAAGGGGTTCATAATATTTAATATTAATAGGTTCACTGTTTATTTATCATTTTTCTACACCTGGTAAACGATAATTAGATTATTGGTCATCTTTTGAAAATCGAGATGAGAAAGAAAAGGAATAAATAAACATGTGATATATTCGGAAAACAGGAGGAGGAGAGGGGACGAGAACAAGAAGAAGAAGAATAAGGGGAGAATAAAAATTAAAAAAGTCAAAGAAGGAAGAGGATGGGAGAAATAAAGGAAGAACTACAAGGTTTGAAGAAGAAGAAAGGTGATACTTCACGGAGAGATGAGAAGGAGGGGTATGAATGGGAAAGAGTAGAGCAGAAGGAAGAAGATGACGGAGAAGAAAAATAATGAAGAAAGGAGGAGAGAGAGGAAAGACGAAGAGGGAGATAAAGATAGATAAATTCTTTAATCTCAAAAACAAAAAGTAAACTATTATGCTCTAATTTTAGAACGATTATAATCTTACTAGATTGATCTAATAACACCAAATATTGAAATAAAAATTAAATTTATGTTGGTATTTAAAACGTGTACTATCCAAACAAACGAGCTGTTCCCTATGGATTAAAAGCAAAATGCTATATTGCGGCATATAAATTCGATCATACTTTATTCCCTGAGCATCCTCATTACTTTAACTTAGTTAGGTTTTCCTTGAAAACAATAAATAATTCTTAACACAGCATCTGCATCAGAATGCAACATTGCAGCAAAGCCTGCAAATTCATACAACCCTCACGTATTCTTGCTCCCAAGTGAACATCTTTCGAATATTTACGACTTAAATTCTCTTGTTTCCAATTATATCATAAATATAAATAAGTATTTAATATATAGCTGAATAAAGGGTCTTATAATAGAGTATTTATGGTTAGTCAAACTACGTTTAATCTGGTACTGTGGGTTTGAAATATATAACATTTTGAACTATTTCATTTGAAAAGATGTTTAATTTACTTTGTCCGTCAAATAATCTTTGGTGTCTGTATTAGACTACAGCTGTTTCTTCCTATATATTGAAGAAGATGTGTACAAATATGTAATGTAGCACGAAATAGCTGTAGTCGAATAAGGATATTAGGGATAATTTTACAGATAAGGTAAATTAAACTTTATTTAAGTTAACAGGTTAATCCAGTGACTACCATTATTAAATTGTTTTAGTATAAAATACTATTACTAAAAGAATATTTGTATTTAGCTTGGAAATGATCAAGATTTTTTTTTTACTTTGTCATATGATTGTCATAACAGATGATAAACAATAATTATAGTAAATTCTTCGTTTCCTTAACCGTAAAATTATTTAGAATTTTTACACACAGGAGATAACTATAGCCTAGACCATTTACATAGTTAAAGTGGATTTAAAATAAACTAACTAATACACACGGATTGCCACAACTGAAGTAATTGCTGTTTTGAAGCATTCTTTGGTCGCTGGATATTTAGTTTCGATCTAGCAACCTTTGACTTACAGGACCATAGGGTTACCCCTGAGCTACATCCCAGTAAACTAGTTACCGGGATGCTGTTAGTATTTCAATAAATATATTTTTTATCATAATATATTTTAAATAATAGCTAAAACACCTAATTCTAACATTGCTGATACTAGAAAAAATAACATTCCCGTCTCATGTAAATCTTCTGGATATAATAAACAATACAACAATTGAACAGCTGATTTACAGTCAGAGCTGCCAACTTAATTTCACGCGATGCAACCTCTTGCCTGTTACGCACTTTTGTGTTTTATTGAGCATCTGGAAGACAGTAAAATAAAACGAGCGTGGTAAAGTAAGAGTGCTTCTATCAGCTACTTTGAGTGTTAAATCTTTTCACAAAGAGCATCAATTTTGTATCTGTTTGAAAACATATTACATTAATATTTCTGTAGAAATAACAACATTTTTGCAACGCGTGAACGCATACTGTTAATTTAGATAGTTCCCTCAACATATTTATTGAAATCAGCTGTTTTCAGATGTTATTACACAACACGCTATGTAAAAATAATTTGACCTTACTGGACTAAAGCAATACAAATGGTGATTCTATCTAGTAGGCCTTAGTTATGAGAGATTATGTGTAGTCTGTGTAAGTTCTAGATTTCTAAAGGTGCTAACAAAACTATACTTGCCTTGAACACAAAAGATCCTTTGGTGGCGTTTCTCAAAATGGTAGAGTAGTAAGGTAGGTTGATGAATTGTGGACAATTATCGTTCGCATCTAACACAGACACGTTGACTCTGGTAAAAGCCACGAGATGTCGGTCTAACGAATAAGCCTGAAAACGATAGTTACAATATAAAAATAAAAACTACAAATTAAAAAATATTTTAAAGAATTATGCCTCCTAGACGAGTTACTTCTTTTAGTGCGATGAACGGTGTGTGGTCAGCATAGCACACTGTTCTTTTTATTAGTGCCAGCTTTTTTAATCAGTTTGCACTACCGAGGTCGTAGCTTCCCAATTGCCCTGTGGACTTGAGTTAAAATAAAAGAATATAAATAAATAATAATAAATTGCATTACAAAACCCAGAATCGCGTTTTATATTAATTTCTTTTCTGCGTGAACGTTTGCCTATCTTTTTGTAACGCTGTAAAAGTAATTTAAATAAAATAGTACACTATACACAAATAGTCAAATAATATACTATAAAAGTCATTTTATAGTAAAAAAATACTATTTTTAATTGGCTATAAAACCATAAAAAACTATTTTGTTAAATTACATATTTACGTCCAAAACTCAAATATACTAAATATTTTCATCAAAGATTATTATGTCTATTGATGAGTAAAACTACCTAAAGCTACTAAAATTTGATAATAAAATAACAAATTAAAATATTTCTAAGACAATAATTACCTGTATAAGTAGGTTGTAAAAATCCTGACCTTCGCGGTCAAAGATATCACCGATTGTAGATATGATTCCGGATGTTGGTCCAATTGAGAAGCTCGGGTTCCGTTTCCGGTTGAGAATCGAGAACCGGATGTTTTCATCCAGGAAAGAGCCCAATAAACTAACGACTGTAACTATCGATATTTTTGTGGAGTTTTCCATAACAGCTGCTTGATACAGGTCTCTCTGAAACCTTAGACTCGAAGGACGATGATGCTGTGTTACAATATCCACTATCCTGATAAAAGCAGAAAAGATGAAAAATTTGTAAGTAAAAAATATCTTTTAATAATTTTACTTGGAAGTTTTCCTTATTAGTTTTTTGTAAACATTAATTTTCACATCACCTTTTTTAAATAAAGTTCTATTTATCATCTAAAGCTTTTATTTTACTCTCTGGAATTGTGTATAAAAGTAATTGGTTTACTTTTAGTCCTAAGGTACCAAAACTAATCCCTTAAGAATAACATGGCAGAATTAACTATCAGAAATGATAGCAGCCGACAGTAGAAATTAGTGTTTGAATCGACAGAGAATAGTTTGCGTTGATGGCTTTGAGGTAATATTATTTAGATTTTTATTGCGGACATTTCCATCACGATGATTTTATGTAGAACGAAGTTTCACGACGTTTCGGGATCTGGAATCTGATCCCGTCCTCAGGTGAACTAATATCTAAAACATAGCACAATTAATTAACATATAATCCGGACCAAACCGGTATAAAGCTGAAAACATAAAAGTTTAAAGCAGTAAAAAAAAACTTACAAACAAACCATTCACTAACCATTACACACAAAAGAAACCAAACACGTCCGCTCGTCACGGAGACTCAAAGACAACTGAAAGGAATGGGCGTGTCCCACCGGAACCGGAAACAAAATGGCCGCCACCAAAACCCTAAATCCAGGCGAAACACGTCCAACAGTATTTATTATTATTATTTTATATTCAAATGCAAATCCTTCCTAATGTACATGAAAAAATTGTAGTACAAAGTTAACTTTACAGAGCAAAAAAACACATTATTTTTAAAATTTTATGCTTAAAACAAAAATCTAATGGCCCTAACGAGCTTTACTAAGAGTTAGCATACCATGAGAATTTTGTTTCGGGTTTATATGAATATCATTTACAGATACTATATTTTCCCTATCCTTAAGTTCTTTGCTAAGAATTGGCAGCCACAATGGCCGGATCTCAACTGAAGATTGACTAATTGGTTGGTCTGCTAGTTTCATGTAGGATACTTCAATTAGTTTTCTTTTGAAAAAATGAGGTTCCCAGTGTATTATCTTAGCTTCTTCAAAATTCATTTGGTGATTTTCAGACCAGCAATTAAATATTCTTAATAGGATTAAAGTTCGTCAGGTTTCATCTGAACCCTGAGTTTTGGGTGTGCAGTAGAGTACGAAGCAAATATGGTGTTTGGGAGGAACAACTGATTTACATACCGGCTGACAAAGAAATAAAATATCTAAATATAAACATAAATGGAACCCCGCCACGGTTAATATACCTTCCCACTCGCGAATCTCATGGCTCAGATGAAACATGGCGAACTGAAAGTGGCTCCAGTTATAATTACATTTTGATGATAGTTTGATAAATTGAGCTAACTGATGAAATCAAAAGTTATCCAATCATACCAAAGAAGAAATTTTGATCAGTATTATATTACATAACAAGTGTCGAAGTGATTGATGGTTTTCGTACGAGCTCAAGATTGCTAAAAATTTGAGGAAGCAACAAAAATATATTTTAGACATATGTTAAATTTTGTGTAAAACTACATAGAATATTAAGAAACTTCTTTACAGACCAAATATTTTACTGATCAAAGAGTTGTTTCCATTTTGTTCATGCAATTGTAAAAATATCAGCTGATTGTATGACAGAAGTTTAATGTCATAGATTTCGTCTATCACTTTCGATACTAAATATCTTGCAAATGACATAGATGGATTTTTTTATGAGCCGTAATAGCCAAATACCTCGTCAAGAGCCGAATCTTTCCCTCCCAAGGGTGGGAAAGGATTACTTTCGATCCGAAAATCATATACGAGCAGTATTCATATTAATCCCAGCAGTATGACCAACATTTTTACATTAAAAATACTGCAGTGAAGTCTTGTTCCATAAATTAATGCTCTACCACACGCGCTGCGGACTCACAGTCCACACTTCAACATAATTTACTTTTTACGGTTAGCCATCGAATCGGCTCTAGAGGCAGTTGCGGACTGACAGTCCGTGCGCGTCCGTTAGTGACACTTTTAAATTTTGAACAGCTAGCTTGTGCAAATGCATTAATTTTATGATATACTTAATGCAGTGTATTGATTTTCAATACGAATTTTTATACAAAACTTTTAAATTATATAGTTTTTTATTATGGTTTACGTCAGGCAAAGTGTTGATGACATTTATGCGATGCTTCAGGATGAGTTTAAGATATCGTAGAATATAGTGACCATTAAGAGACAGTGAACTTTCAGAGTATGTAAACTAGGTTGAATATATTTTAATACGAAAAATTATATATTTTTGAATATTCTAAGTGAAATGAGTACCAGTGCATTTGTGTAACTATTAGCTTGTACATAAGTAACTTAAAATTAAAACACATAGGTTTTAATAACATTTTATTGCTTTTTGTTTCTAAAAATCATTGACAAATAAATGAAATTTATTACAGGAAAGCCGGACTGAAAGTCCGCGTATAGTAATGTAACAAGTACCCACGCGTGTAGTAGAAGGTTAACGACTGAATCAAAAGTCAGTAAATAATTTAAAAACATCACAAAACCTGTTAGTAAATCATATCCAGAATGGTAAAATCGGCATTAGAGACGACCAAAAAGAAAGTGGCAGGAATGATATGGCATTTAGCCCTGTGGGAAGATGAGATATGGTAGGCGATAAAGTGGTTGCTAAGTGAGACAGTTATAGTGATGATAAATTGGTGCAACTTAACTGGATGTGTTTCAATTTCAGATGGCAGGAATACGGTTACGTCCTCTGAGATTTAATACCCTTATTCTATTCGATAATTTTATTTATGGGTTTCGCGTTAGGTTGGATGAGTTGATATTTTATGGTTCTAAATGTAAACCTTTTTGGGAAAAGGGTTTTTGGACGTTATTATTGATTTAACTAGATTTTTCACGTTGTCGATGTCCCCAATATCCAATACTATAATACGAGCAAGGTTTGTATGTATATATATTTGCACACGGATCTCGAAAACGGCACTAAAGAATTTCTTTAAATTTTGGAAATAACTAATTTCCGAGTAGAAAATAAGTTCTAGATAGGTCTTATGTCCAGGAAAATTCTTGTTTTCTCGTAATATTAAGTTTAAAATCTAAAAATTTAACATTACGCTTATGGAGAATCAAATGTAAACAATACAAATCAAAACATCTGTTTATAACCGTTTGACAGTTCTTGATTGAAGATGGTGGGGAGCAATATATGAATAGAGGTTTTTCATAAATATTTATTATATGTATGTAATAAATGCAAAATTATCAGGTTACCAAACAATTTGTAAAAACTTAAGGGTAACATAACTGTGCGAAATAAAAGCAGAAAAAGTATTTCCAAAATCTTCCGTGTTTTGATAGAAAACGTATTCATTGTATTGCTTGAAGCCACTGTCACAAACCAATTAATAGGTGTAAATAGAATTTCTCTTTTGCTTTTCAATCCTCATTCTGATCTAACAAAATCAGTTGATCATAGGCTAATAATAGCTGTATGGATAATTAAACAGTAAATGATCGTCTAAAACAATTATTGAGGTTGGCTAAAATGCCTAAAACGGAGACGACTATTCGGCAGACGCCGTGGTCTAGCGGTAGCGTGTCGGCCTCATGAACCGTAGGTCGTGAGATCCATCCCCGTCAGGGGCACTACTTTTCGTTCAGTGCTAAATTAATTATGGTGTATTAAATCGGTTTTATTTAACCCACATAAATGTTTTTATTGAGTAATAAACGCGTTTTAATTTTTATAATACATGTCTTATTCTATTCGAGCAAAGCTCGGTCACCAGGTACTTTTTTACTTATTAACGCTAGGTTTTTGTTGCAAGGTGACTCTTTTTTTTACAAAAAACTATAGCACGTCATTATCGTTACTTATTATTTTTGAAGTGGTGACCTACCTGGGTAGGTATTTAAGGACGATATGAGTGAGAAATGAGTGTAAGATGATTGTGGCGTGATCTTGTAGTCTTGTTACTGACTAAGTCTGACATGACACTAAGGAATGACTGTTATGGCCCAACAGCTGATGGGACCTTCAGTTCAACGTGGGATCTGAACCACAATTTTGCCTTTGAATATTAATTAATCTAGTTTATTTTCTCTTAACTTTATTCTCTTGCCTTCAAAAAGCCTGCCGGTTGTAAAAGCCGTGAGGCCACGTTCTACACTGTATTTGTTCCATGAAATATAAAATATGAATACACATTTTATGGTGTTTTACTCACGTGGTGTCATGGAAAATTCCATCGGTGACTTTTACTGTAATTGCTCGTTGGGCCAGGTTCTGAGGATCGTTGACAAATATTTCACCATTAGTTTGATCAATTGAAAGAGCCATGTCTTCATTTCCACTTATAATAGAATACTCTAGAACGGTGACGTCACTAGTGTCTTCGTCGTCTGCTGATACCTAAAAGTTTGATAACACAATATATTAAATTTATTGTATTTATATCATATTTTATTTACCTATTTTATATAAGTTAGCATATTGGTACTGGTTATATGACTTAGTGTTAAGAGGATATACTTAATATTGCAACTACATAGTAACCTAAAATAAAAAAAAGATAAAATAAAAAGAAAAAATTAAATAAAAATAAAGTTTTATTGCCTGCACCATTATTTTGTAACTTTAAAATGAATAAATAAGATCAAATTAGAAAATATGTTTGGCTGTAAAATTTTGTTTGAATAAAATCTCTCTATATACAAATGAATGTAAGTATGTATGCATGTTCTTCATGCGTTGCCAATTTAACGAAGTTCGCCGAGTCAGCTGGGTTAATAAAACCTTTTGAAAGGGGTTGAAATGAAAGTAAATTTCATTATCTTGAGCCCTCCCGTGTTCAGCGTCACATGAAGACAAACAGAAAAACAGACATAAATATGGATATGACCAGTTTTGGATTTTATGATGTAAAAAATCACAAAAGCAGTAAAAATATATATAAAATACCAAGAAATGCATGAGTAATACTATAATTTCATGTAGATATTTAATGTTAAAGAATTTTAAGTAAAAAATGTATTAATATTTTTCATTTTATAATTTAATTTGATAACGTTTAAAACCTTTAGATATAAATAGGTCTTAGCTCAGGGGGAGAGGCATCGGTAATGCGTCAAGCAAAGATTTGAAACGGAAGTGACGACATATGGTTAGTGACGTCATATGGCTATTAGGACAGCTGTTTAGAGTATATAAAAAGATTCTCTTTCGACATATTCATGATTTAAGAGAAGTCACTAAAGGATTCATAACTCAAAAGGGAAGTTTTAGTGCAAATATTGCAACAATATTACTTAAACGTGACGTGTAAAATAATAATAATCATCGTGCATCAATATGAAGCTCGTTTTCAGACTTTAGATATAATACAAGTGTCATTAAACTTAAATTCTTTGATATCAAAAGAGCAAGAAGCATATTACGAAAATAATGAGTTTTAGTTCCTAGAAATAGTGATAAAGAGTTGTTATCTTCGAAAACAACAATATCCCAATTTACTAATGCAAATAACAATACGAATTCAGCATAATGGGAAAACACAATTCCGTTAATGTATCACGTTTGTTTGGAATTGACGTTGTTTACATTCTAAACACTATAATTTTACCAACACAAAAGTTATTTCTGAAACTCATTTTTAGAATATTTTGTAAAGGTAGTAAATTTTAAATTTCAATATAACTGATTAGACTGGAATAACTGATTTGTTTATGTGCAATCATTTTGTTAAATAATTTTATTGAAACATTCTAATCATATGTTCAACTCCACAGTTTGTACTATAAAAACCCAAATTTATTTATAGACCATTTTTTTACTATGAACTAAATAATTATATTTTAATTAGTATTAAATCATAATGATATATTTATTATTTTATGAAAAAATTAAAAAGGTTTAATGAACGGTGAATAAATCTTCAAAACAAATACACACTCAGAATCTCATGAGCGATT
This sequence comes from Nephotettix cincticeps, assembly GCA_023375725.1. NCBI lineage: Eukaryota > Metazoa > Arthropoda > Insecta > Hemiptera > Cicadellidae > Nephotettix > Nephotettix cincticeps. Next base: position 143,636,932 of record CM041786.1, read on the forward strand.
AAAAATTTAATTCAGAAAAAAATATTTTACGTGTAATTAAAAAATCTTACGATGAATAAAACTCCACTTATTGTTTATGTTTTTGAAATAAATAAAGTAATAATTAAATGTAATTGAGAAATAGTTGTTTTGCTAAGTCTGTAATGAATAATTAAATAATTTATGCTTATTCATTTTTATTTAATAAAATGACTTATTCTACTAAGATAAAATATTTTCTTAAATACGACGTAATTAAAATTACCTGATAAACATATACATCTTGTTCTGTAGGAACGAAGACAGTAGCGTTGTAGCCTCTGTCAGGGAATCTAGGAGGACAGTCGTTGACATCCTTGATAATGACCTTGAGTGAGGCTTCGGTGGTGGAGGTAAGAGAGGGGGAGCCAATGTCATTGGCCGATATAAAAACCTCTATTTCCTTTAGGATCTCGTGATCTAGCGGACCTGCAGTTCGAACTGTTCCTGGAAAATATATTTTTAATAAGTATTCTGCAATCCATCGAAAAGTGTAAATACATTTTTACCATTTTATCATTTTTCAGTATATTTTTTTACTAGCCAAATAATCCTGTCTTGTCTTGTTGAATTTAGATCATGAATTAGACCTTTGACTAACAACACTTCGGTTCTTAGCTTCTCAAAATGACACTTATCCAACGTGTCTGTGTTTTTAACTGCACAACGTTTCTGGAGATGTAGAAACTCCTCCCGTTTTCAAGTGATTCCAAATCATTTATATTAAAAATTTTATATAAAAGACATAAAACATCATGTTGAGAGGTTAGTCCAAGAAATACGTGGATCCTTGCACCTTCCCGTCAAACTCCAAAGACAGCCGATACTAACGGCGGTCGGTTGCCAAACTTCACTCAATCACCTTATTTCCACAATCGACCAGGTCAGTGAAAATATACTCGCAGTCTCCGGGTCTGACGTAATCTGCTAACCTAGCAATCTGCTTCCAGGTCGCCATCTTGACGCCTGTTATCTAAAAGCTGCGAATGATTCATGCATTAAGGCTCCGGTATACACCTGCCGTGCGACCGAAATGCAAGGGTTTGCAAACAGCCGTTTTTCTCCTTTAATACTGAGGGTAAAATTAAAGTTAATATGTCATATGAAATAAAAATAAATTTAGTCTGGAAGGTGCATTTCATTTTGATATTATTGACACAACACTTAGAAGAAAAAAAGACGAAAGCGGTGGGGTTGAGGCGGCGCGTTTCCACTCACTGCCAAAAGGCAGCGCCACTTCCTTACTGCGTATTTTCATTTGCAGAGGTTTCCTACGAGAAGTTTTTGAACGTATTATTTGAATAGACGAAGGAAGGTTCTAGTTTTAGAGCTAAGGCTCGTTTAAAAAAATGTCCTGTCAAATGTTATAGTTATTCAAAATAACCTGTTTTTCATACATTACAATCAACTATTTCTAAGTGTTGTGTCAATAATATCAAAATGAAATGCACCTTCCAGACTACAAAATTTCTTTCTCTTTCATATGACATATTAAACCCTTGCATTTCGGTCGCGCCTTGCCAGACCGGAGCCTTAAAACTTATAGCCCCGTGCTCTTCACTATGGACCTCGGTCTCCAATACACACAAAAACACACATACACACACACACACACACACACACACACCTGGATCTTCACCGTTCCCAACGTGTCTATTCCAATCATTGGCTCAGACTTCCTAGCACACCACCAATAAGTGAACGGTGCCAACAATCACCTAATAGATTAAAAAACTGGCTTTCCCACACGCTGTATTAATTGTACGTCTGAACAGCCCAGCGTAAATCTCGTGCAGCCAGCCATTCCTTCCACCTTCAGCAGCATCCTAAACGAATTCCCTAACCTGACTCGCCCTAGAGGGATATGCCACGGGGTTAAGCAAGATACTCTTTATTACATCAAGACAACTTAGGGGCCACCAGTTACCAGTCGCAACGTGTAATTTTGTTATTAAAGACTAACAGTAAGCCAGTCCATTGTACGGTTTGTAGGGTTCAGTTTAAAGAAGAAATATCATCATACCATAATGTAAACCTGAAGTCCTAAACAAATCAATAGAAAGGAAATAAATCAATACCCTTCTTTATTATTCAGCATTACTTTACAATGAAATAGATTAAAACATTAATGCTATTAATTATTATGCATTAATGCATTATTATAATTAGTTATACGTTAAAATAACTTTTTAATATAGTATGATTTCGAAATGGGTTTAAAATCAATGACCAATATAAACTAACTAATATTGATTTGACAGCTGTTTGTTTTTATTTATATTCCATCTTTAAACCACAAAGACAGCTGATTATTACCAATAGGTTATTCATTGAAACTGAAACAAAATGCGAGTAATATCGCGTAAAGTGGGTTTTTAAATGCTCGTTATTTACTTTTTAAGGGATAGTGGGAGATTTCAAGCATTTACAAATCTTCTCTGGAATGTAGAGAATACATGAAAAAAAGTTTCATTGTAATCCGTTTTTTTTAGAAGACGGCGTAAAATGCCTCTTGGAGCGTCGTAGAGAAACAGACAGAAATTGAGATAAGACCAGTTTCGGCTTCTTTAACGCACGAAAAGTAAAAATAACTAAAAAATTATTAATTCTGAGCAATATACAGACAAAACTATAATTTTATTTATATAGATGTTTTGTTTTGTTTTATGTTGAGAGGCTAGGTAAAATATATTTACACGCAACCTACTTAAATGTGTACTCATTACGCCCCATATCCTTAAAATCTTTACCCCTTATTAACTGATAAACGACAATACCAAATGAACCGAACATTGATGTAGACGGTCCAGCAAAGCAGGGTGAAAAACATCCAAGAAGGTAGAAGGCTGAGATGCTAGGAAGCTACGACCGTGCCAACCGAATTTTTCGGTAACCTAACTGGTTGTATACTATACGACCGGGCCACCACAATATAATATTTAATAATAATTTTATAAATAAATGCACAAAGCATGTTTGAACCAAATATTTATCACCTCACCACTTCACCATCCGAGTCACGGAGCTTTTGAATTTAGTTAGTACTTTTTGCAGCTATTCTTAAAATACTATAGAATTTCTTATATATTAAAGTATATCTAAAAGTATAAACAAGAAACACGAAATACGCTCCCTCACTTAACCATACAGTCGTAAAAGAAACGAAACAGGTGTCAACTGCAATCCCAATTAAGCCCACAAATGACGTCAACTTCCATCTCTCAGTATTCTCTTGTTCCGGATGAAATGGGTAAACATGTAATATTAAAATCCTTTTTGTCTTACCCATATATTTTGGTTCTAGGGTCCTCATACCTGATATATTTGAAAAAATTAATTGCGTAAACACAAATAAATCTTAAAAGTAACGAAAATTGAGATACTTTTTAACATCACTGAAATGATTGTTTTCCAACTTAAATTCTCTTAAGTATAACAGCTCTAATATAACTATTTAACAACATTGTTACCAAGTTTCAGGGACAAAAATAACATGTTTCGTCTCAAAAGCCAACTAGCTGACAGGATGAAACTTCACTACTACCAAAGGAAGACTCTTAAGAAGGGCTCTCCCACCACTGTACCACACATTTGCAAGCCAAATTGGGATCGCTCATTGTAAAAATTCAAAACCTCGTTCTTATTAATACTAATACTACTACTAGTAATAATAATACTAAACTAAATAATATGTAGTACCACATGTGTTGGTTTTGAAATGTTTTAAATGGTGTATAGGGTGTCTCGCCTAAAGTGAACCATAGCTAACTTTTATACTATGCATAAGACAGTAAACATCTTACGGGGGGACTCCCCTTTATTTTTTAGAGGTTTTTAAAGTTAATTTTGAGTCCAAAAAAACTACCATTTTCCAAAAATGGCCGACAAATGAAAAATTACTCATAAAGCACTCTATATTTTATGGTGATTTTTTATAGAAAATGTAATTTCAAGATGTTTTACCCTTGAGAGTTTTGGCGTAAATCTAACCTAGTATGTGAAAATCTGATAATCAGTAGTTTTCATGATGATCATTAACAGTAGCTTACAAACGGTTACATTTACAAAATTATTTAGAGTAAAAACGTCTTAAAATCATTTGTTCCATCCAAAAAACACTACAAAATTTAGGGTGTTCTATTAAAAATTTTTAAGTTGTCGGCCATGTTTTTCGGATTTAAAATCAATTTTAAAACCGTCTAAAAGTATGTATAGTATAAAAGGTTCAATTTATGTTAATTGGTTCACTTTTGGTGAGACGCCTGGTATATGCAAATTTATCAAAATCACTTTGACATTTAAGAGCGTTATAGCTATTGGCTGAGGGGTTAAAAACAAATAAAAAAGAGTGTATAACCCACACGTTGATTGCAAAAAAACAAAAATAAACTTGACAATAGACGGCCACCACAAATGCAGACCGAGTGACGTCACTTCATACATCACGGCTGGTCACTCGTTTTTGCCATCATCATTCTCCCACAATGCCCTAGCCCTGCGACGAAACCAACCATAAATACACTACCTTTGTGAATGCACTTCATAAACAACCTGGGTGTAAGTAATTAAACTTCATTTTTTAGCACCACTATAGAATAATAATTCTACACAACTATTGAAACATCATTTTAGTTGGATGTATGTTCAGTTTTAGATAAATGTATGTGGAATTTGTTTTTATTTTTAAAACTATGGCTATAATTATTTAATATATATTTAAATCTACAAATTAACTTTTTTGTTCCAAATATGGTTATATGAAGTAGTTTATTTAACGTGTCATTTATTTACTAGACCAACATAATTGGTACTGTAGATCCAACGGGTATCGAATGACTTATATTTATTGTTTGAAATACTTTTACAAAAATATACTAAAAAATAATTTGAAATGGCGACCTACCCAGGTAGGTTTTTAATAAGTATGTATGATAAATGATTGTTGGGTGATTGTGGCGCGATTTGGTCTTGTTACTGACTAAGGCTGACATTATCCTTACGGGGACTGTTAAATTAATTAATAAAAAGAGTGTACAAAAATGGCCTACAGTTGACGTGAATCCGAACACAGATACCCATCTGAATTAACGAAAGTGGTGTAATTATAAGATGGTAATTTACGGATTAACGTATCATTCAATATCACGTTAATCCACACAAGAGAACACTAACGTACATACGCACTAAAAACGCTCATAAAATACAATGTTGACCTCCAAGTAGCTGGATTACAAGTCACACTAATTAATGCACATTTTATACATAACGTAAATGATTAAAAATTTTGGATAAAATGTTAAATTTTTACTTGTATTTAAAATATAGTATAAAATTAAATTTATTTAATTGGTTTGTTTTTTCCACTATGAAAAAAAACGTCTAAAGATTTGTACTGTAGGCGTTTGGTCTATGACGTTAAAAAAAAAAAAACGAGTACAACAAAAAAAAAAAACAAAAAAAAAAAGGACAAGTAGCAGCACAAATGCAGACCGAGTGACGTCACTTCATACCAGAGGTCACTCGTTTTTGCCATCATCATTCTGACAGGCACAATCCTAGCCGGCTGCTAGTTTTGAAACCAACCATGATAATCGATCTTTGTGAATTTAGTCTTCATAACACCACTATCTGATAAAACTACTTTTTTAATAAGGTAGGATTTAGAATTTTATCACTTTAGTTATAATGGCTTACTAATTATTTTTATATATTTATCAAAATAATATTATGTTCATAACTAAACTACGTGTTCTGGGGAAGATGACATCAGATTTGTGTCATTACTAGATCCAAGGCGAGTGTTATTGTATGTATTACCGAGACGTTATCAATATATCTTTAAAAAGCTTTTTAATTAGATTTGATCGAATACTTATATATTGACAAAATATTTATAAGTTAGAAATTTGTTTTATTATAACTATTTTTTGTATTTTTTGCAATAAATAGTAATCAACACTTGAAAACGTAGGAGACCTACTCATTCCCTACCCAGAAATTACGAAGTTAGAAATAAAGACGTGCTTTTGAAATACACATATTTAAACAACATAAATTAACAAAATTAATCCTAAAACAAATTAACTATTACAAGGTAAAAATTAAAATCTAAACGAAAACAACAAAACAAAGCACACTTTTATATATAACATCTAAAATATGAAAAAAAATTTAAGTAACAATTTAATAATTATAAAAACATTAAAAAACATATCCTATAAAAATATAATTTAATTTTATATTTTACTGAAAAAACAAACATAATTTGTTGTGAAAAACAAAAATATTATAAAAAAACAAAACAACAAAACAACTAGACCACAAAAAACAATAACCCAAACTCAATCGACATAACTCCTTCATCCAATGGATCTAAAAACAAAATAACTATAAAACAAACCAATCACATTAGTACCCTCGTCCCTTACATATTTCTCCATCTCCTACTGACCTTACAATATAGCACACAAAAATAACATCAAAAAAAAACGGCACTCAATAAAAAAAAAAAAAAAAACCAACAATACACAGACAAAGAAATTTAAAAACTCTACTCAAATTTATTTACATAAACAACAAAATTTAGGTATAACAGCTCAAAACAACGAAAAATAAAAGTTATTTATTTTAAATACTAAACTCCTAAAAATTACAATACATTGTAAATAATATGTTTAGTGTAAATTAAAATATACTTCTATTTATTAATTTATAACTTCTACAATTAAATTTTATTCCAAAATAATTGTTTCATTAACTTCTTTTGTTCATTAATCTTTTTTCTTTTCCTTAATATTTTTCAATAATTTTCTTCTAATTTTAGAATAATTATTAACTTTTATCAATTTCAGAAGAATTTAATGAATGGGTTTTTTTTTTAAATTAAACGAACTAAAAAAAAAAAAACAATACGAAAAAATATTAACAAAACAGAACGTCATAATTAAAATCTAAAACCTTGCATTTCAATATAAGACAGCAAAATGGCTAAAGACTAAAAATATTAATATTCAAATTAAAAATTCTATTTGTTCTATTTATTCTATATATAAACACAAATAAAATAAAAAATAATTTCATTTTTACAAAAATTAAAAATAAACAATATTTAAAGCACCAAAATGAAACAGAACAAAAAAATATAGACTACATATTTTGATTAAAATAAATCAAAACAACATAAAGAAAAAAAACCAATATTAAATACCGCAAACCAAAAAATAAAACATACACAAAAATTGAAACAAACCAAAAAATCACAAAAATCATTAACAAAAATTTCACAATAAAATTAAAAAACACACAAATCAAACACACTAATTAAAAACAATAAAACCAAAACAAATAATAAAGATAAAAAATTAAGAACCACAAAAAAATTGAAAAAAAAATCTAAGAATCATATTATAAAATAAAAACAAAGAAACAATAATGAAAAAAAATCAGGCATAATAAAAACCATCGCTTGTCAAAAAATCTATAAAACATAGTAATACTATATCTAAATTATATAGTAAAAATTGTAAATAAAAATATAAAATAAAACGGAAAACTACTCAATAAAAAATAACGGTTCCAAAAAATAAAAATATTCTTTTACAAGATAAAACCCTTTTAGAGGGTAACTCTACTCACTCTACCCCTTATTTTGGGGTGATAAACAACAAAATTGTGTAGGTTTATAGGGTTGTGTAGCCTTAAGCTTCATACCGATTGAGAAATAAAGATGCTATATTTTATACTAAACTCCTAAAAATTACATTGGACGCTCCTAAATAATGCTCTGTGTTTAGTGGTAAAATATTGCAGTAATATTTTGTTAGATGTTTAAGGTGGTAATGGTATCTGATTCTTTTATAAATTTATTGTTTGCCAATAAAATTAACATTTCTTTACATTTGAAAGCCCAAATCAGTTTCAAAGACACTTGAGTGAAGTCATATTATTTTAGTACCTTATGAACTATAAACCATGAAATTTTAATCTAGATCTTTAGAGCAGATTAGGATAATTTTTTTCAGAAGAGGAGAAATTTTAAGAAGTTTTTAGTTTGATTGAAAGTGAACCACGTTAAAAAACAAACAAAATGTCTGGTGATAAAACCAAAGTGCACCTGTGTACCTGATTTGATAGAAATCTGCCGATCAGTATGGCCTTAAGGTCTGTATACAGATAGACACGTGGCAGACTAAAAATCACTTTTTGCATTCAAGAAGCCTCAAAACGGACACATACGCTCTCAATTAAAATTCTAAAATATAAACGAAAACAACACTTTCCCCATATATAGTAAGTAAAAAATGTAAATAAAATATAAAATAAATATGAAAAATACGTACTATAAAAATAATAAAAAAATCCAGGTAAAAGGCAAAGATAACTTTTCAGTTTAAAATATATGATAGTAAATATAGTATTAGTTTTTTTACGATAGTATAAATATATCCTAAAATATGCAATATAATTTTAAGACTAAGAAACATATACAGTAGTTAATGTTATTAAATCAATTAAATCACATATATTTGAGTAAAGGTGACTTTTTGTAAAGGTTAAGTGTGATGGATTTGACAAAATATTTTTTACTGACAAAGAAGCTGATTTTTTTAGAAGGATTAATAATTATAAATGTCCCAATTGAAATGCTTTTTCACGAACATGTACACCTAAAATATTTTTTTTAATAATAGAAGCATAGTTATATCTCATTATTATAAAAATAAGTGAATTACTTCTTACCTGTTATAGAATCTATTTTTAATAGATTTGTTCCTTTTGAGCCTCTTATATGAAACTCCACCATGGCGTTTTCTCCGACATCTTTATCCTCTACTTTAATTCTCAAGGGTCCTTCAGGGGTCATTATGACTGAACCGATCTCAACAGACTCATAAACAAACCCAAGATAGGATTCTTCCTTGAACTTTGGTGGATTGTCGTTGTAGTCCAGGACATGTATCGTTATGGAGCAATCCGTACTTAGACCAACCTAGAAAATGGGTATTTTTGATAGTTTCGACACTATGTAAGCTTAATTATTTACAAAATGCTACTATTATTTATAAAGTACCTGGTGACCGAGCTTTGCACGTATAGAATAAGACATGTATTATAAAAATTAATTAGAAAAATTAAAACACATTTATTACTCAATGAAAACATTTATTGGTTGAAATAAAACCGATTTAATACACCATAATTAATATAGCACTGAACAAAAGTATGCCCTGGTGGGATGGAACTCGCGGCCTATATTCTTGAGGCCCGACACGCTACAACTCGGCTACGACGTTAGTCAATTGAGCGATGCCGTTTAACGTCTTTTAGCCAAAGCCGATCATTTACTGTTAATTATCCATACCGTTATTATTAGCCTGTGATCAACTGATTTTGTTATAAACGGAATGAGGATTGAAAAGCAAAAGAGAAAATTTAATTTACATCAATTAATTGGTTTGTTACAGTGGCTTCAAGCAATACAACGAATACGTTTTCTATCAAAACACGGAAGATTTTGGAAATACTTTTTTCTGCTTTTATTTCGCACAGCTATCCTTAAGTTTTTACAAATTGTTTAGTAACCTGATAATTTTGCATTTATTTAATTCATAAAATAAATATTAATGCATAACCTCTATATTGTTCCCCGCAGTCTTCAATCAAGAACTGTCAAACGGTTATAAACAGCTGTTTTGGTTTGTATTGTTTACATTTTATTCTCCATAAGCGTAATGTTAAATTTTTAGATTTTAAACTTAATATTACAAGAAACACGAATTTTCCTGGACATTAGACCTAATGAACTTATTTTTCTACTGGGAAATTAGTTTTTTCCAAAAAAATTTAAAGTTGGTTTTATATGAGATTTGTGCAAAATATAATTTTTATATTTAATTTCATATAAAAATTTATATATACAAATGCTACTATTATTTATAAATAGTTGATGAGAGGTGCACGTGTAGGCCTATGGATGTGTTAACGATTAGTTATAGAAATAAATATGTAATTGAATTTTAAAAAACTAATTCAGGGAAAAAATAGTAATGAGGATGAAAAAATGGTAAATAGTAATCATATAGTAAAAGATTACCTGCCCGTCAGCTGATCCTGTATAATTAATAGCAACACATATTGCAAACTATCTTCAGCTTATTTTTAAGGGGAGTCGGTATACCCCATGGGTAAAAAGTTAGATTTTTCTCTTACGGGGTTTTTCTACATTTTTAGAATAAATTTACAACAAATTTCATGCAAACCGATTGAATAGAACTCATTTTACGAATTTTTTTCTAAAGCAATCTACTCAAAAGTTCAGGGCTACTCTAACGCGCGGGCATTGCTCCATGACTAACTTTAAATGTGAATTATCGTAAGTGTTTTGTGTTGCATTTTGGTAACTTGAAAAACGGTACCGAAAATGATAATTTAACTTGGCTAAGATAGGGGACAACCGACTCCCCTTAAGCCAAACTCAAAGCTTTTGTATTTATCATTTTTCATGTTGAAGAAAGTCAAAAAATGATACATATTTTGCCAATCATCAATGCGTTTTTGGTTATTAGTGTTTTTGGGCTGAAAAACTATTCATACAAAAGCTTGATATTTAGCTTGTCAATGAACTCAAGATAGTTAAAAGCCCGTGGTTTCTGTAATACTACAGGACCTTACAAAACATGTAATTCATTCGTTGAACGTGTCAATTATTTTTAATTTATATTCTATCAATACAGACCACAAAATAAAGTTTTTCTATATTTAACAAAACATGGTAACATATTTTAATTTATTTATTTGTTTATCTATTTTTTTAGAAATGCACACTGGCACTGGCAATAGCTTTTAAAATGTTGTCATGTTAGAGGACTCAGCACAGACAGAGAGGTTTTTGAATTTGTTTTATCTGCTTGCATGTACAGTAATGCCAATATGATAGAAGTGAATTTACCTAATATTTTTCTACAAATGAAATTTACCTGCATAATTTAATCTGTTTTGATTGAACCAAAATTTGAAAAATTAATTTTATAATATATGTGTGTGTTATAATTTTATAGAATAAATAATTATAATAATTGACATAAACCTTTAATAATATTACAAGTGCTATAGAGGCTGTTCATCATGAAATTTTTTACGCTTACTAGGTTTTTCCTAATACATTACTACCAAATACAAAACCTTAATAACATCAAAAGCTATATTAGTGAAAGCTTTTCCTTAATTTATTTCTCAAAAAAGTTAAACTGATTTATTTGAACAAATATTGACCCAAATTATTTACATTGTACTCTAAGCAATCAATAAAGATTTAATATTGTGGATATACAAATACAAAAAAATACTATAATGGTTTTCCTTTTTTTATAGTTTTTGTATCAACATAGGAAGCTATAATGTTTTTATTGTTTGTAAGATAAGAAATGATTTTTTACTATCGTACTAAACTTTATTTAATAAATATTCTTACCCTGCTGGTGACTTTAACAGTTAGAATATACAAAGAAGTTTTCTCGAAGTCCAACGGATTCAAGAGAAGTATATCGCCTGTGGTAGGATTGACTGAGAATTTATCCTCGTGGTTTCCAGATACAATTTCATACGTCAAAAAGGGCAAAGGATTTGCTTTAATGGTTCCAATAACTTCTCCCACTATTGTGTTCTCCGGTACGTCACTCCATGTTGGGTTGTCTATACAGCTAAAAATAAAATTTAATACCTTACATAGGTAGAAAAAAAGAAAATTTTATGTAGCACATAATTTAGATAAAAAACTTTACTCCTTATTAATAAAAAAAACAAAAAAATATACTTCAAAGTTTTTTTTTTAAATTGAACATAGATTTGTTGAGCTACTATAATTTTCAATTGTCTTTTATTATATTTTATACATTGTGTGAACATTAGTTGAAACACATGATTTTACTATGTAATTGTATTTCCTTCTTAACCAATTTTACTCTTTATAAATATATTAAAACGTATTTAAGACCTATCTTTTAACATTCAGAAATGAGACCAGAATTAATTAGATTAGATTAATGGAGTAGGTAGGTTTTAATTAAAATTTCATTTATTTAATATAATGTCAAAAATTATTACAAATGATTAAATCTAACTAACTAAGATTAAGACTATTACTAAACCATAATACTATAAAAATATTTATGCATGTGTGAAATTTTAGAGTTTTCAAACAATTTTAGAGTACTAGCAGTAAGCCCGTCCTTAGTATGGGTTGTAGGATTCAGTTTAAATAAAAAAGATTATCATACAAAAATGTAAACCTGAAATCCTAATTAAATCAGTACAAAGAAAATAAGTCAATACCCAGTTTTATTATTTAGCATTAGTTGACAATTAAACCAATATTATGATTAGTTATACGTTAAACTCACTTTTTAATATAGTATGATTTCTAAATGGGCTTATCATTGACCAATATAAACTGACTAATATTGATTTGACAGCTGTTTGTTTTTCTTTCTAATAAATCTTTAAACTAAAAAGATAGCTGTTTATTACCAGTAGGTGGTTCATTGAAAGCAAAATGTGACTAATGTCGCGAAAAAGTGGGGTTTAAATGCTCGTGATCTACTTTTTAAGGGGCGGCGAACAATTTCAAGCTTTAAAAAACCTTCTCTGGAATGTAGAGAATGCAGAAATAAGTTTCATTGTTATCAGTTTTCCCGTTTTTTCGGAGAAGACGGCGTAAAATGCCTCCTGGAGCGTCACAGACAAACAGACACAAATTGAAATAAAACTGGTTTCAGCTTCTCTAACGCACGAAACGTAAAAATAACTAAAAAATGAATAATTCTGAGGAATTTATAGACACTAATTTTATTTATATACATTTGTTAAATTTTTATTTGTATCAAGATGACATTTTTTCAATATCTTTGCCACACTTTTTGCTACTAGAATATATAAATATATATAAATAAAATAAATAAAAACATATTTAATAAAGTTCAAAGCTAAATTAGTTAAAGTGTAAGGACGAAATGGTCTTAAACACTAATAAACTCCAAGGAGAGAGGAAGTGGAGGGAGAAACTTTACGAGTGAAATTGAATAGGCTATTTTAAAGTGCGTGTTTCTGTTTATTGCTGTTGTCGTGTTGTCTGATACTAATGTCAGATGGGAATTTTAGATGTGTTTTTAATCGATCAAGGTTTATATAACTTTTGCAAATACTTTTAAGCTATGGTTATTTTTTGAAGCTTGGGGTTAAACTTGGTTAACTTTGCTTTCAATGGTAAGATTACCTAGAAAAACAATAGATAATGTATTTTCAATTTATTCAAAATACGGTTTATGTGATATACAACCTACTTCATTAAATTAATTAAGTGGTCTAGTCTTTAAATTTAATTTATAATCTATAATACAGTGAAAATGTACAATATACTTGGATTATAACAATTTATAGGTTTTATAATGTAAAGAAATTATTTAAAAAAGAAAAAAATCTAAAACATAAATTTCAACTTTTTCAGAAGGAGGAACCTAAAAATGTATAAATTAATGCAGGATTTAAAATGAAAATCGAAAGTACACTGAAACAAAGTAATTGAAAAATAATTTATTAGTGTATATTTAAATAAAATGTTAGAAAAAGCAATGTTCGTCATGACAAAAATTAAAATATTTTACATTATATGATACCTTTAGAATCGCTAATGTCTGATAATCTAAGGTTACACAATTTTTAGTTCCAGTTCTTAAAAATTGTGGGTAAATTTATTACACATGTTCAGTCATATACCTCTATCATTAAGGTAAAAAACTAGAAATTGCACAAATATTTACATTTAACATTTTCAAACCTTTTATTTTTAAACACTCATTACACTACACGGATTATTTGCTAGTTAGAAAGAGACGCTAACTAGTTATAATGGTATATAGATCATCTCTGTAGTTTAGCAAGTGTAGATATTTAATACCTGATTTTTGGAATCATTTATGCAACTGATTGATAACGATTTTTTTTAAATTTTAATTCCTTATGATAGAGGAATATTCTTCCTTGGAATAAAATATTTCCTTAAACATTTAACAAATTTCACTGAAAGGTATGTAACTTAATTTTATTCGTTGTAAAATAACACTTAACACTCGTGTATATTTTAGTCATAAGGGTTTTAACTTACATTGGTGGTTTCTTCTCAGAAGGCACAATGGTTATATCTAAACGTAATTTCGACTGTAAAGGGGGAGACCCCTTATCCACAGCTTTTATTACCAACTGATAATTTGTAGTTACGTCATAGTTTAAAATATTGTTTAAAAATACGTCACCAGATCCTGGATTTATTTTGAAAGTTTCGTTGATATTTCCTGAAAAAATATAAAGAACAATAAGTAATAAAGGCCTAGTAAAGAAGTACAGAATTATAATTTTTTAAATAACTAAATATAAAATAGAATATAATATATTTTTTATTCTAGTATTTTTTACTATAGTAATATTTAAATATATTAAAAAATAAATTGGATCAGAGTGGTTTTATACCATATTTTATTTTTTAGAAGCTTTTACTTCTAAAATCTTTAACACATTTACGAATACATTGAAAATACAAGTATAATTTCCTTTATTAACTTGAACTTTTAATTCAGAAAATGTTTACAGCTTTAATTAATTTATAATACATTCTTTCTATTATAAACATAATTCTTATTTCAGGAAAAATAATGAACATTTTCTATCATTTTACCTTTCATTTTCTAAATATTACCTTTCATTTAATAATATTGTCTTCCTAAACATTATTCTTGGAACTAAATTTCACACTGTTCTAAAAATTAAGCATATATTTTAATTTTATTAATATTTTAAAATACATTGTCATCGTGTTTAAAATTAATTATTCAGTTAATCCATCACCTTACACGAAAGTTTGTTCACATGTTAAACAGACGTAATAATAAATTATGAAAGTTCCTAAGATTGTTTGAAACATGTAGGCTATCTGAGACAGACTTTGAACATAAATTATCACACCAACCTGATACTATAGCGTAATTTATCTCTCCATTTTTCCCGTCGTCTATATCCGAAGCCACGACCGTTTCCACTAGATCCCCGACCCTAAGGTCCTCGGACACCCTGACGCTGAGGGAATCACCCGAGAACACTGGAGGGTTGTCGTTGACATCCAACACAGTAATGTGAACCCGGACGTAGCCGAATTTAGGAAACTTCCCACCATCTGAGACCCGTACGGTCAGAAGATGGGAACTGATTAGTTCTCTGTAACAAAATAGAACTACTGAAGTAAAATGCTGTCACAAATGACGTTCTTTGACTTTGTCTTATTCATCCTAAAATATGAAATAAAAGGTATCAGTAGACTGACACATACTTTCGCCCTAGAATTTGGAAAGATAATCTTCTAATTTTGCCAAATTCTAGGTTCCAGCTCACCCGAGGTTAGAATGTGATTCCAGTGATTCCAAATTCCGAAATTTCGTAACATTTTTGATTAACTTATAATAATGGAAATTGTCCACAATTACAATATAAATAATTTTGAAAAGTATACTCCTTTTTCAGAAAATTTGTTTGGAAAGTAAATAAGTTGAAGTGTTTTGTTCTTATAAACTGTAAAATAATAATAATGTCTTATATTGGTTTATTGTGCTTTGAAATTACCTAGTAGTTATTACAATTACTTATAGACGATATTTGTTAAAGAAATATATTCTCCATGTTGGCTTAGATTAAAAACAGTTTTTAAAATTTACTTTTTAGGCAATGATTTTACACTAATGTTTTAAAGTTCCATGTGCAAATTTGTAAAACAAAATTCTATGGACGATTTGATCCAATAATTATTTTAATTTGCAATCCATGTATGAATAATTAATAATTTAAATAACTGAGATTCAATTTAAGGGCTTGACAGTCATTCAAAAATTCGAATCTTTGAATAAATTTGAGCATATTTTTATATATTACATTTACAATATTTGAAATAAAGTAGTTTTGTGCAAGAAACCTAGCTTCCCTGATTCAATACACCTACACAAATCTTTCCTCTAAGAAACATGGCTCTCTGTGATTCAAAGATCGCTAGTCACAAGCGAACCCGAATGTCGGACCCTAATTTCGTTAAGTCACGTAGTCGATAGTGTTTAAGTCACGTGACTAAACGTGACAAGGGAACTTCTTTGTCGGTGATTTTCCTAGGTGGAAACTTGTACTCACATTCAGGTCTTTTCTGAAACGATCAATCTACAAGTAATATTGGATTGAATAAATCTCAGTGAGAAATAATCTATTTGCAATATTCGATTCGTTAATTTTTTTACAATTTTAACATTTTAATAGTTTTCAAATTTGTATGACACACAATTTCACCAAACTATGATTCTATTGTGCAAATTTTTAGTTTATATTTTGACTAAACAAACGTACAAAAAAGTATGAATAATTTAGAACTGCAAGTTAAATTTCGGTATACAGTAAAATGAGAAAGGGTTTTAATATATTTCTTGGTAAAAAAATGGTTTTAAACTTATTTAATGATGATTAATATTTAAGTAATTATATTATATACTAAAACAGTACTTATTGATATCTAATGTCACACAAGAAATTAAAATATGTTATCAAATAAAGTAAATTAAAAATAAATACAAACAAAGAATACGGAGAGATCTCATTCGGTCCACAGGGCATTTGGTCCACCGTCTCCCCACTTTAGTCTGATGGAGGGGGAGTGAAGAGACACCCTCAGACAACGCTCTGCGGAGTTAAGTTAGGTTGATTATTGATAGTATGAATATATAAATTTGTTTGTCACAGCCTCCGTCCCTTCATTCTATTGCTCCCTCCCATCAAAACACTTTTTAACCCTCCAAGTGCTAACATCATTGTGAGATGTCAGCGAGTTGCAATTGTACAGCGCTATTGAAATCAACAATTACCGTCACGGTGCTGCCATCTGCGAGCTAATACATACAACTAATCGTGTAGTTACCTATTCTGACGCTTGAGTTCGTTATTTTGCCGCTAGAGTATGCTTTTATAGCCAAATAAGTACTTTCTTAGACGGTGGTCCTTTGTAGTGTAGTGGTTAGACTGTTGCGTACAACAGTTGAAGCCATTCGGAGTGACGAGGGTTCGAATCCCGACCATGAGCAATGCCAATTTGGCTTGCAAATGTGTGGTATAATGGAGTGGAGGGTCCACCTAAAATAAACGGTGACCGGCTTGGGTGGAATTTGACGGCTTAATTGGGATTGCAGTGGACACATATTTTGCTTTTATGTTAGTGGTTATAAGGGGAGGGCATGTTTTGTGTTTTTTATGTATGCCTAGTACTTTATGAAGAGCTGCATAAAAATAACAAAATTTAAATAGTCATAGCACTTGGAGGGTTAAAGATGACCATTGGTTAAAAATGATCGAAAATATATTTTATTTATTTACTCTACCTACTTTATTTCTATTGGTAAGTGATAATATACTTAGGGTGGTATTTAAGGAAATAAATCATAGTAGAATGACATAAAAAACACGGTGGATCGATTGCACTGTGGATCAAACGTATAGTCCCAAAATACAATGGAAAAATGCTAAATAATTTATTGCATATTTGTAATGTGTAAATAAAAAAAATAGCTAATTTGTTACTTCTTTATCATGTTACGCTATTGAGCTTAAGCTCAAGTTTTGGAGTCATTCACGCTACCAACGTAGCCTTCCTTACCTATCAAGCGGAGCGGAGGAAAAGAGATCTCCGGAGGCTGGGTCCACAAGGAACATGTCGGAGTGAGGATGTCTGTTGTAGATGGTGAAGAGGAGGTCGGAGTTGACATCGGCGTCCTCGGCAGTGAAGGTCGTCAGGATAGTACCAGGTGGAGTGTCTTCAGGTATGTTCAGGAGATATTCTCTCTCAGAGAACGTCGGATGGTACTCGTTCACATCTAAAATCTTAATTTCCACCTGTAAAAGAAAACGATTTCTGTTAACAGTGTACATTTACTTGATTATACCTTTTTCTACATATAATTAATTGTAAGAAGGATGTATTGTTTTCAAAATACCTTTTAAATCTAAGTTTTAGAGTATTTTTCCGTTTTGGACAACGCTAAACACAAAAAAGGTTTTTTTTCAAAAATATATACACATACGTACGTTTGTGTGAGTGTCCTAAAAATACTTAACAACCTAAACAATCTAAATGTCTGAATAACGGCTCTTTTTGTAACAATTTCCTGACTTAAAGGGATTGGGGTCTAAAATAAGAACATAATAGATTATATTAATTAGATTAGCATTTCAAACAGAGACCTGACAAGGTATTTTAAGCAAGTGTGAATGAAACATGAGTTTTTAGAAGATTGTGGCGCGATATTGTAGTCTTGTTACTGACTAAGGCTGACATGTTCCTTTGACAGAGCTGTTAATTAATATCCCAACAACCGATGGCATCTAAGGTACCAATAGTTTAACGTGGAGTTAGAACCAATTTTGGTTCTGAATTACAAACAGGTCTATGAGGATGGTATTTGCGAATGAACATAGTTTTCAATAGTGCGGACGCCAATCCACACAAGAATACTAAGAATAAATTATAATAGTGTAATAATATGGCATTATTCAATAATATGTATGTTGAAATAGGTCTATGAAGTCAAATAATAATTTATTTTAGTTTTTTTCGGAAAAATCATAAAGTTATAAGACTATTCACCGTCACCGATCAAATCCGGGTCAAAAACTAAACACATCACTAATTAATTTCAGTTATTAGTCAACGAGAAAATAAAAAAATGTCTGAGAAAATATAGTTCACCATTAGTGGTAAACGCAGTACGTTGTCTGAGGGCGTCTTATTTTAATAGAGATTGTAAAAAAACTTTACCTTATTTCTAAATCGTTTTATGCAGTGTTAGGTCATATAATCCAATGAAACCGCGTTATTACCACTTAGTTTCAAAATATAATAACCTGTATAAAATGTCAAAAGGGTTTAATTATTTAAATGGAATAGTTTGCTTTTAAACAATAGAATAAGTCAAAACTATAAATCGAATTTCAAGTTTAACGTGCATAGCAATTAACAAAGGGGTGACATTCTCATTTACATATACATTGCCCTCCCACATAGACAACAGTTCGATATAGACGAATCAAGCTTACATAGAACCACATAGGCAAAACTAATAAACAGTAGATATAATCGGTAGCATCTGGACCAGTGACGTCACTGCCTTACGTTCGGAAGTAGTAATGCTATCTACTATCCACATACTCAAGTGGTAAAACCTTAATTCAACCCGTGAGGGGTCGCGTAGCTTTCTTTTCCACCGGGACGTCTGTATTTGTTTAATATCTGTCAAGGTCACGAGTTTTCTCCCTTCGCATATTTACAAATGGACTTGCACGCTAGCCACTTGACTATACTTCACCTCTTTCCTGCGTGTTGGTATTTGTCTGGAGTCCGTTTACGGCGTGTACCGGTGGATTCCTCCGTTCGCAACTCTTGGCGTTGGTGCGATTTTGTGGTTTTATCCAGTGATATTTAAGTGCTTTAGTAACTTATGCACAGTAATATAGATCTCAGAGAGGAGAAATCATTTAGAAGTCTATTAGATAATGTTTAGGAAGAAGTAAACCTTGTGAAAGCAATCCTGTGAAATCCAGGAGCGATTGGACGAGAACGGTTTGTTGACGAACCTCCTGTGCTGTCCACTAAGGGGAGTTTGGACTGAGACTTTTGTTGAAGAAGAATTAAAAGAGTAAGAAAACTGGGAACACTTATAACACGTAAAAGACCAACCTGCCACTAGAGAAGACTACGACTAAAAGACTTTGATGACTTGAGATTTTGCTGAACTGGTAA
Organism: Nephotettix cincticeps; assembly: GCA_023375725.1. Taxonomy (NCBI): domain Eukaryota; kingdom Metazoa; phylum Arthropoda; class Insecta; order Hemiptera; family Cicadellidae; genus Nephotettix; species Nephotettix cincticeps. The sequence goes on from CM041786.1 coordinate 143,656,814, forward strand.
AATATTTTCGTTTCTCCTTATTATTTTACTAATTATTGTTATTTATTTTCCTTTACATAAAAATGTATATAAATAATAATGTTTATTATTCTAATAAAAACTTTTTTACATTTTGAAAAGTGACAGGCCCTTAATGAGATAATTTTTTTTCAAAAACGTATTTCATATACTTTTAACTTGAGACTAAACTACAATGCTATTCTATTTAAATATTAATTAGTAACATTTATTTAATAAAAACAAATGTTTATAATATTTTTATAAGTTTTGTAAGCCCGGTGGAATCGCCGTGCGTGACCCCTGACGTAATGTTTTTAAGGAGACCTCTCACCGGTTAATTACACAAATTGAAACTGTTAGTTTTAAACTACTAAGCTATACACATTTATTTCACAAAAATATAGAAACTGTTTTTGATATAATTGGACAGTACTAAAACATTTGTAACATTTAGTAACATGCACTTAACAGCACCTAAGGGGTGACTTTATCATAGCCTTTTGACAAACAAATTACAATAATGTTACAAAACGCTGCAAGAGATTTCTTTGTTGGTACTCGTGGATAAATCTCTGACATGAAAATACATAAAATCCAACGTTCATCTGCAGTCACAGTTTGAAAATATATCATACTCAAAACGTCGCGTTGCAGTCCAATTAACATGGACATGTTTCGATCCGCCAGGGACGGCAACAAAACATCGGGAATAAAATATACAGCGCATCGCGCGACCCCTGGCGGTGTACCTTCTAACTAAACGCTTCGTTTTACGGTCTGCTTATTTGATCAACGTTTTTTTAATATCAAATAAGCTATAAATTATAAAAAACCCCATAGTAATTGTATAATAACTAACAAAAGTCGATAATCATTTTCATTCACAGCTGACCTTGCATGCATATATTTCTTGGATCTATGATATATTTCACTGTTATTTGTATGATATATACCCCAGTAAAGCCTTAACGTGTTTTTAAAATTGGACAGTCTAAAACATTTGTAACATTTAGTAACATGCACGTAACAGCACCTAAGGGGTGACTTTATCATAGCCTTTTGACAAACAAATTACAATAATGTTACAAAACGCTGCCAGGGATTTCTTTGTTATACTCGTAGATAAATCTCTGACATGAAAATACATAAAATCCAACGTTCATCTGCAGTCACAGTTTGAAAATATATCATACTCAAAACGTCGCGTTGCAGTCCAATTAACATGGACATGTTTCGATCCGCCAGGGACGGCAACAAAACATCGGGAATAAAATATACAGCGCATCGCGCGACCCCTGGCGGTGTACCTTCTAACTAAACGCTTCGTTTTACGGTCTGCTTATTTGATCAAAGGTTTTTAATATCAAATAAGCTATAAATAAAAAAAACCATAATAATTGTATAATAACTAACAAAAGTCGATAATCATTTTCATTAACAGCTGACCTTGCATGCATATATTTCTTGGATCTATGATATATTTCACTGTTATTTGTATGATATATACCCCAGTAAAGCCTTAATGTGTTTTTAATTGTGTAGCCTTAATTGTGAAATTTTAATTTATATCTGGCCGTCTTTCAATAAAGATGTTTAAGGTATTTTCCGTCAAAACGAGGGCACCCACTAAAATGAAACTTATTTTCGTTAGCTTTTAACTTCTTCCATACACTAAACTTACATATAATTCATATTACTTTTTTTTAATAATTAATCTTTTGAAACCTTTCCTAGTACATGAGCCCAAATTATTATACGATAGGAGAAATGAGATTAAATTAATTCATTGGACAATAATTTATAAGTGCCTAAGTGCATAAATATTTGAAGATACTTTTAAAATAATATAGTATATATGATCATTCCAGGTAAATTAATTCTTTGTCTAAGATAATTCCTAAAAATGTCTTATTACTAACTTCTTCTATTTCAAAATTATTATCAATATTTTAACGATATATAATGAGAGAATTATATGTCCTTTCAAAGCCTGAAGATGATCGATGCATGAATCAAAACTAGTTGTCACTAGCAAATAATTTGGATTACATTGAAAGCAGATATCACTAACGATGTGCACCTAGTTTTGCCCCTATCTCAGTTAATTACAAAAACATATTTTATTATAAAAACAAATAAAGAAAAAAATAAATTAAACCGCCGCAGAAAAAATATTTCAAATTACAATAAAAAAACTAATGAAAAAAAAATAAAAAACATGCATTTAAACAAAAAATACTAGAAATAAAAAAAAAATACAAGGCAAAAATGTTTGCGGCTAAAAAGCAATTTTAAGTTTAGAGAGGAAATTCATGAGTACTAGCACAGAAGCTGATTTGTACAGCCTAAAACAGACATATACAATCCAACAACTAACCTTTGTCTAAGAATCAGAATACGAAACTAAACAAAACATTACAATATTTTAAGAAAAATGACACAATTATATGTCCAAAAGCCATGAACGATGATGAAAGAGAATCGAAAGTTGAGAAGCAAGCAAATTTGGAAATATGAAGCACGATAATACTAACCAGCTAGAGACAGCTCCCTACTCATTACCTAACACTAAATACATACTCAGGTAGTCTACGCAGGTGTAGTATATAAAAGGCTGTCTTTAAAAAAATATAAATAAGACTTAATTTTTAAAGTAAACTAAGTATTCACATTGTTTCAATACATTCTTTCAGGTAAAAACACATTTCATTTCATATACACGCGTATGCTACTAATAATTAAAAAAATCTTTATCAATTAGAAAAACTTTGTTATTGAAATTTTTGTTGCGGACATTTTCTAAGGCAATTAGTTAAAAATTTCACGAAGTTTCGGTATTTGGAATATAATCTCGTCCTCACGTGAGCGCCAACCTTGGACATGTTAAGATTATTATATATAATGAAGACGAATGCATTACGAAGGCGAAAACAAACATATTTTTAGAAGTAAAAAGTAATAAGGAACGAAATTCACGTACACAAAATAAACCGAGTACGTCCACATGCCACATGTGCTCATGGAGCACTGATTTTTATAGTGTGGACGTACTTTTTTGTGGGTTTCAATGTTTTTTACGGGATTAACTTTTGAAATGGATGTGTATTAGCTCTAGGGGTGTTAGCAATTTGTGAGATGAAAATTTGAAACATAAGAATAGCTGTTTAGATGAACTAGATAGATATATCCATAATCTAACCTATTTTCCACAGGGAAGTAGATATAAACATTTTTATTTCAGCTTTGTACTGGTTTAGTGTGGACTATGTAATATTATGGTAATGTTCTAGGTTCCAACTCTGCTGATGACAAATTGAGACTCCAAATTTCGAAACGTAACTAAACTATATTTTTATTATTCGTCATAAAAATGTTTTCCAATGAAAATTTATCCATCAAAACAAAACTTTCAAATTTGCTTGTGCAATAAGATATGTTATAACGCATTTAATTACAGTACCATATGAAATCCTCACTGACATAAAGGTAGCCAATTACCTGCATGTGCCGTATGTGCGTAGAATTGAAGGCAGCAATGTTCACCTCCATAGCTGACATAGTTTCGCAATTAAGCTCCCCCATTGTCAATAATTGGCCTCCTTCCACCACGAAATGAGCCTCGCCCGCCCACGCTGCAACATACCATCTTCGTATTAATATAAATAAATATACCGTGCAATCATTTCAGTTTTCATAGTTATCTACAAAAAATTCTTCAACATAAAAAAATATCTCATATGGCTTTCGTACCCAAATTTAAGTCAGAAAAAGTATATTTTTACTATTTATCTTTGTTATATACAATACTTATTTACCTTTCTGAAATGGGTATTTTAAGCCAAGTATGAATGAGACATGGGACATAGTTCCTGACTAACGAGACAGAACATTCGTGAAGGCTACAACTTACTGGGACCGGACGTGTCCTGTAATTCAGATACTAGGTGGTCACAAATTTGGATAGTTGTGAGAATGGTCAGTGGATGTGTTATTCTCGTGTGGTATTCCTAATTATTAGACCAATTCGTAATTATGAGAGAGTGGTTCGGACTTGAAGTTAAACTGTAGATCTCTTAGATACGTCATTGACTGTTAAGCTATTGATTAGCAGTTCTGTCTGAGTAAAAGCTTTAGTCAGTAACAAGATTACAAGATTCCACCACAATCATTCTTAACTCATATTTTTAGTTAAAAGTATAAAACTTAATTATAACATGTTCCTTATATAGGACTGTTGAATATTAACTAGTCCAAACCACTTTTGCTTCTGAATGAAAGATGGGTCTAGTTATGAGCATGATCTTTCCAGATGAACATAATATTCAGTAGTATAGACGTTAATACACGCAAGAGAATATCACATCTAATGACCATCGCTCATAATTATCCACAATTTGTGATCACCTAGTAGCTGAATTACAGGACACACCATGACAACCCATATTACAGGACTAGCTAAGTAATTCAGTAGTCATTGAACCTAATCATAATCTAAAGGTGTCTGGCTCTTTCTTGACACAATGTTTTGATATTAGGACACTGGATTCAAATGATTTAGATGATGAAGCTACTTTTCATAAAGTCCATTAATAAATGTAATTCACTCTCACCCTTCTCTTGATTTTACCTTATAATATCGACGGAGGTCCCTTTTTGGAAGTTGGAAATAGTTTGGGACGTGGTCTCAAATAAGAATCTTTAAGATTTTCTAATTCAAACCAAGGATTATTTATATAGGGTTTAGTGAAATAGAGAAAACAAAGTAGTTCTGGAAAAAAACTCGGTTAGTATGCATCATGTAGAAATGATGTTGTGCTATTTTGTTTGGCTATTTAAGAGATCGAAACCTAGAAGAAATCGAAAATTGCATGACTAGACTATGATTTTTTTTAGTGGAAGCTATTCTTTTTGGTTTGTTTCAGGATGTAACATGGATACCCAACAAAATTTCAAATATTAATAACGTGTTTGTTTGTTAATTAAATGAGGAAAAGCTCCTTTGAGAACACTAGTGTCATCTCTAGTTGTAGTATGTGACTGACGATAGGTAGGTAAATCATAATTTTAGCAAATCTATATAGATAACATTTTGTAAAAAAATTAAAATTGTTTAAAATAATGGTAATAAAACTTTGTGAGACGTAATAAGTCCTTACCAACAATCAAGTATGTTTCACCATCGTTAAGGTTTAGGTTGTCTAAACTCATAACAACGTCCCCTGAGGTCAAGCTCTCTTCAACTTCTACGGTTTTTTTGTCCAATTCCCTTCCTTTGCTAAGGGTCCTTGCATTCTCATCTATATAAACCGTAACCTTTGCTATCGAACTTCTACTTGGACTTCCATGATCGACAGCCTTCACCTGAGACAACAAATTATTAAAAACATACTTAACGTTAATTGTTATTAGTGTGATAGATTAAAACTGTCTATTATGGGAACATCATGGGATTTGTATGGACACTTTTGAAAACTTAAGATAAATTTAAAAATAAATACATTTTTTATAGATTAGGTGGCAATATTTTTTTCGGACTATTCTCACATTAAGTGACGGCTGAAATTCCAAAAAGGACATCTATAGGTGTTTGGAATTTTGATGTCACATTAAAGAGCTCCACCACAAAATCACCTTTTGGTCAACTGTTAGGTTATTTTAAGAAAGACCCAAACATGACTTTTTAGTGACCTTACCCAAACATGACTTTTTAGTGACCTTAACTGCATTTACCTTTTTTATGCGCTTGTTCATGTAAATTTAAAGCTCTTACCAAGGAAAATTTGAATATAACCCATCTGACGTCCACAACATGGGATATATTCCTAAATGGGATTGGTCCTGTAGATAATGAAATACATATTAACACATATGATGTATTTCATTTACATATGAAATAAATCAACTATGTTTTATCATAATTATTCCTTAACTTCAAATCCTTCCAATGGTATCATTGTTTTAGATATTTTTGTAAAATAACAAGTATTTGTTCACCTAAAATGCTGTACCTTTTGTAGATTTTGATATGGATACGTCTTTTTCTGAAAACGTACTATTTGTTTTACAAAAGTACACTTTTCTCAAAAACTAGCAGACATAACTAGATGATTTTTTCTGGTAGTCTTATAACACATAATCACTCACATCTTTGCACTCACAGAACTAGAATTATTTCTGCATGGATTTAAAAATAGTATTAAAATATAAATATAAAGTATTATTTGAAATTCTCGTTTTCTGAGTATTTAAATACTTATAAAACCATTAGTTTTATATAAATATATTGTAAATATAGAAATAAATTAGTTGTAGCAATACCTTCAAGATTGTGATAATCTTACTTAAAATTTTACCTAAAGTTGGGTAAATTTAACGTTACAAGTTTAAGCCCTACTCGCTCCTCTTTAAGCTATCACATACTCATCACATAAGCTCATCACAACTTACCTGAAAGTCATATTTAGCTCCTGGTAAGATGCCCATAAAAGGATATACAGCCCCAGTTTTTGAGTTTATCGTGAAAGGAGAATTCGTTGAAATGCTGTAAGTTACGTTTCCATTGCTTCCTTCATCTTTGTCTACAGCAAAAACCTACAACTCAATCAACAACAAGAGACAGTAAATATTGTGTCCAAAATATTTTGCAATAGTAATTTTAAGGTGAAAATTAGTTAAATGTCAGTGAATTAATAAATTTATTATTTTACAAACAACTTTCACCCTATGAATTCTTTCTTTACATAAACAAAACTCGATATTAAATTTTACTAAAATGTGCAGGTAAGAATATAAAATGGAATATTTTATAATAATTCAGTTTAATGTATTTAAACACAAACAGTTTCTTTACACTACTTCTTACTTCTTTACTTTAAGAGAAAAAAACATAGATCAATGTCGAACTTTGTAATCATATTAGGAATAAACTGTAAGATTATTATTATATAAAAAGATTTTTGCACTATAAGAAACACAAGTTAGTTTGTATTGTTGTGTGGACAGAAAATACTTACATAATGCTTTGACCACAAGGTTGCACATAATTTTTCTAACCATAAAAAATATATTGTCAAAGTAGTATACGACTAATATTGTAATTGTTAAAAAGATAGAAGTGACTTTATCGAAGTGATTGTTTAAGAAAAATACGTAATACATTAAACTTTACCAAACCTATACAAAAATTACAGGAAATAGTTATATGAAGAATAAAAAAGTGAAAAATAATAGGAAAATCTTCCAGATTAAGAATACAATTGCATTCAAGTCAGACCTTACTTGCAACAAAGGGAGGATTTCCATCTTGGGAGCGACATAGAACCATCTCCAACTGTCATATTCATGTGTTACAGTGCGCAGCGCCTTCTGAACGGGGTTCTGCAACATTATTTACATTAGGTTGAATTTTATAGCGTCTTGGAAGCTGTAGACTGGATATAAGGGTTTATGGTTAATATGGATAAGAAAGAGTCGTATTTACTCAACACTGTGGTTTACTTATTTTAAAGTAAATAAACTATTACACTATTACATTGGAAAAAACAAACGTTGTGCCAAAGATGTTAATTGTTTTCTACTCAAATACATAGTCAAGGTTGAGGGGTATATAACGTTTATGGAATTAAAATAATACTCGTCACATTAAATACACCATAGTGTAATGGAATAATTTAATGCAAAAAAATAACACAGGAGCTATAAATTTGATGGTTTTCAGCTATATAAATTACAAATAAATTTATTAGCTACATTATACGGGTCAAATTGTTATTTTCATTCGATGCACATTCTTCTTTTGAAAGTGCACTTACAGACAAGACATTCAATGTAGTTCAAGAAACACATTATGTCGTTGAACCCGCTTCGACAGTGGTTAAGTCATGAGACATTTTAGTGTCTTAAAAGCACTACCTGTGTTCCGGAAACCAACCAACTACTCAAGATTAGTTACGTATGTTTAAACAAAAGTGTAAGCTAGTATAAAATGAATTTATATAATTTTCAAACAAATTTAATTGTATGATTTTAAAATGTGAGGTACTATCCAAAGGATATATTCTGCTGGATTTATATTAGACATTAGTTGTCTTTTTTTGTGAGCTGCCAATATATATATTATTTTACAGTAAAAATCTATTTCACTCATAATTTTCTAGCATTTGATCCATTTTACAATTAAAATATTTCGCCATTGTACTATTCTTTCGTACCACACGTTTAATAATATTATCATATAAGAATTCAATACGTTGGTGTTAAAGAAATAATGGAAAAAATATTGAAAAAGAAGAAGGAAATATAAGATGTTTATGAGATTATAAATCATAAAAAATATCTTATATGTATTGTTTTTGTGTCTCGGAAATGTTCCTAGGAACTGTATATGCGAAAGGAGCAGCCAAGATTCAGGGCAAGCGAGGGTCCGAGCGCCTGGAATTCACTAGAAGAGTAGCTACATTACATTACACTACAACGATACTGGAAGCTTTTAGAAACGGAAGGCGCCGAGTCCATTCTACGCGTACAGATATAAAACCCAAGCTCGGCATGACATAGAAATGTCTTCTGTGTGGATGCCAAATGGATGTGCAGTGACAAAAAATATTTGTTTAATAACAGTGATTTTTACTTGTAAATTTTGACAATAGTAGCTACCAAAGACTAAATTATTTATTTAACCAGCTGTTAGTATTAAACGTGTTGGTTGTGTTTATGTTACTGACAAACCTCAAAATAACAAATTCCTTGATTTAATAGAATATCTTTAAATCCCATTAAACTATGTAAAACACACAATTAAAATTTTACACAAAAGTACCTAGGTACGTTTAAAACCCTTACTGCAATGAATTTTTAATAATACTGGCAAGAAAGAGGTTAGATCTAGATAAAGAATTTTATAGTAATGATTTACGTACATTATTTCACTTTTACATGACAAGTGGTATACGACTCATTCTTGCCATAACGTACGTAACAAATAAATCACAACCAGAATCATATGTTAGAAAATTCGTCATCCTCTTGCTTAAGCTACTTCTGGCCCTATCTTCTTTTTAGTTACCAATCATACCATACTGTTTAGTGTATTTTTGTTGTACCACACTATTTCAAATATATGGGTTCGTTTGCTAACCATGTTGTTTTGCTAACGTAAATTTGTCATTGGAGATTAACCCTGCATCAAGCGAATAGTGAAGTTACCCCCACACCTGCAAAATTTTTGCAGGTGTGGGGGTAACCTTCACCTTTTAACCCTTTTTTCAAAATATTCGCAGGTTTTACCCGGTTTGTCGTTCTACATCAATGTGGAGTTGAATTTTGTCAGTGTTTGGAGGAAACCTCCGTTGGCGGTTGATAACGTTGTTGTTAATGCAGAGCCACAATTAATGCACACTTGATCATGTTTCATAAACAAATGCAATAATGTTGTAAGGATTTCATTAGCTTTTTAATCCGTAACTGTTATTATATTGCTATTTCGTGGCCTAGAATTCATCAACGTTTTACTGATAGGGAAAGAGAAGACAAAAGTGAGACTTAATCCGTAAAATATTTATTTAACTAATATTAAATTTATGTTATTTATTATTCTTTATATTTAATTCGTTTTGCTCGTCATTTTAAATCATTTAAACCTCATTATTAAATTTATAGTTTTTTTATTTAACATTGTATTTCTATTGCATAAAATAGAGTAAAAAAATGTAGGTTATTTAAGACTTTATGGTATAAAACTATGTTTTTCCAAACTTGGAAGTAACCTCTATATGTGCCTGACGATGTTACAAAATCAGTGTGCCTAAAGAAGGGTTGAAATAGATGCATGTAACACAGTCCTTGATAAAACAAATGTTTTATTCAGTCCCTTCAGATTAATTGTGTTAAGGTTTTACTGTAAATAATAGTAGTAAATTGTAAACTATAATCATAATTTTTCTTATTTTACAGCCTGAAGAGTAATGATTTTGATAGGAATATCAGATATCTCACCGAAGGGAATATCTGAGGTATGTGAATCAGGTTAAATTCGTAGTGGTCTCTTGTGAACTGTGGTGAATGGTCGTTGACGTCCAAAACCGAGACTCTCACTTCCGTTACACTGCTCAGAGCTGGACTTCCTCTGTCCGTCGTCACCACCTGAAAACAGAAATGACGTAATTGGTTTTTGCTAAATCGTTTTACGTATCATTTTATAAATTACATATACAGTAATTTGAATGCTTTTTAGAACTGGAAATTATTTTGAACTTTAATACTATTATTTAATCGTTATTAGAAGATTAAAAATGCAATTTTTCTAATGGTAGGAAAACTAATATAATATATTAGTTTTTACTAACCAAAATTTATAATTAGTGATATAAAATAGATAATTTTGACAGTAAAAAAGTATTAAAAGGGTTTAAGTTATTTTTAGTTTTAAAATTAGTCATCATTTCTCAGTGGTTTTAGCTATTCAATAGAGAAGAAATATATTTTTAAGATAAAATTAGCTTTATCGTGTAGTAATATGTTTTACTAATTCGAATAGGTATAATGTACCTGTATCTAAATATCAAATTACAGTGTTACGAATGATTGTACTTATTACTCATATTATCAAGTTGTATAAGAGAAACATTCACGTGTACCTAACTTTGACTTTATAAATGAAATACATTTAATTTCTTTTACTACAGAAGAAATTCAATGATAACTTTCTTAACGTGAATTTATTCCAAATATTTAACTTCTAAAATTTCATTAATAACTCTTCTTTTGGTGAACATAAAATTCACAGTTAGTTTTGTGTTTTAAAATATGTATTTTATTTCTGGATTTATACAATTGGGTAGGAAATATATAAGGGAATTGTTGTAATGATAAAAATTAAAGCTAAAAGGGAAAATTGACGTGAAAAAGTTCAATTTTATACACACTGCACAGTACGAAACTATTGTTGATTGTGTGTGTTCGATGACGTTCTGGTACTGACCTCCATTACATATTCCTTCACATTCTCTCTATCGAGCAGTCTGGTTGTCGATATCAGTCCTAAACATAACAATCATCATCACAAAAAATAAATTTGTAAACTTTTAGAATTTACGGTAAAATCTTTATCTCATTTTATCCCCCTAAAAGTCTTGAACTTTGTCAACGACAATATTATTGGTTAAATTGTAATTTTTAGATAGTTTATTTTAACTATATAAATATCTTGAATAAAGGATTATTGAAAAAGAGCTTGGTTACAAAATGATTAAAAATATTAAAGTTTAAACTATTTCAACGAAAAATATTGAAATAAGAAACAAAAGTTTATGGGTTTTCATTTACTACTTTCATTGTCCATTGTATGAGATGAAAAAGTTATAATTCCATCTTAATTATAAACTGATGCCTTCCACTGATATGTTTATAACGAACACAGCATAAAGGGTTTATAGTTTGCCCTTCCCACCGAATGACTTCAGCAACACTTTCCTCCAAAGACGTCCCTCGTTTTCTTTTAAGGTCAGGGGTAATAGCATCCTTAGGAGTTTTATTTCCTTTTCTTCTTTTAGGCTGAATCATCCATCATAAAAATCTGCTTCAGAGATTTTTTAACATTTTATATTATTAAAATATAATTTAAACTGTGAAAAACTCAATTTCTACAAAACTTAGGTTGTTTTTTGATTAAAGTTCATTCGTGGTGATGTTGAATTTGTGTTATTTAGATGATTTCGTATTGCGGAAAATTTTCATCAAAAAAATTAAGTTTCAGGATCTAAAATCTGAGTTGAGCAGAAACCTAGACTATTATAAGATTACTACAGAATCCGGACTAATTCGGTAATAAGCTGAAAACAAAAATGTTTAAAGCAGTCATAAAACAAAATATACCAAGCAAAAAACTCACGCACACAATAACAGAACACAAAGAAAAACACACACCTTTTGCATTGTTATTTGTGTTCAGATATTGTGTGCTTAACCTTTCTCAAAGCTGAACTGCCGTTAGTTTTACTAAACGTGGATAGATTATTGATATTCCATTTTAATAATGTTGCAAATTACCTGTGTGAGAATCTATAGTAAAGGGGAAAGCAGCCGATGTAGGTGATAGACTATACAGCAGGTTGGTACTCCTGCGGTTTTCACCGGCAGTGTTGCCAACACTGATGTCATCATCTGCTGCTAAAACGTAGCCAACAACAGTCAATGAAGGAAGGTTTTCTTCTACTGAGAAGTTATAGAAAGGTTCCAACGACAATGGAATACGATCGTTGAAATCTTGTATGGAGATGTAAACCTGTAAAAGATACATTTAAAAAAATAAAAATCCATAATATTTATAATAATCTACACAATGTGCTAAATGTTTACCTTCCAGAGTCATCACAGAGTTTTGTATTAAAATGTGTTTTTTATTAATGTAAGTAAATACATATACATCTATTTAATTTTGTGTTGTATGTTATTCCCATATATCAATTTTTCCACTAAGCACATAAACCTGTAAAAAAACTGGCATCACAAAATATGTTACCCAAGATATATAAGCAAAACACAACTACAAAGTTACTATTACACAACTTTACAAAACTCCAGAAACCACTATAAGATGGTGCAAAAGTACTCTTTAAGAAATTGTATAGCCTTAACTTCCAAATAACTTTTTAATTTAGTTTTAAATTTATCATAGTTCTTATGTGTTGGTGTAGATTCTTCATGACCTTAAATATAATGTAAATTACCTTATTTAAAAAAATCATTGTGTTGATGTTGTCGTACTACTAAAACAATGTTTTTCTGAGTATAAAAGAAATACAACAGCTCGAAAAATTTTCTAGACTTTTTCTAAATTTACTTTACAATTTAATACTCGTGGATTACTAAAGATTATCGATGGATAGATTATTGATGAGTATTTTGCCAATTTTAATTTAAATTACGAATATTTTTAAGAAATAAAATATGTAGTATTCAATTAACTGAAAAAGTATAAATTTCTCTTAAGTAAAATTTATTTAAACCGATTATCTTTTGAACAAAAATCAACGATGAATATTTTAACTACTTGTTTAAATATCGGGAATTAGTTATAGTATATCATATTTAACATTAAAAGTATGGGTTTATATACAGTATTGAATACTAGTAATAAGCAAAATTAGTTACATAACGTTTTAGAAAAAAATTAAGAACCTCCTTTAATTCGATTGAACGTTGTTTCAGAACTAAACTAAAATTAATAAGATTCAAATTCAATATTTGATTTCTAAGTACATCAAATGTAAACACACATTATGTGCTTATATATAACGGAAAGATGGATTCATTCGAAAACAATTGAAATCCATTGACGTCCAAACATCCTGTGTAACAAAACGTTTTGGCAAATACTTGAAAGATTAATTTCCGTTTTGAGCCTGATTACCAATCAGGTCAGGATTACAAATACCCCGTCGCAGCAGACCTGCGTACTCAGCGAATTTCCAAATCAATAATATAATAATAATTATATGACAAGTTTTATCAAAATCTGTCCATAAACTTGAGAATTATTTGCCTATTCACCATAAGATTAACATGGGAAAGAGTGCGCAGGTTAGCTGCTGTGAGGAACACTGAAAGTAGTTATTTCTACCATAAATAATTTTTATCTTAACATTCATACCAACTTCCATCAACATCTGTCCATAAATAAAGGGGTTTGCCTATTCTCCATATGATTAATATGGGAATAGAGTATGCAGGTTTGCTGCCATGATAAACACATAAACTATGATTTTTAAGCTAATATGGATAGATCTTAACCACATGAAGCTAAATATCAAGTTTTATCCAAAAATATTGATTAATTTGGGAAATATTATTTTCCCTATCCTCCATAAGATTAACATTGGAGCCCCACAATACAACGTACTGTGTTTAGATTTTTTCATATCTCGGTAACCGTTGGAGATAGAGAAAAACTTTAAGGTACTTAATTGTGTAGTTTTTTAAGCTGATTCCAATGGTGAAATATAAAATTAGACATTTTTAAAAATTACATGTGAAAAACGCAAAAAAACCCATTTTGGGGTACAAAATCCCCTCAAACTACCCGTTCCCATTGACCGTCTGAGCATTTGTAGAAATACACGTCTCTACCAAATTTGGTCTCGATCGGACCATTTTTACGGGAGTTATTGTGTTCACAGACACACACACACATATTTATGTATACATATATACATATACAGTATATATATAAATTTTAACGACTATTGTTTTTGGACTCTGGGCACCTAAAGACGAAAAAATAACATGGTCCCGGGCCTAAGTCTTACCATGAGACCTACGGTAATAGCTTCTTCCCTATGGGAAATTCGCTAAAAGGAGTGAAGGGGGGGGTTAGTGTAAATTTGTTACCTGGATGTTGGTGGAAAGGGGCAGTAGGCCGCAGTCTCTTGCCTGTAGCGTTAACCAATAATGATCGGCATGTTCGGCATCCAATACCGTAGATGTGTGGATACTTCCTGTGGTGGATAGATCAAACAGACACATGTAGAATGTATCAAATAGACAGTTTGGTATCAGTAAACTAACACGTGTTTTATCCATTGTGGGGGAAAGATTTCATACTTTCACATTTTAGTGTCCAATGCTTTAGGTTCACATGTACTGTTATTCAAAAAGACATATACTATTTAATGAATACATTAAACCAGGTATAATCAACAGAAAAAAATAATGACACCATTGGAAAGAGGGTATTTAAAAGATTTTTTGTAAGCTAAGAATGTTCTGTATGTGCCACATGGATCACATCTGTTCTGTAGTCGAATTTGAGACTTTTACAAGGTTCAACACATCAGATCAACACATTTTTCTACTAAGGATAAACTTTTTGTACAAACTACCTTTTGAAAGTCTTGTGCTAATCATAAACATACATCCTTTCAGGGGTTTTAGAAACCAACGTTGTATAACTAAGCCCATGTTGTCGCCCCTGTAAGGCTATGGATTGCTACAGATAAAGGTATTTGAACTAGTTTAGTTTTTGCCACAAATCCAGCCTGGCTGGCTAGAGTGCGCGTGTTCAAAACTGAAGGTCACAGGTTAACTAATTATGCTTCCAAACAACACGTAAACTCTACATTTGCTAGTAACAATACCTACGGTTTAGACCGTTCCCCTTTAAAGCTTTAAGAAATAATAAAGTTGTAGAAAGACATATAACGTGATTATAATGTCGTTTTAAATCCAATAAAGGTTACATCAATCAACCTTCAGACTGACTAAAACTGATGGGGAAAATATCAGATTTTGTTTTAATGAACCTAGTAAATGGACTTGTTATAAGATAATAATACTCATGGCGATAGAAATAGTTAATAAAAATAACTATAACAATAATATGCACTGCAATAATATATAGTAACAGTAAAAAAGATCAGTGTTTGCTTTTAATATATCTTCAACAATTAAAATGAAAACTTAATCAAGCTGTTTGAATTTAGATTGCCCCTGTATCCTTGCATGTCTCCCTTGAGACCTCTAGTCTATATGATAATATACTGGTCCTGTACATGTTCGTGCTCATCATATCTTACATTCAGGTGTAAAGATCTGGCCAAAATGTATTGAATAATTATTTTGCTTTTTGTTCTGGTTTTAGAACTTAAACGATTTTAATTTTTTTATTTTTACAAAATTAAAAAAATTGACTAATGGTTAATATTTTGTATGGATAGTTAGCTAAACAATATAATTTATTAAAATGAATTTACCTATTTTTGTTTCAGTACATTGATTTTTACAGTTAAATAAAAACCAGAAAAATCTAGCTGAAATGGATGGGGTGAAATGTTTTGCTTTGTTGCTTAAGCCACTTTTAAAATTATTAACTATTCATTTTTTTAAACATCTCTTGTTTTGTTAAAGTATTTTTGGAAATTTCACAATATTTTTATTTATCTTGTAAACCATATTTTTATTTTTCATAGTGTTTTTTTCTTTATTGTTCAGTTGTAGGTGAAGGCAATAAATAATTTAACTATATTTGTAAGTATTTTATAGTAAAAAAGCATAGTTATAGCTCAAAATATAAAAAAACGTACTTATAAAAAATATTAGTTTATATTAATGCAATTTTATAAATAATATACAGTAAAAATCTATTTATGTTTTCAGTTAAAATTTGACTCAACTGGCCCTATAGTTTAACGAACGGTTGGGTTCGACGATGAAATTGTTTGCACAGTAATGTAAACACTTCTAGGTTTAAGCAACAATACTCTATTGTAATGTACAGCTACTCCATCGAGGTTAACTTAGTATCGTTTACTGTTATTAGTATATTAGTATTTTATCTTTACTTTACAAAATTATGTGACAGGTAAAACGACATTTTAGTTTTATTTTTTTGTAACTAATTATTAAATGAATTATTGGTAAACAGTAAAAAGACTCTCAGAGAGAGAGAGAGAGAGAGAGAGAAAGCAGATCGGCAGTCAAGCCGGTTGTAGAATATTCCTATGACTTAAACAAAATCTTTTAATAGCAATTTTTTTTAATAGGTTACCCTGTTCCGATACGGTGAACTTCCCCATGCCAGAACCTCCGCGAAGGAAGTAGACAACCTTGGAGTCCACCCCGGTGAGGTCGGAGTCATCAGCTGCAACGGAAGTGACCAACGTCCCAACCGGAAGTCCCTCTCTCACACTTCCTGCCACAAACACGTCGTCGAACGTTGGTGGATGGAGATTCTCGTTCACATCCGTTACCTTGACCGATATTGTAACCGAACTGGAGAGCACTGGTGTTCCTTTATCGATTGCTGTCACCTTTACCCTATATTCACGCACCATCTCAAAATCTAACCTAGACACTAAACGTATCACTCCTGTAAGATTGTCAATTTTGAAATGCTCGTTGTCGATGGAATAACTAACTTCCGACCCACCGTCCCTATCCACGGCGTTTACAATATAGACGATACTTCCGGACGGAAGATCCTCTGGAACATTTACAACCAAATGTGAGTTCACAAAGGTAGGCACATTGTCGTTAACGTTTTCTACATAAAGCCTAACGGTCACTTCAGAGCAAAGTGTGTCGTTATATGTGAAATCCCCATCTGCCGCTTTTACCTTAATTTTGTGGATATCGGCAGTTTCTCGGTCCAAAAGCTTTTTTAAGGTTATTGAACCATTCCGATCAATGTTAAAGTGGTCGTCGTTTGATGTTATAAAATAGTTAATACTCTGGTTCAAGCTTACGTCATCGTCTGTGGCTGTAATTTTTATAATTTCCTTACCAACTGTCGTGTTTTCAGGAACATGCACTACATAAATTGGTTCTTTAAATTTTGGTGGATGATTATTAGAATCTAATATGTTTAGCATAATATTTCCAAATGAGCACTTCTTTGATATGCCTAAATCACAAATGGACAGGTTCAATAAATACTGGTTTCGGTAATCATAATTCATTTCACTAAACACACTGATAACACCGGTGTCAACATTAACTTTCAAGATGAAATCCTCCGGTGTACTTGTTAAGCCAAACACTATTTTCCCGTTTATTCCATCGTCTTTGTCAAAAGCTTCTAGTTTATAAACAACGTATCCAACAGGCAGTGTCTCTTTTATGGTTAATGTTTTAGGTAAATTACGGACTAAAGGGTAATTCAAATTGTCCCTGTTATGCTGTATATGTAATTCATAGTCAGAGTTCTCTACAGATATCATTGGCAAAGAATTTAACCGGTTCGCTTTAGATTCATCTTTGAGCACTTCACTATCCCTACAAGAATACTGTACAATATTAGACTCATCTGCATCCAGCTTTAAAGATACTAAAAATATTCTTAGAAAGGAATGAGCCTTGTGAAGACCGTCGTTAGCTGTAATATTAACATCCCATTCTGAAGAGGACAAGTCGTTCAAATTGCATTGCAATGACAGCATACCATTAGATTTATCAATTTGTATACAGTCATCACGATAAGATGAATAAACTGAGTATGATATGACATCATTTTCGTCTAAATCTGTGGCTGTGATAGAAAAAAGATCTGAACCAATCTTTAAGTTTTTTGGTATAGAAAGCGAGCATTCCCCTTTCGTGAATTCAGGACTGTTATCATTTACGTTTCTCACTTTCACAGTAACTATTTTCTGTGATTCTAATCTGAAAGGATTTCCGGAGTCAGACGCTCGAATTTTAATTAGATAGATATGTTTATCGTACTCATAGTCAAGGGGCTGGGTCGTTCTGATGATCCCAGTTAAAGGATCTATTTCTAATGGGATTCTGTTTGTATTTGCAATACTGAATGTAATTTGTCCATTCTCCCCTAAATCTTGATCCGTTGCAGAAACTTTTACAACATGAGATCCTGCTGGTTGGTTTTCATTAATCCAAATCTCCTCAGGTATATCTTTGAAACTGGGAATGTTGTCATTGAAGTCTATTACATTTATTTTTACTTTTGCTGTTGATTCTATTCTTCCAGTCTTCCCATCCTTATCTACAATAGAAAGTGTTAAAGTATAAACTCTTCGCGTCTCACAGTCCAACTGCTTATTCGTACACAAAATTAACTTTCCACGATATACTATAAACGATTCGTTAAAATTTCCATCTTTAATAATAACACTGAATTTTTTCAATAAAAAAATTTCCTCATTTGAAATAGATAGACGAAATAGAGGAGAACCCTGTGGTAAATATTCAGGCACATTGATTTCATAAGATTCGTTTAAAAACCTTGGATCATTATCTACAACACGTTTTAATCTGATAGAGATTCCTTTGTAAGACTTTCTTTGGGGGAAACCTCTATCAGTAACTTGTAGGGAAAGGTTAACCAAAGAAAACATATTTTGATCTTTAAAGCTATCTAGTAAAACAATATTATATTCAGTTCTGTTGCCACTTTCGTCGATGGGTACAACAGTAAAATAAGAAGACGAATCCCCATCTACTATTCTTACATCTTCAATCTCCCCATGGATTCCCTCATCTCTGTCCAGGACCCTCGCAACTGCGTACGTCCAACCTAACCTGTGTAGAGAGGGTTCCTGCAAGACGTACACGTAGATTTCAGGCCCAAACAGATTCACCTGTTTGACCCTAACAGTAACCTTCGCATACGAAGAGAATCCTCCTCCTCTGAATACAGTAGCGCGATCTTGAGCGACTACAGTAATATCATAAACAGACCTCTCCGAGTACTTCAGAGGACTCGTAAGAACCAACACCCCTGTGAACGGATGTATTGCAAAATGATCCGAAGATTCCTTCAGGGAGTATACAATCTCTCCATTCACGCCAAGATCAGCGTCTTCAGCTGACACCCGAAGAATTGACTTGTAGAGCCGAAAGTTTTCAGGAAGTGTTGAGTTATAATACGAGGGAACAAAAATTGGACCCAGATCATTCTGATCGAGAACCCTAACATGAACTAAGGTAGTGGCTTCAAAACTGGTCCTAGTCGAAAAAGCTTTCACTGTCAACACAAATTTGTCTTTTCTCTCACGATTGAGCACTACAGAACTTCCTCCTCTTGTGCGGAGGACGAGGAAGATAAAATTGCCCACTGGCTTGTCCTCCACCTTAAATATTCTGTCAGGGTCACCGGAAGTGATTTTGAACGTGACGTCATCCAAGGTCTCTCTTGCGATGCCCATCCTTGTGTGTGATGTTACTAGGGTGCGGCTTATGGAGTTCTCGGGGATGGTTACGTTGTAGAAGGTGCTGGTGAACCTGCCAAGCAAAAGGGAATCTCACTTAGAAACCAGTATCGTCTCATGCATTTGATGGCAAAAGTAGATATTAAATTATTGTAATTTTCAAATATATACGGGTTTATAAAAAAGAAAAGGGCTGCAGGCACTTATGACAAACAAAAATTTACTTTGCAATGCTAATAAGGTATTATCAACATCCTAGTGAGTGGATTTTGACATGCATATGTCTTGCTCTGGGGGGTGTTGGTGATTTGTAAAATGGAAAATATGTAACCGGTTTTCATAGAAGCCACCATAACTCTTGTATTGTATTTTTAAAATAAAAGAATAAGAACAGCAGTTTAGATAAAGTTAAACATTACCTTTAGACGTATCTATTATCTAACCTATTTCCCACAGGGAATTTTAGTCGTCCAAGCTCCAACCACCAGAGAATGATCAAATCAACTAAACCTCTTTACTTTTATGCACACTAGTGCCATGACATATCATGTAGGTTTCAATTTGTGTATTCAGATATTTAGATAATTTCTCCAAACACTCACCTGAACTTCTCCGTGCTGGGGTGACTCCTCGATAACAGACAGCAGGAGAGAATGGTGGCGTGGAGGAGTAGAGTGGACATAGTTCCGCGGCATCGGAGGAGACCTGGAACAATACTTTCAACCTCAACACATACATAATCTCGTCTTATTGTATGCTAATACTATAAACATATTATCCGTAGTAAGCACGATAGTACGAAATCAGGATATTGGTTCACAAACAATATTACCATATATAGTTTCTTCTTACATAGTGATGTCCTTCAAGATGGAAGGTAATGAGGTGAATTTTTGGAGGAAAGGTTGGATTTCGAGAATGAGAAAGTGACTTTGGTGAATGGTTGAGGAAAGGTTTGGTGATTTTTTAGCATGGGTATGTCTTAGATCTGGAAGGTGTTGGTGATTTTTAAGATGGAAAACATGTAACAGGTTTCCATAGAAACTACCAGAACTATTGTATTGAATTTTAAATATAAAAGGAACAGCTGTTTAGATGAACTTAAAGCATTCCCTTTAGACATATCCATGATCTAACCTATTTCCCACAGGGAAGTAGATACAAACATTTTTCACTTATTATTCACCTTCTGCTTTTTGTCACAAGGTGAAGAACAAGCTAACGCCTTTGGTAATAAATTGACGGGCAATCTGGGGGGAAATTCACTTACATTCTCTTTTATATGATAGGAGAAAGTTATGGAGTGCTTAATTGTGAGATTAGATCAAAGTACGTTTTTACTTTTTCAACCAAATTTTTTATCTACCTAATACTACATTCATATATTCTTTTAAACTATATAAAACATAAAAAAAACTTTTGAGCGATTTAACACAGTAAAATAGCTTAGTAGCATCACCCTATAATTTATAAGATGGTCCTGAAAGATAGTTCTAAAGTCACAAGTACTTTAGTTTACATGTACGAGTATGCAAGTTTGCATTGACTCTACGTATTTATTTTCTTCAACGGAATAGATTTAATTTTTAATTATTATGGAAGCTATTCAGAGTTAAAAAAAATTGATCTGTCAATAAGTTTACAATCCAATTGAAAGTTTTTTTCGTAACGTTTGTTCAGTTTTTATCTAAGCCGAACTTTTGAAAATTTTTCAGGATGTATCATGCTTATTCTATAACTGTTAGACTGAAGTTTCTCTTGACATAATTGTGGAATACAATAATTCGTTGATTAGTTGATGTTTATTCATAATTATGCAAATAAATGAGTAGAATTTCAATAAACAGCATAAAATACATTAACTTGAAATCGACAGGTGTAAAACTAATTTAATAACCGAATGCTGGCAAAATATCGAATCATCGGTAAAAAAGAGGGCATTTGTTTGAATTAATATGCATTCAATATTATCTGGCGAACTACCAGAGGCAATATTAAAATCACTGGAAAGGGAAATAAGAGGATTGTGGCCGTAAATTCTAAATCCATGACAGTTGATGTAAAATTGGTTTTAAGTTAATGAATTGTTTTTCGTAAAAATCGCCGGATAGGATTAAAAACTTACGTTGAAAGGGATAAACATTTTTTAATTAATATGTTTTATTTGATTATTAATTAATGTGGTAATGGGATTATTGACATTCAAAGTTTAAATGTAATTTTTTTTAATTCTCATATTTTTAGTAATACCAATTAAATAAAATTGAAAAGAAAATGGTACATTTCATACCAAGATTATTCAAAATGGGTATTTCTATCTTTCTTTCTATCTGCCCGTCTCTCCATAAAAATGAGAGAATTCACTATGTGGAAACTTTTTTTTCATTAGTCTATAACTTTTAGTGAAGGCATTTGTTTACTTTAACTTCCCCAAAACCTATTGAAATAAAGAAATCAGCTCCTAAAACTCCCAGTTTTTATACGATATCAATTTTTTCCTCAAGTCTTACTATAAAAATGTTGTCTAATACTGAAGTGATTTAGCCAAAATAAATAACCATAAATAAATTAATATTATATTGTTTTCATTGATCATTGATTTCAAAAATAAAGAAACTATCCCTTATTAAATTGATATCTTAACATAAACCAAAATAATATAAATTATTTTAAAATTTTTGTATTTCTTATCTATATTTTTACTTTTTTTACTTAATGTTTATTACTTAATGCTTAGTATTTTTCTTCCTAACACTGAGATATATGGTTCTTAATAAGAACGGAATAACTGCTGGTTTTATATTGTGTAGACAAAGAAACATTTTATTAAATGTCGTTCAAAGTTATATTTTCACAGTACATAAAGTTGGAGTATATCTTGTACTCGTATGGTATTTATAATAAATTGCTAATTTATTTTGTTTTAAATACGAGTATACAAGAGTTTGAAGGCAATCATGTGCAATAATAAAATATTCCAGAGTGTTACATTTGTGGCTACAATTTCTCCAAATATAAACTGACCGGTTTGAAAGAGTTCTCAAAAACAATTTTTATCCGTTTGTGATTTTAAAAATGATACAAGGGTAGTGTAAAATCAAATTATATTGATTTGATTTTAAGCTACAATTCACAACCTGGTAGCTTAGGAGTAACACTGTGGCCAAATAGGTCAAAGGTTGCTGGATCGAAACCAGCTACAAAGCGGTCCCCTTAAGTCTAGCCTATGCGACTCACGCCGCTTTTGTGCCTTGCTGTCTATAAGTTACTGTAAAGGCACTAAGTCTAAGAAGATGGGCAGTTAGTTTTTGAAATGGATATGCACTCTTATCTCTGGGGGTGTTAGAAATGTATGCGAACAAAATTTGAATCTGTAACGTCATAAGGCTATAACAACAGCTGTTTAGATATGGCATGAATATGTCTTAGCTTAGAGAGGAGTGGGAAGTGTTGGCAGACCAAAATTTGAAACAGTGACGTCATATCCTTATTAATGTCATATGGCTATAACGACAGCTGTTTAGATTTGGCATAGATATGCCTTAGCTCTGGAGTATTGGTATTAGAAATATGTGAGACCAAAATTTGAAACAGAGACGTCATATTCTTAGTGACGGCATATGGCTATAACGACACCTGTTTAAATTTGACACATGGATATGTCTTAGCGCTGGGGGTGAAGGTATTGGAAGCTTGTAAGACCAAAATTTAAAACAGTAAATTAGATTTGGTTAGATTTGGCATAGATATGTCTTAGCTCTGGGGTATTGGAAATTTGTGAGACCAAAATTTGAAACAGAGAATTCATATTCTTAGTGACGTCATACCACTATAACGACAGCTGTTTAGATTTGACTTATGTCTTATCTCTGGAGGGTGGATGTATTGGAATTGTGAGATCAAAATTTTAAACAGATACGTCACATGCTTAGTGACGTCATATAGAGACATCATTAAGCAGCTGTTTATAGAAACTGAAAACATTATTATTGACATATCCATGAATTCTGACAGGGAAGTAAATACAGAATTTTTTCTTATGAAAAGAATAATAATAATGTGAATTAATTTAATCTGTATTGGCTGTATGCGACAAAATAAGAGTATTTGCTCAAGCAATAAATTTCTTTGAGGTGAAACCAACAGTAAAACGTTGATAAGCTTCGACCATAAAATGGTCCACATAAACATCCAGGATGTGTCCAATGCCTTCCCACCTGACAGGAGAAAATCTTAGCTGTATTTTTCATCAATAAGATGGACTTTTCAACACTGGGTTTGACTTTTACCTCAAAGGAAGGATCAGTTTGAAAAATATATGTTAACGTAACATATTTACCTGTCAAGAATTTTATTTTTTAACAACAGTATATTTTAAAGGATTTCACAATTCTTTCAAAATATATTTTTAAAGTGTGACATCATGTGGAACAAATATGTATTTCATCTTTATACACGAGCTTATATCAAGTCACATGAATCATTACAGTCGATTACTGTTGCATATTTTTTATATGTTCATGTTGGTGTAGTAGTGTCTATAACATCTTTTAATATAATTTAATATGAAATATTACTGAAACTATGATAGTATTTTTGTAATTAAAAAAACTGTTTTAAATTTTATAAGAAAAGATACCAGAGGACCAAGCACTACACAGTAAAAAGCTGTTTTAAGTTACTGAACATAGCTACGTCATCTCTAATAAACCTTTTACTAAAGAAAACCCCTGTTCATATAGGTATATATTTATAATATTTTATATTTGCATTTTAATCTCCATAAATCATAGAATGTATTTTATTTTAAAACGAGTTTTCGTAACAATATTTTTCAAAGATCCACATCTGAATTAGTTTTATCTTACATTTTTTAACAGAATTGTGTCAACCTGTTTTTTCGTTTTGTAAAAATTACAATCTATATAATAATAGTTTTACATTATTAACTGTTACTATGATTTTAAATAGCCTGTGACATTTTGGAAAAATAATTCTTAAAAAGGCAATAATTTTTTTTAATTTTTAGGGTGTTATTGATTATTATTCTATGAAATATCCTTTTGTAACGTATAACAATATATATAAAAATTAAATATAATATTTCCTTTTGGTAAAAAATAAATTTGTCCATCATACCTATTCAACGTTCAGTCAATTTCCCGTTTACTGAGAATATGATTTTTAACACTTTTGAAAACATTCTGAAGAGAAAAAAAACTATTAGAGATATCACTACCATTTTTGTATGTGACTTTTTCAAAATGACTACCAGAACCGTACGGAAGGATATGAAAACAAATATATACCAGACTGAGAAAATTTTTTTATTTAGAATATTCATTAAAATGCAAGAATATTAAATAATAAATGAGTCAATCTTTAAAATGAAATAAAAAAGTTGTTATATTTTATAGTTTGTTAATTATTATGAATTTAACAAAAAAAAAGTTTATATACGGGTCGGACTGTCTTCAGCTAAATCAATTAAATTGATACTATTTCCTTGATCACAAATTTTATCCTGATCAACTAACACCCTTTGGAACAATAAAGCTGTTCACATTGGCGAAAAGCCGGATAGAACAATGTCTGTACAAAAGTTTGGTTCACTATCGCTTTGTACCTGGAGTGATTAACAGAGAATTGTTCACTTGCATTGTTCTACTTTCATACGTGGGTAGCAACAATGAACTACTACTGTAATGGAAGTTGAAACAAATATCTACAATACATGGGTTTGGTGAAAAGAACTTAAGCTAATGCCGTCGTCGTTATGGTAAGACTTGGAGAACAATTTGTAACAATCTATAACAATAAAATTAGAGTTTTATTTGTACATTGCTTAGAGTTGTTCATTTATTAGTTGTTTTTACGTTTCTTGCGTTAAAGAAGCCGAAACAAGTCTTCTTTCAATTTGAGTCTGTTTGTCTATTGGTTTGTCTGTGACGATCCAGGAGGCATTTTACGCCGTCTTTTCCGAAGAAATGGTAGAACTGATGACAATGCAACTTATTTCATACATTCTCTACATTCCAGAGAAGGTTTTAAGTGCTGAAAATCGTCCGCCGACCCTTAAATCAATCAAATAAACCCTTAATAAATCACGAGCGTCAAAACCCCACTTTTTACGCGATATTAGTCACACTTTGTTTTCAATTTTAAATAAACCACCTACTGGTAATAATAAGCTGTCTTTTAACTTTAAAGATTTAATAGAAAGAGAAACAAACAGCTGTCAAACCAATATTAGTCAGTTTATATTGGTCATTGATTTTAAACCATGAAAAGATAAAATAACAAATAAAAATAAAATTTAGACACCTGTCACTAGCACTATTTACCCAAGAACAGACTGTCAGGAAATGTATATTATCTGACCGTGATAATATAGATGGTATAACTTAACTTAAGCTTTCCTGACAGTCTGTTCTTGGATTCTCACCAAAGCTGTTTGTAAATTTAACTATTATTCGCTATGTTGTGTTGTCCGGGTTTTGTAATTTTTTGAAAATTGAATAATCCGAAACATGTAACAAATAAATTTAAATCTTTGAACTGCAGACTGACTAAAGTATTTATTATATGTTAATTTTAACTGTTAGAACATCTTTCACAATTACTATCCCTCAATATATCTTAGTTAACCCATTCATTGTGAATGGCTCTTGTAAAATTATAACTTTTGGTAAAGCTATAGGAATACTATCTTTCATTAAAGCTACATCTAAATATACCTATTAATTTGAAAGCCTTTTGTAAAATATAATTGACAGCACCACTTTTGTAAAATATAATTGACAGCACCACTCAGAAATATAGATTCTTCACCATAATCAGTTTTTAATATTCTTATTCAATGTTAAAGTCACTTCTCAAATATAACTGTGACAGCATCTCTCAGAATGAATATTCCTTAAAATATCTACTTATATAATATTGTAGTGACAGAATGTTATATGTCAGGATAACCTTATATAACCAAAGCTGTTTGTAAAATATAACTATGACACATCTCAGAATAACTGATTCTTGAGAAATATATTTTTAAAACGTAGCTTTGACAGCATCTGTCAAGGCAACTGTTCCTTTTAAATCTGTCAAATATAACTGAGACATCATATCCCACGATATCTATTTCCTACAAGAGATATTTGTCAAATAAAACTGTGACAGGAAAAACAAGGATAAATATTCCGTGATAAAGCTATTGTAAAATATATAGCTGTGACATAATCTCTCACACAACGATTCCTTGTGAAAGCTAATAATTCAATATAACAGTTCCGAAACCTATTATTTGTAGAAAAATTTGTATTTGTAGAAAAAATTAAAATTCAATTTAATTTTTACCTTGTACAGTGTACCCGGAAAGTATATCATATTGCTATTTCATGATTGAGAAGTTGGAATATAAATTTTAATTTAAAATAAAGCGGGGAAAACTAGTTGTCATTCACCTAAAGTTGAATTCACTAGTTTGTACGTTCGTGTGGTTCACGAACTAAAAGTTTGACTTAAACCCTCAAACCCAGACGCATTCACAGCTTCAGGCTAATTGATATTTTTACTTAGAAGTTTTTCGTGGAACTTCAATAGTTTATGAAAGTAATTAAGACTGTCAATATCGTTTTAATATTTACCTAATTAAAGTTTTTAATTAATTTATTCGTAGATTTTGTGTTATTATTTTTACAACTCAAATTTTGTAATGAAAATACACCCATATTTAATCTTAGTTTTAGATAAATAGTTATACAAATAAAAACGAGCATAATAGTCTACAGTGAAAGAATAACTATTAAATGCTATAAGCTAAAATATGGGTTCTTTAATAAGTACTATTTCGCAAGGTAACTAGAAAAAAATACCCAGACGTTAGGGTCAAAACCGGTGACCTCACTAGTACACTC
Source organism: Nephotettix cincticeps (assembly GCA_023375725.1). Lineage (NCBI taxonomy): Eukaryota > Metazoa > Arthropoda > Insecta > Hemiptera > Cicadellidae > Nephotettix > Nephotettix cincticeps. The sequence continues at coordinate 143,684,385 of CM041786.1, forward strand.
CAGGTGCTTACACTCCAGCAACCAGAAATGTCAAATTATTTTAAATTTCATTGTGTTTGATCCTAACACTTTTTACAATTATTTATATCTTTGACCGAAGCAACGACGGAAACCCTTTTATTTTATGTTACAGCCTCCCTAACATATGAAAACTAAGCATTTTAGGATAGCTAAACACAGAAAAATATAATTTAACAATATCCTAGCTATTTTATAATTGATCCGATTAAGATTTGCGTTCTTCAGCTGTTTATGTGAATGAACAATTACGTCACTGGTCGGAAACTGCCGTATGTTTGGCTAGAAGTTTGCTCATCACCCTTGATATGATATTGATATTTCGTACGCTAGAAATATTCCAAAAAAGTGATGATTAAAATCTCATTTTTTACAAGATGTGAATAATGAATTCCAGTAAATAGTACGAGAGCTAGACAATTCTTTAAAACAAATCATGTATTTTTAAATAAATATTTTACTTTAAAGGTATTGTTTTATGATTTGTGATTTGCAAGTGATTAGCCTGATAAAAGTTCAATAATCATTTATATTTTAGAGAGAAGTTGACTATCAATAATTTAATTAAAATTATATTACTTTTAACAATTTATATTCAATGTAATAATCCCGTGGAGTCTTAAGATTATACAGGATAATCTTTAAAGGTTTTGAGTGTACTTAATATATATCAAAAGCTCAACGTGTACAAACGTGTACGTGTTCTTGACGACTTTAAACATAGTTAACTTTAACATTGATGTAGATTTTCCTCTATATAGATTATATATGTCTATAATATGCAAAGTCAACTTATGCAGTCCTAGTCTCACAATATTTAATATTTTTCGAATGGGGATCGTCACAATTAAATAAACTAAAGCACCCCAGGAATCCTCCTACCTTTTGTAGGACCAAAGAAACGTCCTTCTTCCTCAATAATAATTTTAATAATTTTTATTACAATTCCCACCTCACCAAAAAAATAAACATGTCAAAGTAGCCTTATATCCTTAATGAATTTTTAAGGAATTAATATTTTCTGGTACAAATTGTAAGGGTTTACACCAATTCAGTAATAGTTTTCAAGAATTATATAAATTCATTAGCTAGAAACTAGTTTCTTAATTGAAAGTGGAAGTTGTACATAACAATAGATATGTTAGTATGTTATGTATAGTGTTTTTACATTTTTGATTCAGAATTTCAGATACTTAGATATCTCAGAATGATGTTCTTATCTGTGAAACGTTTTTTTTCAAATAACTAGTAGTAGTTTTATTCGGATATTTACATTTTTCACAAGGGGTTATAATAAGTCTTACAATAAAAGTAAAAATACAATAAGCAACATTATTGAATGAACATTATAAATCCCCTAACTTCCCTTATGAACCTAACACTATGATTGTGTCTATAATGCTACTTAGACTAAGAATAAAAAAGGAATAAATATTTTTTATTGGTGAATGTAATCAAATACAGTGACAAGCAAGATTAAAATTTATTCTTTTAAAACACAAAAATTAAAATACACGTAACACATTTGATGTAAATAATAAAAGCTAGATGATTTTAAATATCTCAGTATATTTATATACACTTTTTTAGTTAGTTTAGCACTTTTTTGGTTATAGCATGCGCTACTGTTTTAAAAATGGGATATTTTAGGTCTTTTCCTTATTTTTTACAAATTATGTTTAAATAAATAATATCTAATGTTTTAAAAACTAACTAACATTTTTTTTGTTTATAAACTCATATTTTTTAGATTTTTATCTTGTTTTTTACTTCTCTGCGACACAGAGTATACATAATAAATAAATATTTTATTTAGATTAAAATACTCTTTATATAGTTTAGTTACAATGTTGTGATTACACAAAACAATCCTTTTAATATATGGGAGGCAATTGGATTCCAAAGGCAAAGCCGCATTATAAATAACATAATATAAAAATTATCTCAATTCATAGATTTTAAAATGGCTAATAATAGAATAAACTACAAAACAGTCAATATTTAACTATTTTCAATTTTGACATGGAAATGTCTTAGCTCTGTGTGGAGGGCGGTGTTGGCGATTTTTAAGATGGAAAACATGAAACAGGTTTCCATAGAAACTACCAAAGCTATTGTATCTATTTTTTGATATAAAATAATAAGAACAGCTGTTTAGATGAACTGAAAACATTCCAGTTAGACATATCCATGATCTAACCTATTTCCCACAAGGAAGTACAAAAATTTTCTCACATTCATAAATATTGAGAACTGATCTAAAGCAATTGAAGAAATACAGGAATAATTTTAACTCTCACTTTAGATAATGTATACACCATTTTGATAAAAGATGATTCATCAATTAAATTTATTACGTTTTGTACACTGTGGTGTAGACTAAATACGAACGCATGGTTGAAGTAAAAGTAATAACGATTTTTTGTGTTTTCAAAATCTAACAGCCTTCTCTACATCGGTTTGTTTTAAAATTCCTTCACTTGGATTGTTTAAAACATTGTTTAGTTTTACTATAAACAAAACTAAACTGTTAAAATATTCAAGTATTATGCTCCAGGATATGTCTATCAACTGTTGATCTAACATATTCATTAGTTTAGTTTCGTTGGTACATCGTACAAGCATACTATAGTTGATAATATACGCCTTAAAAATAATACCGTTGTGTATACGTAAAATACAACCAATATTATTCTTAAGACCAAAGTTGTATAAGGACAAACTTAATTATACATATTTTTTAATAAAAAAACTACATACCGTAATAAATTTAGCTCACTTTCTTTTCAAAATCTAACGTTTACTGAGATACTCTGTAGTTTGCAATTAAATTATAAATAACTTATAAATAACTTTATACATATATTTATAAAATGTTGCTTATGGAAACGAAAAGAAAAACTAAAAATGTCTTTTGTATTAATTACATTAGTTTTTCAATAGTGTGTTTTACTCGTATTTTGTTTCATTTTATAGTAAATCTACAGCTTTTTTCGTTCAGTTACTGTTTTTAGAAGTTGAAATGTTATATGTCTAAAGTTAGGATGCTTAAAAAATCTGTGATGTGTTTTTGCTGTACCAATTTTAGATTTAAAAAATTATTTTTAGCCTAGATTCACTTGGAAAACAGAGAAACATACTTTTAATAATTACAACGTAGTATTGAATAAATTTATGTATCGTCTGTATAAAAACGTAAATTAAAATGGAACTAAATTGAAATTTAATTAAATAATAAATTTGGGTTATTGTTTTTGGTACCTTATTGAATGAGGTTCTTAAAATCCACTGATTTCCCTTCGGAGTAAAAGTAGATTTTTGAAAGTTAATCGAATTGATTGATTTCGATTTACACGTACAGCAGGATCACACACCGATAACTACTTTGCTCCTAAAAAATTGACACTAAAATTTTACTAAAACAATTTCATAAATTTTTTATAAAAAAATTTTCTCTAAAGTATGTTTTTCACTACGAAATTAAACTTAGAAAATCTATTTACCTATAGTTTGATATCCTTTCTAAATATCCACATTTTACAAGACACGTACATATACGAGCGACAGTAGAGGGGGGTAGAGTGTGTCACATTCGCTCCCGCCCGACTGACTGAAAACTCCGGTCTAGACTGTTCAGCCCTTTCCCTCCCACCCTCCAACAGGCGCACCACCCACCAACCCTTTAGGATCTTCGGATAAATAATACATTGGAGTTTTGCCCGTTGGACCCTGCTCCTTCTATTTATACGGAGGAAGCTGAAAATATTTAATACGTGTCGGCTAAAGAATCTTGGGTCTTTTGAGACTACGAAGAATTTTCTTTTGGATATTTTATGACAAAAGGGAATACCAATTACAAAATAAAAATAATATAAATTTAGATAAATTTTAAACTTGTAAAGCTACAACCTATTAATGAATTTAATTTTTGACATAGCCAATAGACTTTAGTCTTTGTAGTTTGAAGATTTAATAGAAATAAAAACAATCAGCTGCCAAATCAATATTAGTTAGTTTATATTGGTCATTGATTTGATTATTGATTTCATATTGAGATAAGACCTACTGATGATAATCAGCTGTCTGTGTAGTTTGAAGATTAAATATAAATAAAAACAATCAGCTGTCAAATCAATATTAGTTAGTTTTTATTGGTCATTGATTTTAAACCCATTTTGAAATCATAATATATTAAAAAGTTATTTTAACGTATAACTAATTATAATAATTGTATAAATATAAATAATTGTTCTAATCTATTTAATTGTAAAGTAATCTATGTAAATAAAGCTGGGTATCGATTTATTCTCTTTGTATTGATTCGTTTAGGGTTTCAGGTTTACATTTTGGTATGATTATCTTTATTCATTAAACTGAATTCTACAACCCGTACAAAGGACGGGCTTACTGCTAGTCTCTATATATAAAAATGAATGTATGTTTGTATAACCTCTATACTTTGCCAAACTACTCATCCGATCGCCATGAAATTTTAGGAAGTTGCTCTATCTGTGTCCGGGAAGGTTTTAGTGAAAAATCATGTTTTTAAACACCATAAGTTTACATTTTATGGCGTTTTGAATATCTAATGTTAACCTTATGGAGAGTAAGTTTGTTTAAAAATTTTCTACAATGAAAACATTTGATTTCTTAGGTACAGCTGATTGGTTTACTTTCCATTAGCAATATGCTTTACTATCCAATGCCATCTGAATAATGATCTGAATAATGTAAATATGTGCTTTAGAAAATGAATTGTTTTATTCCCCACGTTATAGTTGACGGGTTTGGGGTATTATGTATTTATATTTTTTATTTTCTGTCTGATTAAAAGTCACGTGTTTATATTTTGGCCAAATAAAAAATAATTACAATGTTTATATATATTACGTTTATTATAATAATCAGCTGTTGTATATATTTCCTATAAAAGCCGTATTACAGTTAGGTTTGGAGTTGGATTGTATTTGAAAATTGTGAATAAATCCACTCAGATTTATTTGTTTTACGGGAATTTTATTAATATGTCTTATCGTTTCAGTATTGTTATTCTCTATGCCGCGACCCAGAATATATAACCTTTCACAATGAAGCCGTAATGCTACTCGACCTCAGAACATGACCAATCTTAAAGTTAACAAGTATTTACTATCAGGCGTTACGAAGTTCGCCGGGTCAGCTAGTTTTCAATAAATTTTAGATTATGAGCTTAATCGTGTGAGGAACCCAAACTTGTTAAGCGTGAAATGAACTATTTTCAAAGTGCAGATATTATATGTGCAGATCTTTCAGAATTGTCTTCAATAATAAATCAGAATATATATTACTACGGAGAACTTCAATTTTATTATTTCAATTGAAATTGAAAGGCTAAGCCAGGGGTTCTCAAACTTTATCTACACAAGGTCCCCCATAATCAATTATGTATGTAAGTGGAGATCGTTCAGATACAATCAGTACACTCTCTTTCACACACCACCATTAAATGACCTTTGATTCCAGGTAGGAAATACTACCGGGCTTTTTATCAATCATCAGCTTTAAGTCACAACTCAATCATTCAGCTAAACTAATACCAAGTTCATGTAGCTGACACCGTTTGGAAGTTGTAACCACTCAAATACAGTTAAAAAATAATTTGTTTGAATTTATAGTTTTGATATTTCACGGAATAATATAGAAAATGTTGGTCCAAGATACGACAAAGAGCTTTAAAAATAGGTTTCCTTACTTTTGGAAGGACTTTTGGAAAAATACAACCCAAGGTTGTATTTTTATGAGTTGCCTAAGAGTTGTGTACCTGCTGACAAATAAATATAAATATAAACATAAACTATACTAAAAATTCGGATATATTTATATTATTTTTCATCATAAGATTTTTCTCTAAAAATTTACGTAATAGGTTGCTCAAGGGTTTTCGTCACTATGAAACTGTAAATTTAGTGGACAAAATATAAAATTCAGAATATTTATTTGTTTTTTAAATATATTTATGACCTTAAACTTAAGGGTACAAAACATAAACAAGTAATGGGAGAAGCAGTGTATGAATGTCAGACATTTGCAATAATAGTCCACTTCCGGTTTACATTTTCCCATAACAGTAAAGGCAGCCATTTCAGGCGCAGTTGTACCACACGATCGCAAATTGGATTTCACCTTCACACACGTTATATGACGTCACTGAAGTGGAAACCAAGGTTTGGAGTGAGAGGCGAACTCGTGTGGATATTACAGTAATAAATTAATAGCCTGATTAAACCATACAAAAGCAATTTAAAATTAATTAACTTCACCCCTCTTTTTTATTACTAGCCAAAGTACCCGTTCTTCGCACGGGTTAAAAAGGCTGAAAGGTGTAGGCTCTACTGATACATTTAAGCTATTGTTAATTAATTCTTCACTGTTTACAAAATGACAAAACACGAGTGTCTACAACATTTCAAAGTAACATCTGTCAAATATTGGGAGAGGATAAGGATTAATGTAATAGAGACAGTCGTCGGAAAAAAACTAAAAATCTACCATTCCACTATTTCAAATAATTCACTAATTTCGATCCAGCAGTTTATCTGAAAAATCAACTTTATTTCTACTTCTTCCCGAACTGTCAAAATATAGTGAAAACGGATGTTGTCATTAGAAAATGTAAACATTGAAATCTAGGACGGTCACGGCGCAGCTCTTTCTTCTTCTTCTTCCCGAACTGTCAAATTTTAGTGTTCACAGCTATTCAAGTAATTTTATGTTTTCATTTTCTAAAAATGTAAACATTGAAACTTAGGACGTTCACAGGGCGTAGCTCGAGAGGATTTTAAGGAAATGAGTATGCCTATGTGTTGCATGAGTTTAAGATCTACCTTTGTGTAAAATTTCAAATTGTTTGGTTCAGTATTTTTTGCGTTTACTTGCCACAACAAACCCACAAACAAACCCACAAACATACATACAGAAACCACCTCTTCTTTATAATATTATAGATGTACTAGATTCTTATGATAAAATAATGTGTGGTTTAATCAGCGTAATAGTTATTTGTGAAACTAGTGAGCACAGTGTGAAATTTCATTGAAAGAAATGTTTACACACGGAGTCATTGGCGAGTGTGGAACGATTTGTCGAGTGAAGTAATTGCACTTTGCACTCTAATCTGTGTACAGATCCTGAGACCAAATCGATCGTCAGATTTTTATGGTAAATTTTGGCTTTTTCTCAGGATAATTTTTAGTTTTTGAATTTGTTATGGAAGTTCCTAATAAAACCCCTTTAAAAATGTAATAAATTAAATTTATAAAAATATACTCTAATAATCTGGTTAACAATTTCATGAATTATAGTTATTTCATGGTTCTGAATAATACCACACCGCTTGTGTGTCTGCAGAGCAAATTTTTAGTTGGTGTTCAGTGTCACCCAATAATACCCACTCAAAAATTTTTGTTATTACCTGTGGGGGGGAGGTTGTCCCCGGAAGCTTTCTAACTCTTACTCCTAAGTTTTTGTGTCATTTTTAAGTTTTGTGTGTTTTGTATTTTTAAGTGTTTGTTTTTAGAGTATTTAGTTTTTAAGTATATTTTAAAATTATATTCAATTAAATGTTATTGAATGTGATTATGGTTATTTACTCAAGGTAGAAAATTTGAGTTATTCTACTGATACAGTTTATTTCTCCATTACTACTATTGAACAAAAATTGCTCGTCATTTATCTTATATTACTACCGGTAATAGTATATTTTAATAAAACTAATTACAATTAATTACTGTATCGACTTGGTTTAGTTATTCGTCTCATTTAACTGCAGTCTCTGAGAAACTGTCTTAGCTTTGTTTAACAAACTAAAACCATCCAATTTCCAGAAGGTCTTTATCACGAGAATAAAAAAATCTGACGAGAAACAAACAAATGTAGACGAAGCGCGGAGTGTAACAGACATGGGTAATGAAGCAGTCGCTTTGTTTCGTGTTATCTCATCTGTCCTCTCCTGTTCACCTCTTCTGTCTTGGAGACTCCACCTAGACATTGCATTGACAAATATTTGTTGAAGCGAATGCTGAAAGTTATAGAGTCAGACGAGCCTATTCCTTACGATGTCAGTTTTTCTGAGTTTGCGTACCTTTTTCTAATAACCTGTTAGAAATACTATCGTAACCTAATGACACTTAAAAATTTTACACAGGGATTTTATATGTTTTTTCAATTAATTATTTTTATTTGTTAAAAAACTAAAAAAAATAATTTTCAACTTATAAAATGGAATGACAGCTTTTGCCGTCAGAACTTAGTCAAAAACTCAGTTCGAAGTTTTAAAGTTTAACTTTCCTGCAACAAAAACATTTTGAAATATCTGTAGAGGTTTCACAGAAAAATCACATATAAAACCCCAAAGCTACACTTTTCGGAAATGTTATTGAAAATCTAGTTACCTGTGTAATGCAACTAAATCACTCCTAAAAACCTGTTTGATAACAAGTGTCATTAAATGATTTTAAACCAAATGTGTTTTTTTCTTTTTTTTATCGAACAAGTTTATACAACAAAGAAAAAATCCAATATTTTGTATTATCTGACTCCCCATATTTCCCTAAACTATTTATTTTAATGTTCAAGAGTTGATAATACAATTGACTATCTTACAGACACATCGACATCAAGGCTATTGTTTCCTTAGTCCAGATCATTTGTAGACAAGGGAAGTACAGATGAAGAGGATATTTTAGATCGTTGGTTGAGATTGGCGTAGTTATTTCAATGGTCCAATTCAAGAGATGTAAAAGGAGAAAAACTAAAAATTTACATGAAAGATATTAAATATGCACCCATCAAGTACACCCGCATTTTCTGGAATTTAGAATGTCTTCAAAAAACTATACAAAACATCCAAGGCTTGTATTTAAAATGCTTAATCATTGGGTGAAAATTCAAAGAGTTTAAAACATGCCATCTCTTGGTACTTGGATTGAAATAAAAACTAACACTAATAACAACTTGTTTGATTTTAAAAGTATCCTTAAAATGAGATATCACTTGTTGGGGCATCCATTTAATAACTTTTGGGTCTCCCAAAAACTACCCCATTTTTGGGGCAGGTACAAAACAGTGATAGTGTCTGTTTAAATTTTTACTAACTTAATATGTTTGGCCAACCTGCCATTCAATAGATATGAATGGATTTGCACTTTTTACTAGCCTTGTGTATTTTAAGAACATTTTTACATAAAACAAAGATTCATAACCGATTTTTAAAAAACCCAAGCCAAGAAAATCCACATATTTGAATCAAAATCCGTTGAATCCCCTTTTTGGATGTAAATACCTCAAACTAGTTTCCCTCTAGATACACTATTGTGCATGGTTTTTTAGCCTAAATCAAATTTAAACTTAGGCCCAAAAATTATTCTTTACACGAAAAAAGTTTCCTTTCCGGCCTAGATCTTAAAATGAGAGTGTTGGTAATATTTTTATTTCCTAAGAAAATTCTAATCTAAAAAACCTAGATAAGAATAAAAGGAAGATAAAACAATGTAAACTGTTAAACCAAGAAATGGAAAGGAATATTATTCCATGTTTTGCCAGAAGGTTGGAATTCAGATATGAAAGAGAAAACTAAATTATTATGCTCACTGTGTTCACTGTGTTGGCTCAGGTCTGTCTTTATTTTATATCATTGAGGCATACATTTACGTAAATGGTTTCGCAACCATAATTTGTAAAATCCACTAATCCAGTAGTCTAATTGGTTGATCACAGTATTGATTAAAAAGTGAAAGTTTACACGTCTAATTTTACGAATATAATAGTACTGTTGTGGTATTGACAGGATTTAACGCAATATTTACTCTTTAGGAACATATTTTGACTGTTTAATTTTTTGTACTCAATTAAAGAGTAAATAACTTCTTAAATGGTATTATATGTGTTGGTCTTACTATAGTATGAAGTAAAAACTCACGTCCTTCAACACTACTTAATTATTGCATCTTCAGGTCAAATGGAGACTGAATGAGTCTTCGTAAATATATTACAAGTGTAAATATATTAAGTAGTGTTGGAAGATGTGATTTTTTACTTCATCCTATAAAGAGTAAACGCTAATTGAATATTCTATTCATATTATTTAAAAAACTCGATTAGGTTTTCTATTTAACTTATATGACATTCATTTTCTATCAGAAAACAATAAAATATTGAAGGATGGCAAAATTAAATTAATTTAATTGTTTAGGACGGTGGCGTGTTCTGTATTCCAGCTACTAGGAGGTCACGCATTGTGGATAGTTGTGAGTGATGGTCGGTGGGTGTAGTGTTCTCTTGCGTGGATTACGTTCGCACTATTGAATACTATGATAATCCGCGAAAATCATCCTCATAGTTAGAGCAATTCGTAATTCAGAGGCCATGGTTCGGATTCCACGTTAAACTGTAGATCCCCTAGTTGCCACCGGGTGTTGGGTTATAAATAAACAGTCCTGTCCAAGTAACATGCCAGCCTTAGTCAGTAACAAGACTACAAGATCACACCACAATTATCTTCCATTCAATCCTCATTAATACTTGCAAAAAGGGATCGAAATAGTACCTGACGTATTACTTTGTGACTTTTTTGGATCGTTACATGACAAAAACTTGATCTGGTTGTGCAGGTGAAACAAGTTAATACTTTTCTAAAACTAATTAATTTTGTAAATCTAAAACTAGGAAATTTTGTGAAATATACCAGGAACTTGAGTTGAAAGCTCCTAAGATTTTAGTTTCAGTAATTGGTTTTTACAAAATAAACTTGCTGAGTTTTTAAAGTTAATTTCATCACAAACCTAAGAGAATATCTTTATTTATATGATGTGAATCGCAAAACTTTATTCCTCAAAAAGGTGAAATATTCTTTGAACGCGCAATTAGACGACCTGTAAAATGATGAAGTATGCCACGTGTTAATTCACTTTTTCGTTAGCTTACCCTCGGTTCTATTTTGCATACCTAGTTAGGGAAAAGTTCGACAGAAACCCTTAGCGTAACATCTCATTTAATCATATTAATTATGTCATAATCTGACACCCTTAAATATTTACGAAAATAATTTTACTGGGAAATGAGTTTTAAAATTAGTTTATGTCAAAATAAAATTAAAATTTTCCTTACAATTTTATTCTTGAATTATTGTACATAATATATCATTTTAACAGAATTTTCAAAGAAACATTGAGCTATTTACATGACCACAGTTAATTCCAAGATAATGATAGAAGTTCATAACTTAGATAATCATACACAAGCAAATATGTGACAAAACACAATTAGATAGTTATTATTGTATTCTTAATATAAAATTCGGTACAGATTCCGAAAAAAGGTAATTGCAGTTTATTTATGTATAACTTTAAAAAAAATCTAGTAGTCCTTAATTGTATTCAGCTCAAAAAAACACACAATGCAGTATTTTGAATCGTGGCTCTAGGTCAATTGCTTACTGAGTTAATCAAAATGGTAAAAAATGCATTCGTCAATGTTAATCCTAAGGAGAATAGCTAAAAACTAAAAAGTTAATTTATTTATTTTATTTACTTAAATATCCATATATTTATTTAGCTTATTTACATAAATATTCTTACATAGTTTTGCATGAAAGTCCATCTAGTTTAGTTTTTTATCAATATACAAACCCAAATTTAATGTTTCTATAAATTTAATGCGTCTACTCACGCCAGTATGCTGCGTGGTTCGTGCAATCTCGTTTTTATTTAACTACTTTAATTAAATACTTGAACTGTTCAGAAAGTTTTGGAGTACACCAGGGGCATTTTTATGTTAGCCAGGGCTACATTTGAAAGTTATATTTTTACATATTTTTTCAAAATGAAAGGATTATACTGAACTAGAATTATTCTGGAATGGGAAAAAATGTCCTAAATTTTTAAAAATAACAGTAAAATATCTTATTTTTATGAAGATTTTTTTTCTACATTTTAACCGTTTCTCTATTATACTAGTTTCTATATATGTAATTGACATTTGGTAAAAGTTTCAAGTCATTATAGCGGATACTTCCTGAGATAATGCTCAAAGGTTGCTGGATCAAATCCAGCGGCCGGTGACTCCTGTCAGATCATGAGCGTCACCTCTGGCTAGCCTTTGTGACTAATACCGCTTAAACACCTCGCTGCCTTCAATTCATCCAACATACCCTGGACCCAAGTTAATGTGCAGTTGAGGTTTTAAAAAATCTTAAAACTACAGCGTAAAACTTACTACCCATAAGTTTTTGACTGTATATAGCTTTAAAAATAAATGAAACTTACGAGTAAATAGATTATTAATTTATCCAAATCATTTAAAGTCCATAACTCCATACAAAACAGAAAAAGCCAAAATTTTTAGCTCAAGTGTATATTAAACATAGTTAAATATCTTGGGTAAAGATTATGAGAGGACTCTGATATTGTAAAATATAATTGTTGTTTACTGTTAACGCCGACGAACAACTAAATTATACACCCTTTTATGTTTGAATTTCTAAGAAATGTCTTCCCTAATAAAAGCAGGCCTGTACTTTTGATATTCACTGTATCTCCCTGCAATTTTCTTTTTTATACTAGTAGTTCATTTCTAAAACCCAATAAAAAGTAAAAAAATCCAAATTTGTCCAAAATGGCACTAACATTTATAACTGTTTCAAAGAAAAATAAAATTTAATATCCCTGGTAAACACAGAGCGTTGTCTGAGAGCGCCTAATGTTATTTTTATGGAAATTAAAAAAATCAATCCATCCCTTTTTTCTCAACCGTTTTTATTGAAATTCGGTAAAACCCACTAACAAATTTGGTATTACTTGTGGAGAAGCGGGGGTGCCCCAAAAGTCTTACGATATATTTAGCTTATTTTATATTTGACTTAAGGAAGAAAGTATGTGTCAGTCCACCGATCCCATTTATTCTACCACAGGAAACATTGTTTAGAATATTCTCGTTGAGGCAAAGGATCCCTTAGCCACACCATTCGCTGGATAAAGCACATAGCTGGAGGCTGTTTGTCGAATGAGGAGTAGCTTCAAACACGAGGTGTAAAACAATGTGGGCTCAGTTACATCAGACTTAGGGTTAGGAATATGCAAAAGATTCAGGTTTCGGTAACTTAAACATCAAAAATGTTTATCTACAATAAACCTGAATTATTTTATAACGACTAACAATAAATTATAAAAACTCAGAGTTAACGTAACATTCTATAAATAAAGTTATATTATTATTTATACTATACTTCGTAACGCCCTGCAGTAGTATTTGGTAACTTTAAGATTGGCCATGTTCTGAAATCGAATAGCCTTACGGCCTTGTTGTGAAATATAAGATATTCTGAGCCACGGGCTAGTTAATAACTGTTAATAATAATTAATACTGAAACAATAAGACATTAATAACATTCTCACAAAACAAATAAGTCTAAGTGAATTCATTCAAAATTTTCTAATCCAACCTAAACCCAACCAAACCTAACTGTAACACAGCTATTATAATACAGATGATTATTATAATAAACGTAATATATATAAACATTGTAATTATTTTTTATATGGCTAACATATAAACACGTGACAGCCAATAAAAAATATAAATACATAATCCCCAAAAACCATAAACTATTAACGTGGTGAATAAAACTGTTCATTTTTTACAGCACTTATTTACTTCATAGTTTTACAATAATGAATGATTTAGATTGCATTGGATAGTAAAGCATATTGCTAATTGAAAGTAAATCAAACAACTGTAGCTTAATAAATCAAATGTTATGATTATGGAAAATTTTTAAACAAACTTATTCCCCGTAAGGTTAACATTAGACATTTAAAACGCCATAAATGGAAAGTTATGGAGTTTTCGGAAAATTTTCGCTAAAACCTCCCCGAACACATAGAGTAACTTAGAGTAATTTCAGGCGATCGGGTGAGTAGTTTGGCAACGCATGAAGAACATACATTCATTCATTTTTATATGTAGAGATTATTAAGTACGTAAAAAGCAAAACACCATTGAAATTATTCTGCATCTCTGTGGTTATATATGCAGTTTCAACCTACATAAAGAGATTAGTAAATATGTATCAGTAGACTGATACATATTTTCTACCTCAAATAAATTTATAAATGAAAACCATAAATAAACCTATAATATTCTTTAAAGGTTATCTAAATATGATTAAAAAATTTTAATTTCAAAAATAACTATACAATTTCGGGACTTAACAATAGAAAACAAGTAAAATTAGTTGTTAGATATTTTGGGGCATAACCCATACACCCCCCGTATTCCAAACTTTTTAGTGAGTTTTGTTGGGTGATGTGACCTCTCATTGCATAACAGGTTTTGTGAATGACGAACGGAAAATGAGGAAGGAACTGATTTTCTAATAATCTCACCTTCTATCTCTCTGACCCTCTATATTTTTTTAACGATAAATTTAAATTTTCTCTAAAAATCGTTAGTCATAGACAAATTAATTGAAAATACTTTGTTTAGTTGTTTAAGGTTACATCGTAAGTAACATAACAGCTGATTAGTCTAAATTGACTTAAACTACTATTACTGAACCGGGTTATAACTTATGTTTTACGAGTTTGTTTCATTATATATGCAGTGTGGCAAAAAAATCGTTCATCACACGGCCCAAAATTAGCTTTTTGATATACTTGCATATTTAACAGCCTCGGCTTTTGAACTTGATCTCCCTAAAACATTCAAAAATATCCGTTTTCAATCTACGTGATAAAATTTACAATTAAAACTGTATGTGTTTTTTTTACGTGAAAGCGTTTGAAAAATATAGTTTAGCGTTACACATACCTATTTTTCGCTTTTGGGGTTATAAAACGTAGAAATAGCGAAAGATATCATAATTTCAAACATTGTAACAGAACTCATTTTTTTGTATAGATTAATTAAACTGAGGCGTTGTAGATACCTTGATGAAAAATCCGTTAATTAGATGAAGTTAAAAACAATTTCAAACGTATAATACAATTAATTTTAATAAATCTACTTTTAGTCAGTAGTTTTATTCCAGTGACCTAAATCAGCTTTTTGTCAAAAACGTTCCCTTGCTGCAGATTCTCGCTTTCAATTCCGCTCAGTTGCACCCTCTAGGGTTTGTTTATTAAATGGATTGTGGGAACTCCTGATGCACTTTGAGGAAACATGCAAATGGAATAGGAGAGTATGGTTTAAATCTAACCATTGAAATATGTTTTGTTATTATTGTTTTTGTAAATAAATTATTATAGCTGGTGAATTGTATTTAAAAAACTGTAAATTACCTCGTTTGAACCTTTTATAATTTGGAATGCTTTGTAAAACAGCGTTGAGCTGATTCCCAAATAAAAGGCATTTTTGATATAATACCAAATATTATTTTTTTTAATCGAGGGTAATTGAAGGTATATTACTAAACAGGTTGTTTCTGAACTATCTGTTCCCTTTTTGTAAATTTATTACCTGTCTGAAGCCATACATATTATTTACAAAATATGGGTCTATAATTCCTGTTTTCTGTTTGTCTGTCAGAAATTTTTTACATATATCTGCGTAGATAGATTTTTCGGATATAAGCTTAAATTTGAACCTTCCTAAATCAAAATACATAAGTTTCAATACTAAATCAATGAAACAAATTTTGCCCAATTATAATTTATTAATGATTTTGAAATAGAAGAAGTCAATAATATGAAATTTCTCAGAATTGTAAGACAAAGATTTTTCTATCTCATTTTTATCATACCATGGATAATATAGTTTAATATTTAATTTAGGTTTTTCTTGATACAACTAAATAATCTACAAAAGGCACTAGACAGTTCAGGAACACTCTGTATATGTATATTTTTGATGGTAATATAAGAGTCAAGTTGAGCTAATCAATGAAAATTTAATTACACATAGTTTTAATAAAAAAAAGGAATTGTAAGTGGATTTGTCCGTTGGTAAATGAGTTTTATATCAAAGGATATAATGAATACCTTATTTAATCCGCTTCAATAATAGGTTGTACTGGGAAATTGTTATTAAATTAAAATTACCTTGATCCGTTTTTTGATTCAGACTTCAAAGGAAGGAATTATATTTTCCACATTTGACATTGTCTTTTGTAATCCACATGTTCATAGCTCCTGCTGGGTTTATAAAATAAGTGTAAATGATGTTGCTGTAAAAAATTAAGAATATTTAAAATTACTTTTTATCAATCATATTCAACATGAGAAACTTCGTATCAAGTTGTAATATATAAAACATAAATAAGACGAAAAAATAAATTTCACTAAACGAACTTTATTGAAATTTTGGTAGACTTAAGCTGTAAAATGTAACCTACTTACGATGATAATGTCATAAAGAGTAGACAAACTCCTTTATTCATGGACAAATGTTGAGAAAACTTGGTATGTGGTCGAAATATAAATTGTTAATGGTGAGATTTCTACTTTCAGTGTACCTCACAGCAACAAATCTGCATTCTCTTACCCACGTTTATCTAATGGAGAATAGGCAATGATCTGATATTTATTGATCAAACTTGTAATTTTATTGTTTTGAAAAATCATCGAGTACCTACACAGTTGCGCTGCAACGAAATTTTTATAATTTATAATATAAAGTAAAGAATTTATATTTTTATAATTTTCGTAAATTTTTTTTATAGTAATATTTTTACTATTTCTTCTCAAATAATTATTTCTTTTAAGTCAAATAAATTAGGCATATCTTTAAAAATAATAAAAACCATGCATATAAATATTAAATTAATGCTAATTTGTTATGTTTAAATTCAATATTTCGTAGATTTACAACATGACGTTAAAACTTCAACAATTTTACGATAATAATTTTCAGAATAAAGGTTTTTGGCCTCCAATGTTGAAACAAAGATGTAAAAAGCTACTGCCTGAGGTTGTTTACAATATGCATGCTTTTGACCTCAGCACCCCTTCCCAAGTCAACATGGCGGGTACGTCAAATTATAGGCGAACTTTCACTCTGCACGCGTTTATATTTATTTGATAAACAATAAATTGTTATTATAAGTTGATTTATTATTTACATCTGACTATTAATTGCTGTGGGGAATTTTTCTTTTTATAATCGAAGTATTTAGCGATTTTAGAGATCAAATTTGTACGAACCTATCATATTTTTGGTCTAAGATAGAAAAAGTAAATAGAAAATCTGTGATTATAAACAAACGTGTTTGAAATTCATATTTTAATTATTAGAAATGAATTCGTCACTATCTAATTTATTTAAAATAATTTGGGGTGGAGATAAATTTAATGGTATATATTTTAGGTTCATTAATAAAATTTAGTAAAAGCAAATAATTATATTTATAACCTATGTAAATAGAAACAAAATGATAATGTATTTAATCATTGATGTTCTCTTGATTTTCTAGGGTTAACGTTTCATAATTTCTATTTCTTTTTAAATACCTTTAATGGATTTAACCAAATCAAGTACAGTATTACATAACTAATTTAAAACATTTCATAATACAACACATACAAAATAAAAACAAAACATAAAAAATAATTTATTTTCCACATATAATGAGTATAGTACAACTGAAAATGTACTATTTACCAGTATATTTTTACGATTTCGTTTTAAACTTAAGAATTTCAAGTATAGTCAATCAACCAAACTAAAAACTGACAATGAATTTTATTATTAAAGTATGAAAGTGAATTCTTGCTATATATTTTATGGTTACTATTATGAAAGAGTTAAAAGTTAAATGAATATTTTCAAACTTCTGCTCTTAAAATAAGACGAAAACACAATAGATATATTGCCAGATAACATCAAATATTTAGTTTATTACTACAACAATTTTTTCCGCATTTCAAAAGCAGCAAATTCTTGAAATATATTAAAAGTGCCGCCTGTTTGAAGAGGGATTATTTTAATCCTAAATTTGAATAATTCCAGCAAAAGGAGAACGGAAGCATAACACATTCTTCTCGTTCTTGTTCAGATTTCTTCCCTCTTGGTTGCTTATTTCAATTCAAAGAATTTAGAAACTTCCTTATGATCACGAAACTGCAAAAAGAAATTTAAGTAAAAGTTTATTGGTAAATAAGACTAGTTATTATGTTTTAATAAATCATAATCATTGAATTGAAAGTAGTATTTTTTAATTAATTTTTTTTAGATAGGCTAGTCCTCTTTATACACAATTAAACCTTAGTAAAATTCGTTGAAGAATACTTCGAGAAATTTGTGTAGGAATTTTCTTCTAAAAGTTTAGAAATATACTACCTTAAAAATAGCCTGGAGATATGGCCAAAGCTCACCTGTGTACCAAATTTCATACAAATTGGAAGACCAATGTGGTTTTGGAAGTTGTATACTGACAGACACACATCAGCCCCAAAACCCCGAGTTTTTGGGGATTTAAAAAACGAAAAAAAACTCTAAAAAATAAACTGAAAAATCTGCAAACAGCCGGTTACACAGGGAAAACTGAAGCGTTTAATGTTAAGGGAACATTGTTGGACATTTGCAAGCAAAATACAAAGCGAATTTCAGAGTTTAGAGGCTTTTGGAACTGGAACCAAGTCCGCCACAGAAAGTCTGTTGCCACGATAAATGAATGAAGCATTGATAGAATCTGATATTGTTCGAGCTGTACTTTGCAAACTTATACCTAAACTGTTTAAATTAATAATAAGAACCATTGCTGAACAATAAGAACCATCTGTGGTATGTAGTCATGCAAGAAAGTATCGTAAATCTTCTTCAATTATTGAGTAAAACGTCCAAAGAATAAATATTTGATATATACATTTTACTGTGGTCATTTTCCATCACGATTTAATTTATCACTAAAATAAGTTTTTATTAAATATATTAACACGACAATTAAAAATTAGGAATCCGGTCTCGTCCTCAAATGTCCTTGAGCCTAGAAAATTAAAAGATTAGTAAATATCCTGGGGTTAAACCTGTATTAATTTGAAAACAAAAATGTTCAAAAGAATTATATATTTGAATATGATGGTGGGTGGTGTCATCCTGTAATCAAGCTACTTGAAGGTCACGAATTGTGGATAGTTGTGAGCGATGGTCGGTGGGTGTAGTGTTCCCTTGTGTTGATTAACGCCCGCACTATTGAATACAAAGACCATCCTCATATTTAGACCAATTAATTATGAGGCTGTCAATTAATTCAGAGGCCGTGGTTCGGGTTTCACGTTTAACTGTCGATCCTTTAGTCGTTATTGGCTGCTGGGCTATTAATTGACAGTCCTGTCTAAGGAACATGTTGGCCTTAGTTAGTAACAAGACTACAAGATCGCGCCACAATCATCTTACACTCAATACTCATTCATACTTGGCTTAAAATACCTACCTTGTGGTATGGTTGCCATTTCAATCATTTAATCTAATCTAATCTATTAAATTTTACCACAAAATAAAAGTAACTGTGTAGGAAAAATGAATTTAAATTAGTACTTTGCAATAAAGTAAAAATATACTGTACTATAGAATTTGTTCAACTGGCTGTAAATAATTGTAAATTATAATTTAAGTACTGGATTATTTAACTGGGCACACGAACCACAATATAAAACATAAAAAATGTCCCGAAGGATTGAATATAATAAAGTGGAAGGATTAATTGTAAATAAGCATGTCGTAAGACACGAAAACGGGTTGTGGTTAGAATGAATAATATTCTCGGGGAGATTGTGTGTTCTAGAGCGTGTGTTCTAGTAGCTCTGTTCGATAATATCTTAGCTGTGACGTCTCCAATCCTTGTACTTGTCTCTGTCACTATGGTTATCTTGCTCCATTAGGAGATCAAAATCCAACAATGAACGTATTGCTATAGTCCAATTTAATCTACTGACACAATTAGGTAATAGTAATGTAATAATGTATCTGTTAGGTAATATTATTGTACAAACAATAAAAACAACTATATTAATTTAAAAAAATATATATAATTTATATTAATAAATAAGCTGTGTATTTTTAAATGAAAACTTTTGACCTTGAAATCTTAATATATAAAACAAAGTCGTGTTAGTTACACCATTTAAAACTCGAGAAAACTAGACCAATTTTAATGATCTTTTATTATTTAGATTCGTCTCTGCTCCAAGTAGGCTATAGGGATATTCAGTTTTTTATTTAACCTTAAACCTAAGGAACATTCCAGCCTTTGTCAGTAACAAGACCAAAAGATCGTGCCACAACCACCATTTACTCAATCCTTTTCCATACTTTAAAATACCTACCTTGTGGTGTGGTCGCCATTTCAATAATCTAATCTAATATGTCCATTATAAGATGGATACGCCGACCTCTGGTTTCAATAAATCCACTGAAAGACTGAAGTGAAAAAAGTAAAAATTAATTCTAAATAAAAAGATACGAGGTGAGTTTGCTAAATTTTGAAACAAATTTTTTTTAGGTATCTTAAGGTGAATGAATCGAAAAGTGCAAGTATATGAATTTTCCAAAAAGAAGGGTAGTAGTCACAGAAACTACTACTAGTCTTTACACGGGTAAAATTTCATATTATTTATATGTTTGGTCTATTTAGTTATTGAAGAATAAAATGGAATTTATTAAGGTATGCAGATAAAATAGCAATTCTTTTGGTGCCATTCTTCGAACTGATTTACTGTTATTAAAGTATTTTTAATGATGTATTAAGTTGGATAACTGTTAATGATTTCTATTTATATATCTAATCGATTAGGCCTACTAGACGTATTATTCAACCAAATGTTTCAGAGTTCTATTTTACGATGCAGGAACGTTATATCCGTTTAGGACTCACTAATTTCTATATATAAAATTGAATTTGTGTATGTATGTATACATGTCCTTTATGCGTTGCCAAACTACTCATCCGATCACCATGAAATTTTACGAAGTTGCTCTATATTATGTGTCCGGGAAGGTTTTAGTGAAAAAATATTTTCGAAAACCCCATAAGTTTCCATTTTATGGTGTTTTAAATTTTAATTTTAAAATTTAAATGTAATTTTACAAATTCGAACAAGAGCTAAACACTGTATGTTTTAATTCCAAGTTTTATATAAATGCTAAACCTTATGGAGAGTAAGTTTGTTTACAAATTTTCTACAATGAAAACATTTGATTTCTTAGCTACAGCTGATTGGTTTACTTTCCACTAGCGATATGCTTTACTATCCAATGCCATCTGAATCATTCAATAATGTAAAACTATGAAGTAAATGTGTACTGTAAAAAATGAACAGCTTTATTCACCACGTTAATAGTTTACGGTTTTGGGGGATTATGTATTTGTATTTTTATTTTCTGTCTGATTAAAGTAACGTGTTTATTTTATAATTACAATGTTTGTATTATTACGTTTATTATAATAATCAGCTGTTGTATATCTTTCCTATAAAAGCCGTATTACAGTTAGGTTTCGTTTGGGTTTGGATTGGATTTGAAAATTGTGAATTAATCCACTCAGATTTATTTGTTTTATAGCAATGTTATTAATATGTTTTATCGTTTCAGTATTGTTATTCACTATGCAGCGACCCAGAATATATAACCTTTCACAATGAAGCCGTATTGCTATTCGACTTCAGAACATGGCCAATCTTAATGTTAACATGTGTTTACTGTGAGGCGTTACGAAGTTCGCCGGGTCAGCTAGTTTCTTATAAAAGCCGTGTTACAGTTAGGTTTGGTTTGGGTTTCGATTGGATTTGAAAATTATGAGTAAATCCACTCAGATTTATTTGTTTTATGTTTTTAATATGTCTTATCGTTTCAGTATTGTTATTCACTATGTTGCGACCCAGAATATAACCTTTCACAATGAAGCCGTAATTCTATTCGACTTCAGAACATGACCAATCATAAATTGTTTTAACTTTATTTAGATTTACAATCTGTTCACAAATTAGAACATTAAGCAAATTTGAGGAATCATAAAGTTAACGTGTATTTACTGTCTGGTGCTACGAAGTTCACCGGGTCAGCTAGTTCATACATAAAATATAACATACACTGACACATAAATAACAATCGAATATGATAGAATAGTACTGTTTATAGGTCTTGTTTTCAATTCGCTACTAGTTTTGACATGGATATTGGATATGCCTTAGCTATGGCGGCTGGATATTGGTAATTTGCAGACCAAAATGTGTGACGTCATACTGCTATAAGGTAAATTGTTTAAAGGAACTGAAAACACCCCTTTAGAAATATCCATGATCTAACATATTTTTGAGAGGTAATTTAATACAATGTTTTTATCTATTTTCTGCACATTTCTTTCCATCTCCTATTATTTCCTATTGCATCCTACTAAAATAATATTATCTCTTCATACTTATTTTTCTCCATTATTACCACTTTCACTGTAGTGTCACAGTCGCAAACTCCCTAATCGATGTATTAAGTTTCACCAGAATAGCCATTTATATAATTGGGTTATTCACTAAGGTGGGGGTCCATTATACTAACTATAAAGTTAGGTGTGCAAATGGAGTTTCTCCATTGTATCAAACTTGGATAACTTATGTATGTATGAGCATTTCACTTTCCATGTTCTGACAATATTTGTATTTTAAAGTATATTCTTATTTAGCTTAATGTGTCTTTGGAATATCAAATATAGTACGGATAAAAACCCTCTTTTAAACCTTAAACTGACTAATGAAACTCAGTAAGGGCCTTGTGACTGTACAGTGAATTATAAAGACGTAAGAGAGGTGATTTTTTTTACCACCTTTTTTCGATCCAGCTACTTTTTAATTACTGGGCTACTAACTAAAAGGTAGGTCACTCCTGTGCTATTATGTTATCACAACGAATATTCATTCTATCATTTATGAGTATAGCAGTAAAATTGCAGTATAAAAAACAGTCCAAATATCTATAATTATTAAATAATACACAAAATATCGAATAACTTGTGGAGACTGGAATAAGTTTCCGTACTTTTTTATTTGTTGTATTTTTTCTATCAGAGATACGTCGTCTCAAGACGAACCATAGCATACAGTATGGCTACTATCAACTATATTTTTTTCTGTATATTTCCTCTGATAACTATTTTCAATAAAACATAAACAAACAAAGTCTACCTAATATTTGAAACCTACTATTCAACCTTAACTTGGAAAACATCTATTCTATACAGCTAAGAAATGCTGTTTAATTTTGGTTGTAGCACATGTATGAGAAAAATACGTGCATACTTGAAAAGAACGTACACGTCAAAACGTTTCAGTAATAAATATATTAAAGTGATTAAAATTTAACACATTGTTGCCTGTGGCGCATTCAAGCCGGAAGTAAGAAGTTCTCTCCAAAACAGATTATTTAAATTCTTACTTAACATTCAAGGCTTATCCTAAAAGTATTTCAACTTAAGCTTGTTACGTTAAAGAATAAACAAAATGTTACATCTTATGTTTAGTTGTTTATTTTTGTTTTTTAACACAAGTAACATTTTTTATGTTTACAAAGGAGTTAAAACACTGGTTTTGTTACAACTTAACGATGGTCTGTTTTAAGGTAGTTGATAAAATATTAGTCAATAACATAAGTTATTATTATAAAACTATTTATTCATCAATTAATATTATTATAACTAATTCCTCAGATTAGAGTGTTAGTACAACTGAACAGTTCCGCCAATATCAATAGTTTGAATAGAAAAATACTATTCGTATACACTTTTTTAAAAATTATTGATAAACAAGCACTGTATACATAAGTTTTATAAAATAATATTTCAATTATTATTTTATTGAAATCTTTTCTTATTCTGCTACTATAAACAAATATGTCTTGGAAATTACCACTTACGTTTACATAGCCCTAATATTGTGCTTAGCATTAATTAATATTTTACAGAATGTGGATATAAATTACTTAATACCTGTATCAACGTAAATCATTAGATTAGATTAGATTATTTAAATGACAACCTACCCAGGCAGGTATTTTAAGCCAAGCATGGATGAGAAATGAGTGTAGGATAATTGTGGCGCGATCTTGTACACTTGTTACTGACTAAGGCTGACATGTTCCTTAGAAAGGACTGTTAATTAATAGCCCAACAGCCGATGGCAACTAAGGGACCTATAGTTTAGCGTGGAATCCGAACCACGGCCTCTGAGCTACGAACTGGTCTTATTATGAGAATAGTCTGTGTGGATTGTAGTTTGGACGTTAATCCACACAAGGAAACACTACACCCAAGGACCATCGCCTTTGACTATGGATTTTTTAAATTCATATTCGAAGCCATCGCTTACAACTATCTACAATTCGTTTCCTCCAAATAGCTGGATTACAGGACACGCCATGGACCCAGTCTAATTATTATTTATTAATAAGTCCTTTTAATCGGTCCAGGAATGCTCCCTTTTGATCCAGGATTTTCTGTATCTGGCCCTTGCACCACAACTTTGGCCTAACGGGTAAGTGCCTTGTGATTGTCCGTCAGAGAATCTCTTAAACATACTTCCTTTTTCTCTCCTTTCTGCATGTTCTCAGGTGTCTACATTTCACTACGGCTACAATGGTTGGGTTTTTATAAAGTATTAAATAGTGCGGACGTTAATCCACCCAAGAGAACACTACATCCACCAACCATCGCTCACTTCTATCGACAATTTGAGACCTCCAAGTAGCTGGATTAAAGGATGACGCCACCATCCCAGTCAAAATCAGAGGTTACAAGCGTTTATTTCATGTAATAACTGTTTAATCCTACTGATGCTTCTGGTGTCATTCAAATCCAAGCCAATTTTAGCCTTCAAACCTTTACTTCTTCAGACGATCTCTCCTCCCATTCATCGTATATTATCAATCACTTGGTCATTTTACCTTAATCTTGTTTTCCTAAATGGCACCTCCCTTGTGGTCGCCTCTCCACACACTTCTTCTCACATAACCATCCATCTAATTCATCGACTTCTTACTACAGCCACAATGTCTGGTCTCCTGTACATGTCTCTGAGCTCTCTGTTTTTCAATGCCCTTTCTTCAAATATTCTCCACTACCTTGAAATGTTGTTATGTGTATTCTTCACATTATTTTTTTTAACTAACCAGTTTTTCTTGGGTATGTTTTGTGAGTGTCCACACTTCAGGCCTATATAAAAATACTAGCTGCAGTATGGCTGTGTATCATATGTTGTTGTTTCTTGACGGAATCTTACAATTAAAGGATTTTTACAGGATAAAGTAACATTTATTCTTTCATGTTCGTTTTTCAATAGTAAGGAAACTAAAATTACCAACTATTATGTCTATGTGCTGGCTTAAAACTGTATAAAACGGAACAATACCAGGCCATTATTCCATTATCCTTATATTCAAAAGCATTTAGAAATGGTTCATGAAAAAAGCATTGTAGAGCCCGTGATAATGTTTAGCCCCAATTAAGGGGTTTAGGCTCCATTTACCTAACGATCTCTCCTTACACCGACTTCGCATCATTGAATAGGGGTTCTTTCCTGAAGGAACCTTTTTATTCTTATTCCCAAACCGAGCTCTTTTTAAAGAGTTTTAAGAGAAAAAATGGATTCACTTAACTTTTTTTTCAATCATAAAAATCTTATTGTGGTTTTAATTAATTGATTAAATTGTGTTTTTGGTATTATTTGAGCCATTATTTAAAGAAAATATAAGACATTTTGGTATATTTACTAAAAAGTAAATAAGCTATTGATTTTTGTTTCGTAGTTTAAAAAGTTTTAGCCCTTAGACATATTCATGATCTAACCTATTTCCCAAATAAAAATCTTTCATATTAATGAGACAATTAATAATATACTTAGTTTTGAATTTTGTAATTAAACCTTGGTCATATTTTAAGTTGAATGTAAGTGACTTAGTGATTAAGTAATATATTAGATGCAATTATTGGTATGAAAAATTGTAAATATAATATAACTTTATTGGCAATTATTGATCCATTTACCTACTTAAAATGACTAAAGACAATCATTAGTACAATTTGTATTTTGTAACCGTACGATTCTTAAAATTCTGTATGTATATTTTTAGTGCGATAAAAGTATTTCATATTGTAAAGCATTACCCTAATTCTAACTGTGTAAAATAAAACTAAAATTTAGACACGTCATAGTAAAAAAATTTATTCCAAAAAAGTATTTTTGAAAAATATTGAAATTACCTGATCGTTGTAAACTATGGCAATACTTAAAACTTGACGAATCCTCATCGTCTATGAAAAACACACTTACTTTGAACCTCAAAAACAGAAAATCCTTATTCAATAGCAATTAGTATTTTACAAAGGATCAATTGACTTTGAAATAGGAAGGTAATACGGTTATTTATACTGATGTTAAAGGTTAATTGCCTGTTGAATACGATTGGTTGAACATCGCAATCACTTCTTACTTGTTATCTATTCTGAACTCTTTAAAAGGGTTTCTAGCTTTGACATTCATATAGCTCACAAAACGAGCTATTTAAATTTGAATCTGATTTATTAGTACTGTGTCTGTAATGCTTAAATACTATGCATTGTTTTGAAACGTATAGGTACTATTTATCTTAACTTATCTAACCTCTCTGGCTGTTCTCACCTAAGAAGGTTTATGACTTTGCCCACAAACTGCTTCCATTGCTGTGTAGTTTTTTTATAAAAAAACTCATCAAAATATTTTTTCTACTTTTATAACTATTTAATAATTTCTATACCTATTTAATTACTGAAATCTATTATTTTAGCTCCAAAATATACATTATGACTTATAATGACTTCCGTATTTTTTTTAAAGTTCACATAAAGGTTGTCCCCTACATGTTTTAGCTTTAGGCGAAACTTGTTTCGTCTGAACGGTAAAACAACTGTGAAATAGCTAAAATACAAAGTAGCATGGTCTATATGGCTTAAATCTATCCATGAGACCTACGGTAATAGCTTTATCCCTATGGGAAATTTGCTTTTCCTATGGCAAAATCACACAGTGGTAATAGTCAACTTCTGGACTAGAGATGAATTATTCTATTTCATTTAATTTTTTTATACTTTTTTAAAGATTTCAGAAGAAGCTTATGGAAAAACTGAAATAAAGAAATGTATACGCAGGGGGTCATTTGACTAGGATATAGGAGGAAAGAGGCATTAAAGTCATTCTTATATGTTTTATATATTTTAATATACCATGTGTGTGTCAGTTCAATGATTAGTATATAGTAGGCTATTTAGATTTTTATTGCGGACACTTTCCATCACGATTTCATGTAAAACAAAGTTTCACGACGTTTCGGGATCTTGAATCTGATCCCTTCCTCAGGTGAATTAATATCTGCAATGTCCGCAATAAAAATCTAAATAACATAAATCCACCATCACCAATAATGAATTTCAAACAAAGAAGTTCAATGATACCGTTTATGTGTAGTCGTAAATATAAATGATTACCACTTGCAAGTATCTCTCAATCTTCAAGTTTGAAGAGGGCACTAAAGGAGTTGGAAAGAAGTAAAAGACTGGACAGTAAAGGTTTTCCGCAATTAGGACTTGTTGAGGGCCCAAAGGACCATTTATTTAATGATCTTCAAACCCGGCTCCACTTTGGTGGTGGCACTTAAACGATGGGATCTTTTGGTTTTATTAGATAAGTATTTAATCGTAAACCTGCCTTTATATATACCAATACATTAATCTGTTCGTTTACCAAAACAACAAGTTTATTTGCCGACAGCTTTTGTTGTTTATATTTTTCATTAACAATTTTCAAGACAGTTTTACTAAATTTGAAAGTATAAATTTTCCGATAAAATACTAATTAGTGGTAAAAGAACAATTTTAACTCTCATTCAACTAATTAAAGTATTTATTAATTATTTCAAAGATAAATAGATTTTTTAAATATTATGTGGCTTTTCATATGCATAATACATAACGAGATCAAACACAGGGTGCCGGTGTGAGTGAGAAAATTTCATCGAATTTATATTATTCCCATCACAATATTCGAATAGTATTTAGTATGCATATTTTCTGCAACAAGGGCTATTTTACATAGTAATGTGTAATCCCTCGAAGGTTTTACCGTCGATTAATCGACGCCACCGCCGGTCGTCGAAGGTTCACCGTCGATCAATCGACGGTAGGTAAGCTTTTACAAAAAGCAATGGTGTGAATACATTTTCGGTTAGAACTACATTGAATATAGTATCGTTGTGTTCTACAGATCATACGCTTTCCGCTGACGTATGTTTCGTTTTGCTTACTCTATGCATCTTTGAGTTCTACTATGACTATGAGTTCTTTGTTAGTTAAAACATCGGTCTTCAGTTGCGCGGTTATGTCGCTTTGTTTACAATAATTGCGTTACACGTTCTCGTCGCGTTTGTATGGTTTCTGATGCTAATTTAACAATTTTAAAATTGATAGCAGTGACTTAAGTGTATAAAACTATATATTTTTATTTTCCTTATTAAATTTTGAAAAACTTGGCTATCTTTAATTTTTTACTGGCATTTATTTGCTGTGTTTTGTGGGGGAGCATACTTTGAAAAATCTTTTGAAAAATGTTTTTTTTCAATTTCAATTGGATACACCATCAAAACCAAAGTAAAAATAAAACATATTACCATTATCTTATAGACAATTTAATGTAGATTAAAATGGTGTATAATATGTTATAGTTACTATATTTTTACTATTTTATGTGAATTTTTTAGTAAAAGCCTGCAAAATTGCCAAAAAGAGGTGAACCTCAAGGGGTCAAATAGTGGACCGTTGGAGGGTTAAGACTGTTTACCAAGTAAAACACATACAACAGTGTATCAAAGTATGTTAATAACTAAGTGAGTTATGTATTCTCCGTAAGAATTAGATACTCATTTAATACGTAGGTTTGCTGCCATAGGAAACGTTAAATTTGGGGTTTTTGTAAATTTATAAAAATCCCAGTCGAGGGAGCCCAGTCTGTATTGAAGCGACAACTTTTAAATACTTTATTTTACTATTTTTACAACTACTCATTCCACGCCTCAGTAAAAGAACAATTGTGTGTAAATTAATAAATTCAAATATAAAAACCTAACGTTGTTAGCATACTGGTTCTCTCCTCAAATATTTATCGATACCTATGGTGTATTCAAAGCACACATTTACGTTATTGCCCTAATTACTAGACTTCTAGCAAATAGAAATGTATTTATCTCTATTTTGATTTAATAGCTAATTTAATCCAGCTTCATAAAAATAAAAAGTTTTGCTTTTTACAGTCAGGATTTAATATTTTGAATTTTAATACTTTAACACAAGGTTCAATCTGTTTTAATTTTCATTGAATGCAATCTTCAATACTAAAATTAATATAAAAATTTAAACTAAGCTACTTTACATTTTTATTAATTAGAATTAGAATTTTAAAATGGAAAATACATTAGTAGAGATTAATGTTTTATTGCGTTGAATTAGTTATTAAATTAATACTAACAATAGACCTGCCCTTATACGTGTCATAGGATTAATTTATAATTAGAGAGATATTTATTTTCACGACAATACATAAACTTGAAATCATATATAAATAAATACAAAGCAAAAAACTCTCAAATTATGTATTAGGTTAAATTAGAAACTTTGAATCACTAATAGAATTCAATACGAGTTAAGATATTATTTTAATATAGTATCAGGCTTAAAATCAATGATCAAATTAGACAAAAAATTATAGATCACGTGTTCTGTAAAAGATAGTAAAATAATTTTGACATGGATATGTCTTAGCTTTGGGGGGGTTGTTGGCGATTTTTAAGATGGAAAACATGTAACAGGTTTCCATAGAAACACCAAGCTAATAAGAACAATAAAATATAATAAGAACAGCTGTTTAGATGAACTGAAACCAATACATTTAGACATATCCATGATCTAACCTATTTCCCACAGGGAAGTAAATACAAACATTTTTGTATTTACTTCTCCGTAGAATATGGGTTAGATCATGGATATGTCTAAAGGGAATGTTTTCAGTTCATCTAAACTCATCGTGTGGTTAAATATTCTTATAACCAAACTATGACGACACTAACCAAATGTCGTCACAGTTTCAAATTTCGGTTGATTGTATAATATTAATCAAAACTGGTATTTCGAGAACTTTTTTATAGTGTCTGTTGATTCAAAGTAAACAAAAACGTTCTCCAAGAAGTAATGAATAGTGAAAATAAGATTCACAACCGTGCGTCCTCTTAGATGCACGGAGAACCATTGTAAAACCTTTGTATGGTGTTGCAGAAAGACCGTTGGGCATAAATAATTTAAATAAAAACTATTTCAGTTTTTCGGAGAATAACTCGTAAAATAACAAAACATATTAAAATTCAAAGGAATGTACAGATAAAACTTTAATTTTACTTATATAGATTGAAAATGTATTTTTTTAAGTTATTATATGTAAATAATAATAAAACCCAAGTATGAGTTAACGTTTTATTTAAAACTCACATTGTGTTTAGTTATTTAAAGTGAAAAAATCATTTTCCAGAAATTTAAAGTGAAATAAAGTGTTAAAACTGTGTGCTAAATTACATAGTTACTTAAATACAATGAGGTCAAGTGTACACAAAGTTATAGCATGAACCTGTATGTAAACCAGACACTCAAACTAGATTACATTGCTTGCAAATTGCTCTGTTTGATTTTCTCGTGTTTATTAATACTACCCAGGAGCAGTATTGTTCTCTGAATTGTACAGGGAAATTGTTATCAATAATATTAATTTTGATAAAATGTTGATAAAGTTACAGGTTAAGATACAAACCATGTTAGAGATGTAAAGAAATCAAAATCAATCGTTATAGTGAGTTTTAGTTTAAAAAATAAATATTAATAGTTTAATGATGTTGTACATGGTAGTGGGCATATATTGAGGCTATTCTCTAAGTAAAAACGCACACAATTTTTTTTAATTATGTCCATAAATAAGCGTGTTATAAAAATGTATCTATTCTCCGTAATTATAATAAATACGTAGGTTTGCTGCCTCAATAAACATTATATTTGGGGGTTTAACGAACTGTTTGATGGGATTTACCAAGATCGACTTTTAAAATTAATTCAGGAAGAATATTTAAATAAATAAGTGAGTTATTGATTTTTATTGATTCTACACTAGGTTAACATGGCATAATGTACTGTGTTTACCATTTTGAATATCTCAGGAACCAATTGTCGTAGAGTCATGATTCAAAATACTAAATTGTATATTTTTTGCTGAGTCCGATTGGGATACAAACCCCCCCTTCAAAAAGGGGGTCTTTTGGGTGCTTCCAGTACTCTATCCAATCCGCTATTGCTGCCCCACTCTTTACGTTGATCGTACAGTTTTGTTTATGACATTCAAACCCATTATTTAATGAGCACTTTACTTTAATCTGGATGCTTTTGTTGTCCATTGGCTTATCAAGTTGTCTTTTATTCTATCATTATACCAGGTCCTTGAGACCCGATGGTTCTTGAGTCAATGTAGTTTATTTCCTTCCACGGGTAACCGAATCTGTTCTCTCCTGTGTCATCGATCCTTATGAGTCCTTTATTTTTTGTGAGTGTGTAAAATATAAACACAATGGCGTTGTACTTGGTCAACTTTTGTGGAGGCTAATATTTCTATACTAACAAAAATAATTATGTAAATGTCTAAATTTTCAATTATATATTTTTAAAATACATATATTTATATGATTAAATTTCTGTAAATAAATTGGATAATCACAAATAATTTAGAAATAAATAATTGCTATTCTTTCCGCTATAAACATTTAACACACGGACAAATCACTTAATATTTATGTCCTGCATTATTGGAACAACGTAAATAAGGAATAACAATTTACTCCGGGTGTTAGTTACGTTTGCTTTTCATTAGTAAGTGAATATATCATTTACCCTATATTATCGAGTGATTAATAACATGGTAATAACACTTTATCAACTAGAAAACAGTGATTAAACCCTCTAGAAATATACGTAATATAAATTACTGTGTTAGTTGTTACTTAAAAAAACTCTAAGGAAACAAACTTTGCTATTATTTATTTGTTTATAGTAGCCTAGCTTTTTTATAAAAAAAGGTTTATATTGAGTTAAAACACTACTTATTATTAGGTGGAGTCTTTAAGTTGTTTTTGTAGTGTAAAGCTGATGCTTCGAAGGGAGTTTTCGAATATTCAGAACAAACCTCAATAAATTGTAAAAATTGAATTAATTAATTATACTTCTTCTTCACTACGTTTATGCAATGTAAAATAAACCTGACCTCAGTATAAACTGACACAGAAGTAGAAGATTAGAATGTTTATAACAGAAGAATAGTGTTTAGTAAAATTTACTTCTGAATTAAAACAATCTATGCTTCACCAACTCTAGCTCAGGGGTAACAACACTACAAAACCAACAATCTGGGGTAGCCCAGGGTTCAGTATTGGGACCGGACTTTTAGAATGTTTCTATGACGACTTTTTTAAACTAAAAGTGACATTGAAGAGTTTCTGGTGGGATATTACGATGCTGTAGTGGCAGTCATCACAGAACAAGACGCTCATTTGGTCGACTGGAGGCTAATTAAGTGGTGTGTCTGGTGGAGGTTTAGATGCAGAACTAAACCTCCACCTTGAAGACAGAGCTTGTTATGCTGTCAAGGAAACGGATGCATACGATCATTCCAATACGTACTTGGGTGTAGTTCTGGACAAAAGGCTTTCCTATTGGGACCATATCAGTGGAACACTGGAAGACTAATGGTAAACGTCAAACGACGGTTGACCGAGACACGAGATACAGAGGCTAACGAAAACAACAGCACAGGTGATAATGCTCTATGGGCATTTTGACTGATTCGACAAAGATAAAGTCATACCAAATTAGCATGCTCACGGTGCAGAAGTGAGGTACTCTTATAGTCGCGTCTGCATACTTAATAGTCTTTGAGGGGGCTGTGCTGGTGATTGTAAGAACTAAATTACCAATTACTTAAATTAGGTGAATGAACCTGAGTTAGAACGGACTTCACTACTACTAGGCACTACTTGAACTACTAGGCTACTTTGGGATGAGGGGAAGATGCCTCTTTGGGAACCTGTCACCATGGATTTTCTACACCCACGCGGAGGTAAACCTTTATCTCACCCAGTTCCCAATAGGGCGTGGGTATTTCCTTCTCTATCTATGGCAAATGTATAAAGTAGATTCTTCTAAAAGCAGATTCTGTGATGAAGCGAAGATTAATTCACCAACACCTTTTTTGTGTGCCGTTGTTTTAAGGAAGATAATGCAGCCAAAGTTGGTGATGATGTAACCCTGGAGAACATTGTGAAAAAGATGTTGCAGATTGACGAAAAATGGAAAGCTGTTTGCAGCTTTGTGTTGTCCTTACTGTAAAGAAAGAAGATTAACTGTTACCTGAGTTACGCACATGCATCAGACGTTTTAGTAGAACAGAGGCCCGCCCACTGAGATGGCAGAATTATCCCATATCTCGGGATGGCTGCAGTGGTGTGGTGCTAACACCTGAGTTTTAGTATTTTTCCACGGTAGAGGCCTCCAAAAACGGAGTCTTCTGGAGAATTTTGACACTTGTACCTCTTCTCAGGGATGGAAAGAAGATCGTGCATCGAAAATTTTTCCGGTATTGAACCAAAACAGGTCGCTCCCCTTGAGGTTGTAAATACACAAGCTCAGGGTTATCATGAAGCTCAGTAAGTTAGAGGTTGCTGATTTGAAACCAGTTGCCGGCGATCTATGAGATCATGATTGATCACCTCTGGTCAGCCTACGGTACCTTGAGGTATAAGTTTTCCTCATCAACGTTTTTCATATTCAACGTCATTTTAAAAATCAATGTTCGGTAGCTATAAAGTTAGGGTATAAATCTTCCCCGTCAAGTTTTCAACATGCATGTAGTCATGACATCGATCAAAACTACGTAGGAAGATTAAAAGTTAGTTTGCTGCAAACAATTTCTGACGGGTTAACAGTTCCAAGATGAAACTGTCCAAGTAATTATTAACACACTACGGTTTTCGATCGTGAATAACATTAAGTTTATTCAGGGTATTTAAACATTACGTGAAAGTTATTGTTTCAAAAGTGTATGAGCTATAAAAGATTAGTTTATATTACTTGTTTGAAATTCATTGCTAAAGTGGAACTATGCTGTGATTCAGAATATTTCGTCGTGTTTTAGCAGTTGCTAGTGAATAATATGCATGAAAATATTTGAAATCACATGGAAACCTGCATACATAGGGCTTTAATTTAAATGATTTATTGATGACTTTAAGGGGAGTCAGATAATTTTATAGGTCAAAAATATTTTTAAAATAAAATGCATCATTAAAATATTTTATCCAGACTTCCCTGTGGGAAACAGGTTTGATCGTGGATATATCTAAAAATAAGGTTTTCAGTTTATCTAAACAGCTTATCTTATAACCACGCTATGACGTCACTAACCAAATTACGTCATTGTTTCAAACTTTGGTTCCAAAATTTCCCAACACCCCCCTTCAGAGCTAAGACATTTCCAGGTCAAATCGAAAGGATATGTTTTCAGTTCATCTAAACAACTGTTCTTACAACCAAACTATGACATCACTAACCGTATGTCGTCACAAACGAAATGACGTCACTGTTCCCAATTTTGGTCTGAAAAATTGCCAAAACCCTCCCGATCTAAGGGTATATCCATGTAAAATACTTACTGTTATACGAGTATAACATGTTATATAACCAGTTATGCAAACTAAGGGAAATAAACAACATCCTCCTAGGACGCATGGGTTAATATGCAAAGGCTATATGTAGGGCTGTGTACACTGTATTATGTATGTACGTTTGGCACACTGACACTAGTGGTTTACTATGTTCAGTTATATTGTACAGAATGTTTCCGTAAATGAAATGAGACATCATGCTTGTACTGTACATGTATTCCATTGTTGTATTACATTGTATTTGACAGTAATAAGGTATTGTTTAACTCACTTTAAATATATTTTTAACAGCTAAATCCCAAATATTTTTTAAAAAGTTGCAACAGCTTTCCAAGTAACTGTTACTTTGAGATACAAAAACACTTATCAAAACAGATCCACAATAAAAAAATGTCCTCTATTATGATCTAAATAACATGGTATTTTGTCAGAAATATTTAACTTATTCATTAATAAACATCTGTATAGCCCACTTTCCTAAAAAATTTATAATATTTAGGAACAGTTAAAATCCCTAACAGTATTAATAAGTTGTATTAAGTTAGTAAATAACATGGTATTAAGTTAGGAATACCTAACTTATATGTTGATAACAATATACATAGTCTACATTAATGTAGAAAACGTAAAACAATGTTTTACAACAGTGAAAATCCCTAACGTTATTAATCAGTTGCAACGAGTTTATCAAGTATCTGTTACTTTAAAATGCAAAAACTCATCATAACAGTTCCACGGCGGGCAGCGGTCACTAGAGAGACACAATGGAGTAAAATGAATCATCCTGCAGGCGCTAATCATGACTGCAGTGTTTAAATATTTATTTACTACGGATTTGTTGTCATAGTTCACTGGAGCAGGAACGAAAACATGTAGTTAGATACTCTAACGTGTACTGCTATCTTATTTTTTAGAATTTATTTTTAAATGTGTTGTTTATTTTGGTATTATTATCTTCAAACTTCAATGCAGGTACAAAGTAAGGTGTATAATTTAATGATTTAAACCAGTTAAAGGTAGTGTACCAGTTTTATTTTCACCTTTTTTTAAAAATTGTTAACACTCAAAGTCGATCACCGTTACCCAACCATTGTTGGGTAAAACGTGGTGTAAGGGTTTAGAAAAATATATATACGTGTATATTTTAGAGTGAATTAAAACAATATTACAAAAATATAACAAGGTCGTTGTAATAAATGTACAATGAGTTCATTACAAATCTCAAGATTTTTCTTTTATCCTTTTTTTGTTAAAAATAAGAATGGGACCAACGTACCCATGTAGTTTATTACATGTATTTATTTTTATATCCTACTAGCTGACCCGGCGAACTTCGTACCGATAATAATAAACATTTGATTTTAAATCATAAAACATAGTCACAAAACTTCCCTCTGAGAAATATTATTTTATACAGTAATTAGATACCATTGAGTACTTACTATTTTATGCTTGCTTCTTTGGCTTGCTCAATGGTTCAAATAAAAACAGCTGCTGTTTATATCTTAAAAGGTAAGATACATATGTTGGAATCCAAAACAAAATTATTTCCCCATAAGATTAACATGGGAACTTTGAAGGCGTATAGGGTAGAGATTTATGGGAAAATCGTCACAAAAACTATTAGACTTTTCTATTTTAGGCCTAAAGAACCAGTATACCAAATTTCAGCCTCCTAGGTAATCGGGAAGTGGGAGAATTAGTGATGTGTAAGTGAGTGAGGGCTTTGAATTTTATATATTTCTACTAGTAGGAATAGTGATGAGTGAGTGAGACGCGCGTGCGCGCACACACACACACACACACACACACACACACACAAAATCAAATATTCTATAATAATACAAAATAAGGTATCATATTTTTAGACATTTCAGGTAGCAAAAGAAAAATATAAAATATATACAACAGCTGATTATTATAATAAACGTAATATGTATAAACATTGTCATTATTTATAATTTAGCCAACAAATAAACATTTTTTTTATTCATAAAACATAATCACAAAAATTCGTTCTGAGATATATTTTATTTAAAGAGTAATTAGATACCATTGAGTGCTTACTACTTTATGCTTGCTTCTTTGGCTTGCTCAATGGTTCAAATAAAAACAGCAGCTGTTTATATTTTAAAAGGTAAGATACATATGTTGGAATCCAAAACAAAATTATTCCTCCATAAGATTAACATGGGAACTTTGAAGGCGTATGGGGTAGAGATTTATGGGAAAATCGTCACAAAAACTATTAGACTTTTCTATTTTCGGACTAAAGAACCAGTAAACCAAATTTCAGCCTCCTAGGTAATCGGGAAGTGGGAGAATTAGTGATGAGTGAGTGAGGGCTTTGAATTTTATATATTTCTATAACGTATTTATTTTTATTTTCCATTAATAGAAATATGTCTTACATAAATCTACCATCACCAATAATTTATAACTAATTAATCGAGAACTCACCTATGCCTGTTTTCACAGTATTCCAGGTTCCTGGTAATTTTCAGATAATGCTTATCAGTACTTGACCTGGGTGCGATGACTACAGCCGTGTCGAGGTTCAACACTAACGCCTGCTTTGTCTCTGATGGGCTTACTTCATTGACAGAATTCCAATTCCCACTAATAAACTGATTACGTTTATCAGTTCCCGCCTCAGCGAAATGACCTACTGCAATTCGATACTTAATCATCAACTATTGGATGTAACAATAACTGTTTTATTTTTAACAGTTTTTACAAAACTATTTCTCCTAGCCATTATTCAATGGCATTATCTTGATTTCCCGAAGAGATAAACAAATATTGTAGTAATTCCAGGAATGCTTCTTTTGTATCGATATATAAATGGACATATGGAGAATCAGGAGTTATTTTAGATCGTGTTTCTAAGTAAAGAACATTAGATTATTGAAATGGAAACCTACCCAGGTAAGTATTTTAAGCCAAGTATAAATGAGGATTGAGTGTAAGATTATTGGGGCGCGATCTTGTAGTCTTGTTACTGACTAAAGCTGATATGTTGCTTAGACAGGACTGTTAATTAATAGCCCAACAGTCAATTACAACTAAGGGACTTACAGTTTAACGTGAAATCCGAACCACTGTCTCTGAATTACGAATTGGTCTAATTATGAGGGTGGTCTTAGCGAAATAACGTAGTATTCAATAGTACAGAGGGATAATCCACACAAGAGAACACTTCATCCACCGAACATCGCTCACAACTATCCACAATTAGTGACCTCCAAGTTGCTGGATTACAGGACGTCGCCAGTGACGTCATCGTCCCAGACTGGAAATTTATCTGGAAACCACTGTCCATAAATTTACATTTCTAATATTATAATTAATTGGATAAAATTGATTACACAATATAAATCTGAACGTCGACTCTGTAGCTTAACTAGGTATAAGTTTTGGATCAGTTACAACTTTATTATTATTATTTTTTCAAATTATGATTCAAGCCCAAATTAAATTTAATATTATTCTAACTCAATAGCTTTTTTTTATTTGTCAGTATGTTTTTATATTAAAAGCTAAATAATATTGCTGTGCATTTTTAAGTTGGTTATAAGAAGGTTTTTAATATACAAGTTTATTACCGTGTTAGGATGATTTGACAGGTATTAAATTTCAACACGCTGATTATGCAGGTGAGCTGCAATGGGGATAATTAGTAACCTTGATACTTATCTATAAAATCATAAAAAGCATCATAATATTATCAAAGTCATAACACTCATAATAGTCATAATTAGCTCACAAACAGGTTGCAGTTTTCTGAAGTATAGGTATAAAATATTTATCGTGTTTACGCAAGAATTTATAAAATATATATCCAACAAAATTAAATTGAATATATTTCGTCAATATTTATAAAATCTGGTCCCCCAAAAAAGATTTATAAATATTACATTTATTTTTATTAGAGTGTGAATTTAAAAAAAATTAATATTTTAAAATTTCATGGAATTACTTTCTTAACTTTATAAAAAAAATAAACAATATGGAACTAATTTATATCCAATGTTTCGATTCAAAAATATTGTTTATTTTTCTTACTTATTTGTATTGTTTATACACCCCAACAAAACCCACTCAAAACACCCTGAGATTTTAAGGGTGGAAAAACCCCCACCCTTAAAAATTCCAACAAATAATTATAAATTTTTTCACTTGTTTCACCAGTTTCAGAAATCGGATGATTATTTTTAAATGATATTTAGATAAACTTAAAATTATTCAATATTTTCATTGTAGATTGTCGTCTTTTTAATTAACGTAAGGGAGAAAGTATGTTTCAATCCACTAATACCGTGTATTCTTTCATGCTTTGCTTAAAACTCCTAAATGGTCGTAGTTTTAAATAAACGTACTTAAAATTATTCAATATTTTCATTGTAGATTGTCGTCTTTTTAATTAACATAAGGGAGAAAGTATGTTTCAATCCACTAATACCGTGTATTCTTTCATGCTTTGCTTAAAACTCCTAAATGGTCGTAGTTTTAAATAAACGTATTAAAACTATGATTTGCATTTTTTTAGGTCAATCAAGTAACATAAAATCAAACCCTTCCCCTACTTTGAGGAGGGAATATAAGGGCAATAAGTGTGACGATTCTAATATAAAGTACCTTTGATACTGGAGAAGACCAACTGTTTATTTGTCAGAATCATTATAAATTAACAGTCAAACGATCAAAGGCAGCTAAAACGCAGTCTATGTCAAACATCTTTGACCTTAAGATAATGAAGTAGGCTGTAAAACCACCAACCATTCAATATGTATATAATAATCAAGTTATACTCCACTATCGCACAATTATTAATATTTAATCAACAATATTACTATGGTCCATTTACAACGATAATGTGTGTTTATATTAATGCGTCAATATATCATTATGGTCTGAAGCCACAGTAATTAATGGCATTTGGTGCTAATTTGTGAGCCGTTTTGAAATACATTAACTGGATTATAGATATGCCCATCACACTTTAATAGTATCTGAAACTATAAGGAAAATATTATATTTAAAATTTAATAGTCACATAATTTTGAAATTTAATTTATTTAAAAACTATTAGAATTACTTAAAAATTATTTAAAAGTTTAATTTACCTTGCTAGATTGCAATTTCAGTTAAAAGTATAAAGTATTAAGTTCTGGAAGAGTAAAAAGGGGGTTTCGATAAATTGGGATTGAAATAATTCGAGATCCCCTGTGGTTAAAATGAGTAAATCAATTTTGAAGAGCAAAAAGTCTAATCTAGGTTGACTAGATTGGTTAGAACTTAGCGTTATACATAATTCTTAATAGGCCGATGGCAAGGGAGCTAGGCTTAGTATTTTAACCCAAGAACTGGAAAGTATTTTCCTTTCTAACTGTACCATTCACTAAATTATGTATATCTTTTTAAAATATTAAGTATAAACAAAAAAAGCATAAAACATACCCCCTTTGTGACCACTAAGCACAAAAGCAAAACTGGTGTCCACTGCAATCCAAATTAAGCCTACAAATGCCATCAATTTCCATCCAAGCCGGTCACCATTTATTTAAAGTGGGTCCTCTCTTCGCTGTACCACACATTTGCAAGCCAAATTGGGATTGCTCATGGTCGGGATTCGACCCCTAGCACTTCCGAATGGCTAGAACGATACACTCATCAGCGCAGCACTCTAACTGGTCCAGCCACCAGTGCATAGTAGAAAGTGCTTACTTGGCTATAAGACATACCCTAGTGGCAGTTTAGTGAACTACGTGAGCAGGTTTGGTGGCTTGTCCCCAGAGGGCAACAAGTTCACGAAGGCGATGGTGTCTGACAAGTTCACTAAATTGACGACAGATTCCTTCACCTGCCACTTCTTATTGAATTTGTAAATGAGTCGTGAAAGAGAATTTTTCAGTTCTAGGGTCTCAGGTTAATCCATGGGAGCTGAGGGAATTATTTAGTGGGCCTGAGCCTCACACTCCCGATGTCTACCGGTACCAAGTAGTTTAACCCTCTAATACCTCAAAATCATTGAAAAGGATTGAATTTCATTGAACACCAGTACTTGTATCCATGGAAATTGTATAAGGCTTACTGATAGAAATAAAATTAAAACATTTAGGTATCTCAAATTCTTAATAGCTTATAGAAAAATTATACGTGGTAAGCTTTTACAATATAGTAAAAATCTTAGGAAAAAATGTGTTAAGAATTCAAATTATAAGCTATACTGTATAATATGGTATATTTCACCTTAAATAATAGGCCTATAATACATTTTAGTTTTTGTGTCATTGCCTTCAACAAAATATTTCGCTATTTATAACACTTTCGTCATTAAATAAAATATATTAGTTTTATATTTCAGTATTGAACGATTTGAAAGAAGTTCAAAATGGAATTTATATTTTATTTTCCCTTTAAATTTTTACTAGATTTTAAATGCGTTTTTGCAATAACTGTGAGAATGATTATTTTTTCATGTTGAAGGAATGGAATCCAACACTCGATACCATGAATTTTCAAAGGACGAAGCAGAAAGGTACAAAATCAAACTTGAAGACCAAATTGAAGCGATGAAACACACCATTGAGAACCTAAAGGAGAAGGTAGTGGAGCAGAGAGATCAGCTTTGGAAAGAAAAAGACGAAAACGACAAAATGATCAGAGAGCAAGACATGTTTCGAAAACAATTGGTAAGTGTAATTCCTACGATAAAGCAGAAAGTCTAAATTGAAAATGAAATAAATTAAATTAAATTATGATAATCCATAATCTTTTATTGGACTTTTCCAACGCGTCTGTGGAAAATGAATAGTCTAAATAGTTGTGTGTCTACACAACTATTCAGGAGGTGGAGAAACTCCTATCGTTTTCAAGTGCTTACGAAATAATGTACATTAAAAATTGGAAGTTTCAGTTACAGATATGAATTATGTCACGTTGATAATAATACTATACACTTATCTATCATGCACAAAACAAAAACCATATTGATAACGCAACAAATTACCACAAAACTCCGACTCCGAGCTAGCGGGGCGACACTAGTTGGAGCACTCCTAACTCTCATTACGAAAACCAATAAATTCCCCCCTAAAATTTTTATAAAATGTTTCCCCAAAATGTGCTTTCCTAATGTTTAAAACGTTTTTTATGTCAGTTTTGGTATAAAATGTAACTGACTACGGCGGGGGTTTCTTTAAGGGTTATAAAACACTTTGATTTCTAACAAAAAATCAAACACAATATCACACACACAAATACAAAAAAACTCTAACTATCAATTTATTTACACTGAAACCAATAGTCCTACGACCAAATCCAAACATCTGGTTATCTCAGGTTTTATTTTTAATTTGTCTCGTGCGAGCATTGAACGATAAAACACAACAAAATAATACAATCAATATGGAATATATTACAACTGAGATAATTTCATTCGAAAATCAAACAGCTTCATTCATATTATCAATTCCACTAAACGGATTTTAAAACGCATGAGCTCTGAGTGCTCGTATTATCTGTTTTGGTTCATTTAGTTACAGAAACCACACGAATTATCCTACCGCTCAGATGACGAGTTAATAAATGAAATAATTTTACTGCGGTTTAAGGACTTGGCTAGATATTTTTTAATATGTTATTATATTAATACACTGTGAAACTAATAAACGTGTTTTAATCACATTACTTAAAAAATAATTTGGCTAAAGCAGTTCATTGGTTTAATGTGTGCATTTTTTTAAATGAGTATGATAAAAATTTATCATTCTTGCAAAGAGATTTTCAAAAATAATCAAATATTCACATTTCCTTGTCTGTACATCTTTCAGTGTTTAAAATTCGTGAAAATATCATTTCAAAATTTCTTCAATAGTAAAAATTCTACTCAATCTCATAACTTAAGAAATAGAGAGTTAATATTAATTCCACGACACAGAACAACATTTTTGGAAAACCCCATGAATTGTTCTGGCATAAAATCATTCTGCCTTGGAGCATAAGAAGGGAGAACTGTGTCAGGGCGTTTGAGAGGAGAGTAAAAATTTCTTGAGGATGTCTCCTATGACGTTCAGGAGTATTATCGGGCAAATGCTGATGCATACTAAACGTAATTAGATGAAAAGAATATTCCTTGTTTAACTTAAAAGTCGTATGATATAACTTGATACTATTTCATGTAAATTTGTTTATCTATGAAATAAAGAAGTTTGAGTATGAGTTTGTATCGTCAAATCATCAAAGGAATGGCCCATCCTTACAATTTTATTTTCACTAAGTTCTGGTACTCTTTTCTCAAAATCTAAAAGACAGGTTAATGATTTTTTTATCTTAATTTAGGTCTCCTTGTCTAAGTGGAATGGATTTTATTTTGCCATAAAAAAATTGTTAAGTCGCGTCAAAAATTATCAGATTTTGAACATTTTTTTGGCACTTTATTTTAATTTTTAACTTGAATTGTGAAGAATCATTTTCCACTTCTTATATAAAATTAATATCTGTGTGGTTCCAGAGAGAAGTGTACCTAACTATACGAAAAACGTAGTTTAAAATTACAAAATGTTGTAATGTTGCAAGACAGTTCAAGGCTTGGGTAGCTTGACATTCTTTCGCAAAAAGTTTAATAATCCTCTAGTAACAGAATATAAAGTAAAAGTATATCTAGTAATATAAAGGATTTTAATGTATTTAATATCAAAATAAAGCTAAAAAATAGAGGACAGAGATTGAAAAAGTTTTAAAAAATATGATATTTTCGACCGACCCTCCTTACAATGGGTAATTTTAAAAACTAGATGACTAAATTTACTAGATATTATCATTGATTATTTATAAGTTCACATAGTATTTATTAGGTGCACACATATCGTAGTTGTTTTTATTTAGTGTATCGAAAAGCTATGTAAAATGGTCTAAAATACAGTGTTTAAAGTAGCTTATAGTTCATAAAGATATAGATATAGTTCGGTCCAAAACTGTTTAAAACGATCCAATAAGATGTTCTAACCCTTTAAAACTGAAAACGCAACTTTAAAAAAAAATGTTTTGACTCTAATGTAATGTAGTGTTTTTATCAATAAAATTTATATATATTATCACCTACATGTAGCCCATATATGTTGCAGAGTATGTTCCATCTGCCTCATTGTCCAGTCCTCACGTCCTCTAACTGTCCGGTCCATTCACAGCCTCATCTTACCTCCCCTAGGGGCGATGATAAAGGTGAGTTACATAAAAGATTTTATTTCCAAAACTAGATTGATAAAAACGCCTCAGATGTAGAAAACTCCAGCTGATATTCCGCCTAATTACTGAGTCTTAGGTGTGGGTGGTTTAGGGGTACCAATTGCAATAATTATACAATTCACACAAGCACAATGTGAATAATTTAACAGGATCTTTGAACTGGTTAAAACAATATTGGGATACTACGCTATATTTTGACATGTAGAAGTTGGAAGCTTGATGAATTCGGAATGTTAACCAACGATGTGTGTCGTTCAGATCTCAATATGAAATAAATGAGAAGTTTTGGTTAGGGAATTTCATTTAAGAGTCTGCACAGTGGTAGGCATCTTGGATTTTAGTCCCGTAAGAGCAATGTTAAATTCTGGCGGAACATACCTTCACTTTGGCGTCTGTAGTGGCGTTAATTATCAAAGTATCGATGTAAAACTTTGAAAGTACATTGATGAGATGTGGCTCAAGGGCATGACCTTTTCAATATGCTCTATATGTTCAAAAATTTAACTTAATATAAAAACAAAAATAGGAATATTTTGTATTTGAATATTTTATTTGTTTGTTTTGTTTTTATATCAAGTTAAATTTTTGAACATATTGAACATATTGAAAAGGTCACGCCCTTGAGCCACATCTCATCAATGCACTTCCAAAGTTTTACATTGATACTTTGATAATTAACG
The DNA here is from genome assembly GCA_023375725.1 of Nephotettix cincticeps. NCBI lineage: Eukaryota > Metazoa > Arthropoda > Insecta > Hemiptera > Cicadellidae > Nephotettix > Nephotettix cincticeps. The sequence continues at coordinate 143,729,108 of CM041786.1, forward strand.
CCACTACACACGCCAAAGTGAAGGTATGTTCCGCCAGAATTTAACATTGCCCTTACGGGACTAAAATTCAAGGTGGCTACCACTGATGCAGACTCTTAAGATATACCACAATCACTTTAACAGTTAACTACCATATTGAAAAATTGTAAAATATATTTCTTGTTCTCAAATTAAAGTTTAAATTATATTCACATATTGTTAATCTTCACATTAATATATTATTCAATACATTTTACTGTTTGGCTTAAAATTCTTAACTGGATAGGTCGCTATTTTAGAAAGGTAGTAATAATAAGATATTTCAGGCATGCCACCACAACAAAACGCAGGCAGAATCTTGCACCTTGAAACTGCAGATTCCAGTGAGGACCTGTTCAGTGTAAATCTTTCATCCACCTTCCACACCAACTACCAACACGACCAAACTAATTTTTCCCCTCCAGCGTCTGCTTCCTTTCTCGATGACGTCACTACCTTCGCCCTGACGTTAGCTGATAGTTGCCAGAGCCGACTAAGAGACTCGCAACTTCGAGTTGGTGCTAATCCAACACCTCCGACTTTTTCTGACGCACCAACCTACACGGTAGGTCCAAGTCAAAATCTATTTTTTTTAACAAATCACGTTAAGAGTCTGCATCAGTAGTAGCCATCTTGGATTTTAGTCCCGTAAGAGCAATGTTAAATTCTGGCGCCTATATCTCCTTGACCTATTGTCATAAATTAACGGAAGAGGTGTCAAATTAAAGGTATTACAGGCCTCCAGGGCACCACCTTACAGAACTTCTTATTTTCACTCTTAATAAAAAAAATAATAATGATTTATTTTGTAAAATATTCCTGGATTTTTGTTTTTATATCAAGTTAAATTTTTGAACATATTGAACACATCGAAAAGATCATGTCCTCAAGCCAAATCTCAAAAATGTACTTCTAAAGTTTTACATTAATACTTTGATAATTAACGCCACTACACATGCCAAAGTGAAGGTATGTTCCGCCAGAATTTAAGATTGCCCTTACGGGACTAAAATTCAAGATGCCTATCACTGATGCAGACTCTTAATTGTCAATTTTTAAGTAAGACTTATTTCTCTGATGTAGACTATTGACGACATTTTATTTATATATATATATATATATATATATATATATATATAACTACGTATACAAATTTGTGTTGAAAAACATTATTTTATACGGGGTGTATCAGGGGGTTGTACTCGGTCCGCTCTTTTTTCTCTACAGTAATACCACTATTTAGGTCATACAGACCATAATTACTAATTATGGAATTAAAGCTGGCGTCTCTTAAGGGTTAAGCTTACCAACATGTAATTTAAACATTTTAAACAAGTCTCAAAATTTAAGTTTTAAGTGACATTACACTTTTATTCTTATTTGTATGAAACATTACAAATTAAAGTGATACATCAGAAATAAATAGCATACTAAAAAATTGAAATATTACTACGTTGTCAACATTGATATTATAAATTGTCCAACATTACTAATTATTTATAAATCAATATTTAAGCCAAGATAATGGTTTTGTAAGCCATTTATTTATTTACTTATTGGTTTCAGGTTAATATTTGCCATAACAATAAGTATCTTACTTTCCGAAATTCAACCAATCACGCCAATTAAAAGCAGACTTACTAAAGGGTAAAACGTAAAAATAATTATATTATTTTTATTTTCAGGACCGAGATGAGAGATATGTTCAACAGCTGATTAATGCCCAGTCGACAACACCGTCTCAAATATTTCCAAATTTGTAAACGATTCTTAAGGGTAGTATTTCTGAAAGCGTTACGGTAAATAATTTATAAACATAAATTTATTATTGGGTAGTCTAAATATTTCTACATGGTGTATATTATTTGATCAGATAATATAATTTTATCGATTTTTTATCACTTTAAAAGCATTAATGACCTAAGTATTTGTAGTAAATTTAAATATAAAACAATAACTGTAATCTAATGAATGTTAAAAGTTGCATTATTTTACTAACGTAAGGTAAATAAAGTTTATGATTAACTGACCTGGCGAACTTCGTAACGCCTGACAGTAAATACTTTTTAACTTGAAGTTTGGCCATGTTCTGAAGTCGAATAGCAATACGGACGGCTTCATTGTGAAAGGTTATATATTCTGGGTCGCGGCATAGAGAATAACAATACTGAAACGATAAGACATATTAATAACATTTCTATAAAACAAATAAATCTGATTGGATTAATTCACAATTTTCAAATCGAATCCAAACCTAACTGTAATACTGCTTTTATAGGAAAGATATACAGCAGCTGATTATTATAATAAACGTAATAATACAAACATTTTAATATTCATATAAACACGTGATTTTAATTAGTTAGAAAATGAAAATATAAATACATAATCCCCCCAAACCTTAAACTATTAACTTGGTGAATAAAGCTGTTTATTTTTTACAGTACACATTTATTTCATAGTTTAACATTAATGAATGATTGAGATGACATTGGATAGTAAAACATATTGCTAATGGAAAGTAAACCAATCAGCTGTAGCTAAGAAATAATTTTTTTTCATTGTGGACAATTTGCAAACATACTCTCCATAAGGTTAACATTAGAAATTTAAAACGCCATAAAATGGAAACTTATGGGATTTTCGAAAATATTTTTCCCTAAAACCTTCCCGGACACATATAGAGCAACTTTTTAAAATTTCATGGCGATCGGATGAGTAGTTTGGCAACGCATAAAGGACATACATACATACGTACATACATTCAATTTTATATGCAGAGATTCTATTTAAACAATAGATAAAAATACCATGGTGGAGGCAATCCTTCAGATAAAATGTTATACCCTTATGATGTAATATATAATCCGATTACCATTTGAAATGGCGACCAACAAAGGTGGGTACATTTAGCCAGGTATGAATGAGTATTGAGTGTAGCGCTATCTTGTAGTCTTGTTACTGACTAAAGCCCACATGTTCCATACCTGTTAATAATCAACAGTCAATGACATATTCAAGGGAATCTGAAATATTACATCTGAATTACGAAGTGGTCTAATTATGAGGATGGTCTCTACAGGTTTACGTAGTATTCCATAGTGCGGACTGTAATCTACACAAGATCAGTACTTTCACCGACCATTGCACACAACTATCTACATTCATAATTGGCTAAAAAATAACTACCTTGGTTGGTCACCTTTTCAAATGGTAATAATTTTTGACTGGGACGGTGGCGACGTCCTGTAATCCAGCTACTTGGAGGTCACGAATTGTGGATAGTTATGAGCGATGCTCGGTGGGTGTAGTGTTCTCTTGTGTGGATTAACGTCCGCACTATTCAATATTACGTTAATCCGCAAATACCGTCATCATAATTAGACCAGTTCGTAATTCAAATGCCGTGGTTCGGATTCCACGTTAAACTGTAGGTCCTTTAGTTGCCATCGCTTATTTGGGCTATTAATTAACAGTCCTGTCTAAGAAACATGTCAGCCTTAATCAGTAACAAGACTACAAGATCGCGCCACAATCATTTCTCATTCATACTTGGCTTAAAATACCTACCTGGGTAGGTCGCCATTTCAAATGGTAATCGTAATTTAATCTGATTATTTCTTACATCATAATAGTAAGAAATTTATCTGAACAATCGTCATATCTATGGTATAATTTTAACAAGTATTAGAATACAATTTTAAATTTTACTTATCTTACATTAGTAAAATAATGCAACATTTATCATTTATTAGTTATTCATTACAGTTATTGTTTTAGATTCAACATGAAATTGCCAGGAAATTGATTTGATACCTCTTAGAATAGTGAATGTTTTTTTTCAACAAAGGTTGAATATTCAACAAATATTTGTGTTAGGAGCCGAACAATGGATGTGTTTGCAATCCGGGAACAATACCTGGTTTCAACCATTCTGCGATGTGTTTATCGAAACATTTCCTGCTTTTCTGGCCTTTGCATAATGTGACGTCATCAGAGCATTGACAGCTGTAACATCACCAGAGCATTAACAGCTGTGAGTTCTCAGGTGTCATTAGCATGTGATGGTCATTGTTGCCAAATTACGGTAACCAAACGAGGGGCAGCATTGTTTTGACATACAGCTTATTATTCGGAGTGGTTTTATTCACTATTATAAAACTATTTATGCACCGTAACTTAACTATCATCATTTAATAGTTATATTTCGTTAAGCTTTAGAAGTTTTTTTTTCTAGAATCCAAGAAAAACCATTAGTTCAAATAAGAATCTATAGAAAACTATGTTTAAACTGTTTTTTCATATAGCTTGAAAACCGGAAAAAACTTATAGTTGTAAATATAAAATACTTAGAAATATGTTTGTGCCTTTAATGAAGAAGGCACGTGAATAATTAGAAAAACACGGAAAACATTTTTCAAGTACAAGGTCACACAACCCCCCAGTTTTTTTCAATTTTACCTTTTCCAACCAAACGATAGCCAGAAATCTGATAAACGCCTAAGACTTAATGCCCAACAGATCAAACCGAAAACCATCCACAATACAAAACGCATACAAACATCCTAGAAACCAGTGTTCAAGGAGCGAAAATTAACATGTTCTATCTTAAAACTTGAAAGGAATGGCTCATCTCGTTTCCCGAAAGTATTATTGGCTGGCTACTTGGAAGACCAGATGGGTTAGACATATCAAAAACATTTTTTTTTAATTTGCCTTCACCGTTTTTGGTTCTCCGTCCTCTCGAAGTTGCATCATAGCTTCACACAGAAACTCACTGACGAGATTATATCCATGACGATTTAAATGCCTTCCATCACGAGCGAGATGATATTAGAAATGAGGCAGGATACATCGACAAACTCTACTCAAAAGTTGTTGCACATGAGATAGTTGCTCACAAAAAATAAAAATCCTCACACCATTTCTCCCTTAAGTAAATTAAAATCTTCTTACAAAAATCTTTTACAAAACTCGTTAACCTTAAAGTTTATCTAAATATAATTTATTTTATAAATTATTGTTTAAATCATTTTCATAAAATTTCAAAAAACAACAACAAGAGAAACAAAGTTTAATTAATAGTCAACTTTATAACGGGACAACCCCCGCCCACCCCAGGAATGGCAAAATATTTTATTTCATATGTTTTATTTGATACTTCATACTTCTCTTAAATGCTGAGCACTTTTTTATATATTTAATTTAAATTACATAGGAACATCGAAACAAGCTGTGCCTACGAGGCCCTAAATTGTCCTGAATGTTTTATACAAGTTGAAGATGCAGTTAAGAAAGGTTTAAAGTAGTCAGTATAATTTAAATGCCAAACTTGTATTATTTTATGTTGTATCTGCAACATTATGTTATTAAAAATTTGGAAATAAACGTTTTCTTCTTATTATTCTTATTCTTATTTTTTGAGTGGGTTTGATTGGGTGATGTGATCTTCCACTGCATACCAAGTTTCATGGAAAACAGTTGGGAAACAAGAAAGAAATAGATGTTTTATTATTCTCCATTAGAGTAACATTGGGACACTTTAACAACGTACAGTGTTTACCATGGACAGTGAATTTAACTTTTCTTTGGATTCGTTAGACTTAGACAAATAATTCAAAACTTTAATTGGTTTGGTTTTGAAGCTGTTTTAATATTGGTGGTACATTGTCTTTTATTTTTGCGGGAATAAAAAAATTTACATTTAGCTTATAGACACATTTAGCCTATAAATTTTGAGCCGTAATTTTCACAGACATACGGGTGTTGCGTTTTAGTACTCAATTTCCAATAAAAAACTAAATTTTAATCAAAATCGTTTCTGCCATTTTTTATAAATTAAAGGATTATTTACGTTTTTAAGGATTTTAGAAGTTAAAACCAAAAAGTCAATAAATATATATTGAATATGAAATAATATTTTTAAAAATTTTTACTTTTCAATAAATAGCTAATTTAGGTACTATAGTATCAGTCTTTAAAGTAGTATTATAGAAATAACTCTCCGAGTTTAACAAAACGGTAGTTTAAGTAAGCAACAAATCGTTGGATTAACGTTGACTCTTGAACACTTTACCGGTTTGTTTTAAACCTTTTAGAGTTTAAAAGGATTAAACTTTTGTTATTCGCTGAAAACGACCTTCTGCTGTTCTTGATTTGAATGTAGATCGTTTAAATGCATTTTATTTGGAAAAACATATTATCTTATTTTAAATTAGACAACTTACAGAGTTTTCCGTTGGGCTGGTCTCCTTTTCCTAGGTATTAGGTTATTTTACTAGGATGTTAGCAGAGGAACGGAAAATGTATTGTATGAAACTAAAAATAATGGCTATTACTTTCTCTCCCTATACAATGGTATCCATTAATAATACAAGGATGAATCGAATTGTGGATAGTTGTGAATGAAGGTCAGTGGAGTAACGTCCGCACTATTGAATTATTCTAAGTTAATCCGCAAAGATCATCTTCACAATTAGACCAGTTCGTAATTCAGAGGTAAAAGTGGATCTTATCCCACATTAAACTGTAGAGCCCTTATCTATGCCATTGCCTCTTGCGCTATTAATTAATAGAACATGTCATCCTTAGTCAGTAACATGACTACAAGGTCGTGCCACAATCATGCTACACTCATTTCTTATTCATACTCGACATAAAATACGTATCTAAATAGGTCTCCATTTCAGGTAGGGAATAAATGTCATAAATTTTCTACCCCTGAACTACCACACCAATTTGGTTCGTAAAAAGAAGTACAGCATTATATTTAAAATTAATTGACTACATTTTGTCAACTAATACACTTTTTATTTATTATATTTTATAGCAATTATAACAGCATTACAAAATTACTGAACACTTTTAAAACACAAAATTTAAAAAAAATCATTTATACATCAATGCTCCTTCTTTTCAAGAAATAAACCACCCAAATGGGCCAGTTTGGTCGAATGGTCCCCTAAATTTCAAAGACTTTCTGATGCGATACTTTGTCAAACGATCCCAGTCCAAATCTTTTTATCTCTACTTTCATTATTTACGAAAACTAAATTTATATGATTTTAAACTTAAGACGATTACAGTACTTGAACCTGTCTTTTCTTATTTTAGATTTATAAAAATATGAAACAACTTTACATTGGTTTAAAATTTAGTTTTCTCTACCATCATTACCATCTAGCTAATGAACAACTGTTTTCCAACTAGCTTATTTTTTATAAGCTTGGTTTGCTTTGAGTCTACTGCATCTCTATGGTCTCACGTTTTAATTTGACATAATTTTAAACTCAAATTCATTTACGAATGTATAGCTTTATGCTAGCAAAAAATAGAACAACTGTACTTAAAATATAACAATTGTAACGTTTTTTTAATAGAAATTTGTAAATAGATAATAAAATATTAAATTAAAAAAAAGAAATCAGGATAGTGAGTAAGTATAAGGGTACATGTATGATGACTGTTTGGCTGGTCCAGAATATTCCTGTCTGGGGGAGGACAATAGACAAGTGCATAGATATCAAGAAGCTTTAGAACCAGTCTGAGAAACCTATGTGTAACAGGTGCTGCACAACTCTTCCTTCTTTCATTCCAGAAGTAATGTAGAGACTAACTGTCACTACATAGATGTTCTCTTGATGAGTATAGCAGCCTACCTTTGAGTATTAAGTAAATTTATTATATTTTTCTCCCCCATCCAAACGAAAAAGCTTTATGTAGTAAAATTATTGTTTCGAGTATTAAGAGTTTTTAGAATGCATACAGTAAAGATCAGGTTTAGCTGTTGATTTAAGATTGAATTAATACAATGATTTTAGAAAGTAATGGTGTTCTTCTAGTTTAGTTACATTTTTCTTGCCAATTTAAATGCAATTTCAATTTATTATGTAATTTAATTATTGTAAAACACAGTTGAGTAAGGAAAAGGGTATTTTATTTGGTTACAGGGCTCAAGAGAACAGCTATTAGTCGATAAATTGTATTATTTTGTTCGATGCGAATAATAAAAACTATATAATACTAACTGACCCGGCGAACTTCGTAACGCCTAACAGAAAATACATCTGAACCTTAATATTGACCTTTTTCTGAAGTCAAATAGCATTGCGGCTTCGTTGTGAAAACTTTAAATATGCAACAGATGATTATTATAATAAACCTAATATGTATAAACATTATGATTATTTTATTGTGTAACTTTTATTATACAGAAAATAAAAATAGATAAATACAGTACGCAATTCCCAAAAACCGTAAACTATTAACGTGGCGAATAATGCTGTTCATTTTGTACAGCACATATTTACTTCATAGTTTTACATTAATGAATGATTCATATGGCATTGGATAGTAAAGCATATTGCTAAGGGAGAGTATACCAATAGCTGTTTTAAGAAATCAAATGTGTTGATTTTAGAAAATATGTAAACAAACTTATTCCCCATAAGGTTAACATTAGAAATTTAAAACGCTATAAAATGGAAACTAATTGAATTTAGGGAAACTGAATATGCCTAAAGTATGACAGGAGCAGAGACAAATCCAAAAAATTAAAGATTATTAAAATCGGTCCAGCTGTTCTCGACTTATAATTCGGGTAACTTACATGACTTTGTTTTGTATAATTATATTTAATTTTATGTTGTAGAGGATATCGTAATGTGCCATAATGTAATAAATAGGATACTTATTTAAACAGAAGTTTACATACAATTATTTCATTTTGCCATTTCATCATAATAAATAAAACAGTATGAAACTTAATTCAAATAAATAATAAATTAATATGTGGTACACAATCAAAATATATAATTTTAATATAAACGTTTTATTGTAATATAACATAGTAATTGGGTTTTATAGTTTTACTCTCTGGTCTTTGACTGCCAGTCCAATGGACGTCAGCAATTTAATTGTATCTAGTGACGTAAACATTTCAGGATATTTGCTGATTCAGAACAGCAAATATAACGCTGACATACCAACTTCCTAGAATAATGGCGTTTCTGATTTACAAGCAATGGAAGCCAATTGTGTAAACTATAATAATGTTATGTCAAAAAAGTTTCCAAAAATGTATATTATGCCCTAAAGTGTCAAAAAACTAATCTATTGGAAACTAGTTTTAGTTTTATACAATCCACCAACACGCACCAGCATGCATGTTTACCATAATTTGTTAAATACTAATTTATTATGAAGTAAAAAAACATTTAGTTCAAAAATACTATTCACGTACAATCATCCCTTAGATTCACAGACCTTTTATTCAATAACTACATTATGTTTTTATGTAGTTCTTAAGTTTGACGGAAAATTTTCCGTCAATCTTTTAGGTCTAATCATTTAACTTATTTAAAGTACTAACAGTAAGTCCATACTTTTACATAGGGTATATGACTCAGAGATAATTTGACAAAATATTAACCTAAAATCGTAAAAATGTATAAATTAGATCAAATAAAAAGGCATATTATCAACACACATTTCTATAGTAAAAATATTGTAGTGTAATCTCGAATAATCTTGGAAAATTTTAAAGGGGAGAAAGTATGTAAAAACTTGCGATTTTAGCCGAATCATGTTCTTTTCTGATGTATATACAAAAATATTTGAGTTTAAAAAACGTTTTAAAGTCACGGTGAGCTCATAGTCGTGTTCAGTGTTCATACAGTATATTGCACTGCCATATTTGTTACTTATTCACTTTTCTCTCTTAGCCTGTCTATAGTGAAGCCAATAGCGTAGCAGAAGAAGACAACTGCTATATTGGTACCTATTCTGGTGGAATTCGAAAAGTTTGGAATTTGAAAGTTAGGTTATGTTATTACATTACTAATACAACTTTAACCGCGATTTCCGGAAAAGTGTTATTTTAATCAAATCTTCCTTTATCTTAAATTCAGGTTGTCACAGAAGGCTGAAATTTTTACTGTTGTTTTATAAATGTGTATTTACACATACTATGCCAAAATAATGAAGAGCGTCTAGTTATTTAAATAAAAAATATTTTGACACAGTATAGTTAAAAGTAAACAATTCCGTCTACAAAAGATACAGAGGAATGGAAAGGTTTCATCTTCTTGGATGCTTTTGTTTTCAGTGTCAAGTGTTCTAAAAGTAGCTTCTTTAGCGTTTCAGCAAGACAGGAAGGCAGGCAGTCACAAATTGAGATAAGACCCATTCTGACTTTGCTGGAGTGTAAAGAATATAAATAACTACAAATATTAAAATGTATGAGCTGTATAAAAACCAAACTTTATACTATACTTAAAAATAATAATAAGTAAAGGCACTTTACAATGTTATAGCATTGATTTCGTGATTTATCTTTCACCATTGTAAGACAACACGATTGGTATGCAAAAATTATATAGTGTCCTTAGTAACAAAATATTAAATTTTATTCAGTCTGAGTTAAGTATATTTAAAGACAGCAATCTTTATTAAGCTTTCATATTCATTAAAGTTCATCTTTATAATTTTATAAATGTGTCAAAAATATTTGTTGTTGTTTATTTAAAAAAAATATTCATCGGATATCTGGAAATAATAATAAGTGAAACAAAGCGAAATTAAATTTTAGGTTTTATGGAAGGTTGAACCACCCCCCATTGGTAATACCATGCTTTTTGAGTAGGGTTTATTGGTAGATGTAAACTTATGCCAGATACCAAGTTTCATGGAAAACGGTACTAATTTGTTTAGTGTTTAAGCTGGTTTAAATGATGGGTATTGAAATTATACTTTACATTTATTGTTTTCGCAGATAACTAAAAATTTATTTTTTAAAATTAAAAAAGCCCAAAATATTCAAACCGTTATTTTTAAAGCTATGTGGATATTGCCATATTCTTAAGTACTCTATGAACTGTAAACTAAAAAACTTTAATTAAAATCGTAAAAACTATATTCGAATAAAATAAAATAAATACATAAATAATTACGTAAATAAATACATATATACCAAATAATCAAAATCTGACCAATGGGGCTGTTGGCTCTGTATACATCCAGACACAAACAGACATAATCAATCATAACGAATTCCACTTGTTAGGATTTTGGGGACCCTAAAACAGAAATATTCACTCTTAACTCAAATTCAGAAAATTTTATTTCCAATATCCATAAAATAAAAATTGTTATGAGGGAGAAAGTAAAAGTCAGATGTTATCGTCAGTAACAATTAGTTAATTGTTAAATTAACAATTAACTAATTGTTAATTTAATAATTAATAACCAACGCCATTATGAATTTTCAAAACCCTGTCAGTAACAACATGAAACATTGTTAAAGTTTAGGTTTTAAAAATATTAGCAGGTTCAATATCCATTTTAACATAGAAATTATGCCCTTCATTTAATACGGTCAGCATAGTGATCCTCAAAATAACTGCCAAGTGACAGCTCATAAATGAATATATTCTATATTCGGGTATCATCTGTCAAAGTTGTCAGAGTAAACAAACTGACATGTGAGAACAATGTCACTCGAGATAATAATTTCATAGTTTGACATAAGTATTAATTTGGTATTGATCGATTATAGTTTTATTGAAACTAGTTTAATGTTCATAAATAATTCATTTTTAACATATTATAATACTTTTAGTCATGAAATATTTTACTTTAACTTTAAAGTAAAAAGTACTCGTGAATTTCCAAAGCAATTATATGATAATAATAATATACGACAACTTTTATCAATATCTGTTGATAAATGTGAGAATTATTTGCCTATCCTCCATAAGATTTACATTGGAAAGAGTAGACAGGTTTGCTACGGTAAGGAACAATGAAAGTACTAATTTCTAGTATAAATATTTTTTTTAGGAGTTTTATAAGAAGTTTACTTATTCTCTATATGATTAACATGGGAAAAGAGTAAGCAGGTTAGCTGCCAAACACGTAAAATATGGTTTTAAGATTAAATGGATGGATCTGAACCACATAAAGCCAAACAAAGTCTCATAATAAAATATCGATTAATAAGTGAAATATTAATTATCCCTTATCCTCCATAAGATTAACATTGTAGCCCCAAACTACAACATACTGTGTTTAGACTTTTAATATCTCGGTAAGCGTCGTAGATAGAACAAAACTTTAACCCTCCAACGGTTTTACCGTCGATTAATCGACGGTAGGTAAGCTTTTACAAAAAGCAATGGTGTGAATACATTTTCGGTTAAAACTACATTGAATATAGTATCGTTGTTTTCTACAGATCATACGCTTCCCGTCGAGGTATGTTTCGTTTTGCTTACTCTATGCGTTAAAATTCTTTGTTAGTTAAAACATCGGTCTTCAGTTGCGCGGTTATGTCCCTTTGTTTACAATGGTTGCGTTACACGTTCTCGTCTCGTTTGTTTGGTGTTCTGATGTTAATTTCACCATTTTAAAATTGATAGCAGTGACTTAGTTTCAATTGTATAAAACTGTATATTTTTATTTTACTTATTAGATTTTGAAAAAACTGGCTATCTTCAATTTTTGACTGGTATTTATTTGCTGTGTTTTGTGGGGGAGCAAACTTTGAAAAATCTGTTGAAAAATTTGTTTTTATCAATTTCAATTGGATACACCCATCAAAACCAAGATAAAAATAAAACATGTTACTATTATCTTATAGATAATTTAATTTAGATTAAAACGGTGTATAATATTTTATAGTTACTATATTTTTACTATTTTATGTGAAATTTTTAGTAAAAGCCAGCAAAAGCGCCAAAAAGAGGTGAACCTCAAGGGTTCAAATAGTGAACCGTTGGAGGAACTTAACTAGACACTTAACTAGGTCTACACTACTTGGAGGAACTACATTGTTAGTCTTAAATTGATTCAAATATTGAAAGATCAAAATAAAAATAAAATTGTACATGAAAAACGCAAAAAACCATTTTTTTAGTACAGCCCCCCAAACTAGCCTTCCGATGGACCGATATGTCTGGATTGCATACTAGTCTGAGTAAATATACAAATACATGTCTGTACCAAATTTGGTCTCGATCGGAACATTTTACGAGATTTATCGTGTAAAAGTTTAAAAACTATTGTTTTTGACCTCTGGGCACCTAAAAGCGAAGAAAATAACATGGCCCCGGGGTCCTGGGCTTAGTTATACCATGAGTCTTACGGTAATAGATTCATCCCTATGGGAAATTCACTAAAACAGACTATCTTGATCAACTATCTTATACAAAACCACATTTTGTAGTTTTGTCTGCAGTAAATCATTTGAACAGTTTTAGAACGAGAGTACATTTCCATAAAACCCCAGGCTAGGAGAATAAATCTGAATAATATTCCATGACTTTATAGTTGCTTAAGTGAATCTAAGTTCAACATTTTTATTTAAAAAAATTACACTTTTGTTTTATGATTAGTTTGTAGAAAACCACCAATACGTTTATATTTTTACTTTAGTTGTCTTTGCCTTTTTCAAAAAAGTGCATATTCTCAAGATTGTATTGTTGAAAGGAAAAGTTGGCTTAAAAGTAAGAGGGCTAGATTTCATTCATTTTTTATCTATTATTTGTCTGACTTTAATCCAGCCACTTGGAGTTCACGAGTTGTGGATAGTTATAGGCGATGGTTGGTGGGTGTAGTGTTCTCTTCTGTGGATTAACGTCCGCACTATTGAATACTACGTTAATCCACAAAGACCAACCTCATGATTAGACCAATTCGTATTTCAGAGGCCGTGGCTCGGATTCCACATTAAACTGCAGTCCCTTAGTTGCCATCGGCTGTTGGGCTGTTGGGTGTAGTGTTCTCTTGTGTGGATTAACGTCCGCACTATTGAATACCAAGTTATTAATCCGCAATGACCATCCTCATTATTTGACTAGTCTGTAATTCAGAGGCAGTGGTTCTCCCTCCACGTTAAACTGATTGTCCCTTAGATATGTCATTTACTGTTGGGTTATTAATTAACGGTTCTGTCTAAGGAACATGTCAGCCTTAGTCAGTAACAAGACTACCAATTTTTCATTCATACTTTGCTTAAAATAGTTACCTGGATAGGTTTCCATTTCAGTTAAAAGTATAAAGTATTATCTATAATATACAGTTTTCTAGGTAAACTATGGGATAGTAAAGCAAATTTTTGTTCCACAAATTAGACAGTAAGACAACAACAAGAAAAATAATACGTATTTAAATTAACATAAATGCAGACTGAAAGTAAAGATTACATGATGGAGAAATCAGCTGTTTTCATCGTGAACAAACTACATTCACTCACTTTACTATTGTTCTCGTTTTCGTCCACAGAAAATGGTAACACTATAGGATTAACAGCTGTTCATTACCAGGTTGCATTATCACCTCCAATGCTAGTACAAAACTAGATTATAGTCGGCTACGCGGTAGCAATAATGATTAGTTTAATCGCATTGCCAGATCAAAGGTTTATTTGCGGTTTATTAATACAATGTTTAATTGTATTTCAATTAACAATAATACTTATCAGCGAGAATTATTCATAGGATATAAGCTTAAATTTTGAATTATTTATTGGCAATAGTAATGCTGAATGATTGGGAATTGGGTTGGGTATTTACAATGTAAAGGGGATTCCATGTTAATCCATCGAGAGGCTAAAGTACTTCGTGGATAATAGTTTTAAGATTAAAACCAAAGCGTGTCCCTTATTTATTCGTGAGCTAAAATTATCTACCATTTTCCAAATATTTTTTATCACTCGTATAATTTAATAATTTTTGGACGTGTATTTATATTTGAATAGAAATGAAAACGCATATAACAATTATTATATATACCTAAAAGTTTGAATTAAAACAATTTAACACTAAACAATTACCAGATTCTTTATATAAACTAAAGCATGTGAATATGAATCCCTTAAACAAATAAACAAAACTCAAAATACTTTTTAAGTTCAACAAATCGTTTTTTTATGAAACATTCTGGGCTTAAAAAACAAAAAAAAACTAAGAATGGATATGGTATTGAACAATAATATGCACACACTTACACCGTATTACAGTAAAAGAGTACATGAAAATACACAATCTAAATTGTTTTATTCATTCAAACAAAAAGTCAAAAAGTCATTCAAACAAAAAGTATATATTATTTTTACAACTAAAGTCAATCCTAAAGTCAAATTATTGGAATTATTACCTTGGTTGATTGTTTTAGTTTTCCTTTTTACCTAAATTTTCCATTATAAATTTACAACAACCGTGGTCTACTCACAAGCATCTACCCATGTAGACCTTTCCTCGCTAAATTGTGGCAAACATTTGGATTTTTATTTGTTGTTGTTACTTTTATTATTATCACTAACGCCACTGTATTTACTGCATGGTTTACCGTGGGAATAAAACTATTATTAATTTATTTTAAAGTAATTTTAAATTAATTAAATTATTGTATAATAATGATTTTTCTGTCACTCACGAGTGTAATAACTATAAAACATTAAATTTAAACGTAAAATACCAGGATAATTGTATTGTATAGTTTATACGAGAATTTTATACATTTATTATAAATAGAATAAACAATCGTTGATATTGTTAGGTTTCAGTTGAAGATTATTGTATAATGTTGTTAGAATCTGATGCAAGGAAATGTTAAATATTGAACACATGATTTAATAATGTTGTAATGTTGTAACAATAATGTGTAACTACAAAACTTTTTTAACGATTGAAAAAGGTTTTACCTACATGCAATTCTCATTTTTATTTTTAACCAGCAGTAAGCCCGTCCTTTGTACAGGTTGTAGGAATCAGTTTAAAGAAGGAAGATCGTTATACCTAATGTAAACCTGAATCCTAAAAAAATCAATACAAAGAAATAAATCAATACCCAGCTTTACTATTATTAGTTATATGTTAAAATAACTTTTTAATATAGTATGATTTCGAAATGGGTTTAAATCAATGACCAATATAAACTAACTAATATTGATTCAAAAGCTGTTTCATTTTCTTTCTATTAAATCTTTAAACTACAAAGACAGCTGATTATTACCAGTAGGTTATTCATTTAAAACTGAAGCAAAATTCGACAAATATCGCGTAAAAATTAGGTTTTTAAATGCTCGTTATTTACTTTTCAAGGGTCAGCAAACAATTTTAAACCTTTAATAGCCTTCTCTGGAATGTAGAGAATGTATTAAATAAGTTTCATTGTTATCGGTTCTCCCGTTTTTTCGGAGAAGACGGCGTAAAATGCCTCCTGGATCATCACAGACAAATTGACAAACCGAAAAATAGACAAAAATTGAGATAAGACCGGTTTTGGATTCGCTAACGCACGAAAAGTAAAAATAGCTAAAAAATGAATTATTCTGAGCAATGTACAGACAAAACTTTATTTTATTTGCATAGATTTGCAAGAGAACTTTTTTATAGGTGTTAAGACGGTCGCAAGTTTTTTTTAAGTAACAGTTATAGCTTGAAAAAAACTAGCAGACAACTAAGATTCATGAGAGGATCAGCTGAAAATGTCAAATCCGACACTCTGACGTCTAAAAGCAGGTGAGAAATGTTGGAACAAGCTTTAGTGGGATTAACAGAAAATGCACTTCAGTCAATAGAAGTCGGACCTGTCCATGATGTAAACCCCTGTTGTCATTACCTATGTCGTTAACCCAACTGGCCCGCTATCGGTAGCCTTTCTCTTAACTAATCCTTAAATCTATCCAGTCATCATAACCTTACTCACTATTCCTCCCCCGATCTTCACTCCCCTTTGAGAGCTCTTCCACACCCTTGAGAGCCTTCAAACTTACACTTAATTTGATCTTTTGAGATCTGTTCTGTAGGCTGATTTTAGATGGACTTTACTAGAAGACTGTAAATTGAGTGTGACTTTGCTAGTGTAGATTCTACATCTAAAGTAGACTCTCTATTGAAACCAATCATTTAAACATAGCTGCATCTCATCCACGATATACCACCCATCTCAAATCCTAAGTGGTCTTCATTGTAAAAACTGTCCACTTCATCACGCACATTGAAGTCCCCGTTGTCATCGTATTGGATAGGCCTCTAAACAAATGTACACCTTATTCAGAATTGTATAGGTCAACCCCCATTACTCTAACTTTTAAAAATAAAATTATTTTATTTGTACATTACTTAGAGTCATCATATTTATTGTAATCTTTACGTTTTTTTTCAAATACTCCAGAAAAGCTAATAACTTACTTAATACTTGGAGTAATCCCACTTGAATCACTGCGACGTGGTCGTCATATTAGTTGATCCACTTAATTGAGGAGTATAGGCCTAGGCCCCATTTGAGAGCTCTTCACCGCTGTAGTAGGCCACTTCACACGGGCAGTCTTTCAATTTCATCTTGAATTTAGAAAAATCTTGTTCTTGAGTTTTGTTTCTTGGTAGGCTATTGTAGATTTTAACACTGGAGAAGTATGGACTTTACTGGCTAAAGTAGAGTTGATTTGAGGTACGTGTAATTGATTTGCCTTTCTAGTGTTATATTGATGAATTCTATGTGTTTGTAATAAAGACATCTGGGGGCAAGTAGAGCAGACTCTAAGATGAAAAGGGAGGGTAGAGTTAACATTTTTAGCTGCTTGAGGAGTGTCTTGCAGTGTGTGTGTGTGTGTGTGACGATATAAAGTAAGTATCTTATCTCAAATCCCAATTCTATGAATGTCTCTCTAAGAGTGGTATGGTGGCATCATCCTGTAATCCACCTACTTGGAGGTCACGAATTGTGGATAGTTATGAGCGATGGTCAGTGGGTGTAGTGTTCTCTTGTGTGGATTAACGTCCGCACTATTGAATACTACGTTAATCCACAAAGACCAACCTCATGATTAGACCAATTCGTATTTCAGTGGCCGTGATTCGGATTCCACGTTAAACTGTGGTCCCTTAGTTGCCATCGGCTGTTGGACTATTAATTGACAGTCCTGTCTAAGGAACGTGTCAGCCTTAGTCAGTAACAAGACTACAAGATCGCGCCACAATCATCTTACACTCAATCCAATCATACTCAATCATATCAATAATATTTGGCTTAAATTACCTACCATGTAGTATGTTTGCCATTTCAATCATCTAATCTGATCTAATCTAATTCAAAAAAGACAATCTTGGTCAACGGAATGGGATTTATGTCTTCCAAATGAACATGTTCAACCGCTATGTCTCACCCTCAACTGTCGCAGACACGTTCAACAGTACTTGTTTTTCATCTTGCGCAGTCATATTTTTGTGTATTTATTGTGGTTGCCAAAATACACTTTTGTGGACTTTCTCCGACATGAAGGATACAATCATCTTACACTCATTTCTCATTCATACTTGGCTAAAAATGCCTACCTGGGTAGGTTGCCATTTCAATAATCTAAGAATCTAAGTATTTCTTCTCCGTGTAAACGAGAACACCAGCTCAAATGAGACTTATTTACGTTAAATACCTTACCTTACGAAGAAGAGTGTTTAACTTCAAAATGGCCCAAACCTAGTCCTATAATTAGAATATCTACTTCATAATTATTGTCCAATAATATTGTTTTAAATAACTTTACACGTTAATTTACAGGTAAAACCGTTCTCTACTCCCATCTAATAAATCAAAGTGTATTCTAACTATACCATAAAAGAATAAATGCGTATTTGTTTGGCTTAAAAAATAATATTAAATCTTTTACGTTATAAATCATTAATAGCAGTTCACTAAGGCATAATACCTAAACCCCCTACAAAAAGCCTAGAAATATGTGAAAACAGTTCCTGAGACGACCTAAAGTAGTCCTATGATGTAGAAAAGGTGAGTAGAAATAAAATCAAAGTAATCAAAGGGATTGAATACTGCAAATACCTTTAGCAAACGTTTAATTTATCTAGAATAAACCGATGTGGAGTAGGGCACAGAGGGGTTCACTGGGCGGAAAACAACTGTGGAACGAGGGATCCGTGAAACAGTCAAATAAACTTTGAGCTTCCTGCAATCACACTAAACTCACATTATTTCTGTAAAGTTCAAACCTAATCTATAGAAGTTAAATTATAGTAAGAACACTACATTTCTTGGAATTATAATATTTTAGATCTTTTTACGTTCAATTCACAGGAAATCTTGAATCAGTCATTACATCAATTTCAGTCCTTCTTTTTTTGTAACGATAAAGGTGTAGATTTAAAACTATAAATGGGTTACAAAGGTTTAAGAACATCACAGAACAGAAAACCTTTAGTTCTTAGGAGGAACATCAAACCTACAATTGACGAGGACATGACAAGAGAAAAAGCTATCTAAAAACAGCTTTGACACTAAAACACAGTTAGGGCTCACCGAATCGTTGTATGGAGCCGAAAGCACAATATTACAAAGACATACACGAATAAACAAATGGAAAAGAAAGAATTGAAGATACCCAAGAAAATATTATTTCTGAAATGGAACAAAGAGGGACTGGATATGGATAAAGAGGCTAGGAGATATACGAATACACAGAGAAAATATACGGAAATGAAGAGTAGAGTTTTACACCACACAGATTAACGTGACAGGCAATCAACTGAATTAAAACAAGGAATGACAATCAGTGGATAAACGAAGAGAAACGACATGGAACAAAACAGCCTCACGTAAAGAAATGACAAAAAGCAGAACACTCTTCAGGAATCTGACTGCAATCGATACAATAATCGAATAAAATCAGAGATTGAGAGACACTCTTGTCAAACTAGAGGAAAAAGCAACAGAAGGGAAGACAAAACCGAAAATTGAACAGCATTAACAAAGCACATGAATGAGGGAAGATTAGGATGCATGTAGAGAGAAACAAGAAAAAATGGACATTAAGTTTGGTCTAAATGTGAAATTCCAAGGCATAACATAATTAATAATAATAGGTTTGAATTACCTTTACTGTTAGGTGATCCTGCGGTTTTTATTAACCACGGGTTTTGGTCAATCGTTAGCCCTTTCTCATGCTAAACATCAATATTTTGTATACAGATTATTCTTCATGTTGGAGAAAGTCCACAAAAGTGTATTTTGACAACCACAATAAATACACAAAAATATGACTAAACAAGATGAAAAATAAGTACTGTTGAACGTGTCTGGGATAGTTGAGGGTGAAACATAGCGGTTGAACATGTTCATTTGGAAGACATACATCCCATTCCATTGACCATGATTGTCTTTTTTGAATTAGATTAGATGATTGAAATGGCAAACATACTACATGGTAGGTAATTTTAGCCAAGTATGATTGAAATGATTGAGTGTAAGATGATTGTGACGCGATCTTGTAGTTTTGTTACTGACTAAGGCTGATATGTTCCTTACACAGAACTGTTAGTTAATAGCCCAACAGCTGATGGCAACTTAAGTTCCTACATTTTAACCTCGAATCCGAACCAAAGCCTTTGAACTACGAATTGGTCTAATTTTGAGGATGGTGTTTGCGAATTAACTTAGCATTCAATAATGCGGACGTTAATCCACACAAGAGAAACATCCACCAACCATCGCTCACAAAACTATCCAAAGTTCAGATAAATTTCCCGATAATCACTATTATTGTCTCTGTTACCTTTTAGCTATAGCTCTATTTTGAATTTTGTTTGAATCAAAGGAAAATTTCACATTCAGTAAAAAATTTAATTTCTTGATTTATAGATTTATATGTAGAATAAATTTAGAAAAATTGAGTATACGTTGTCGAAACTCCAGTTTTGAACGGTATTAGCAAAAGTTTTCTAAATTTGAAATTTCTTCTGAATTTGTTATATACTAAATTGATGTAACAGAAAGAAATAACCAGTTTTAAATTATTATTCAACATAAGTTTGTTTGCAATGAACATTTAATTTAAACTCATAACAAATAATTATAATCGATTAAAATCAAAATTAATACAAATAATTGAGCTAAGACTTTATTTTCCTTATTTTTATTCCATAAAAATATTTGTCAAAATAGTAAGTACATTTCTTCTTAACACGCAGCCATAAAACCCATACAAAGGACGAGCTAACTGCTGGTTTAAAATAAATCAAATTTTACATTCCTTCTAAAACATTTAACTCATATGAGAGGGCCTTTCAACAATTAAAGAGATAAATTGGTCTGGAAAAAAATGCAACTAAGGTTTCATTAATTTAGCTGCAGCCCTTTTGTAAAAAAATACTAGCATATCACTCTTGAATTGAAGCTAACCATTTAAGAAAGAACAGAATTCCACAATAACCTTTATTAATACACACATTGTTATATAAACATTTAAAAATTAGAATAGAATTACTGAAAACCATAACGTTTCAATTACGGAAAAAATATTATAATATATTTTAGCAAACATACCTATGTAAAAGTGAAAAAAGTATGTAGATAGTAAAAACACTTAATAAGTTAACAGATTCTTTTTCACAGAAACACACAATTAAAGTGGCTGAAATAAATACCTTAGCAGGATACGACGAGATGAGTTAAATGCTTTCCTCTCCTGGGTCTAAATTAATTGCGTCTTTTAAAGAAAAAACATAATGTTACATTATTTACAAGGCAGAGTACTTATTTGAGAATATAATTAGCATACTAATATAGTTAATTAAAATGTCTCAGTATACAATAACAGTAAACAACACCACCAGCAAACCCTATTAAGACCTTGCTCCTATTAACCCTATTAGGGCCTGTGGCTTCCCTTTCAGTCCTGCACTAACTATATAAGGCACATTCATAAATATGTTTAGATTTTTTAATGCATATAAGATTTAAATGAAATATGTATTCAGTTTAAAACTAAAGGGGCTCAAAAATTGAACTCTCTTTGGAACATTTACAATTAAAGGGTTTTTGTGTTTTTATGGGCATTACCTAGGTATAAATATATGAATCGTTATGTTTTTTTTTTATATTCTGGTTTCGATTTTAATAATTACAATAAGTCTGAAATTAACAGAAAATCTGTATTTAAAAAAAGAATTCTGATGTGACTTTTGGGTGGTGCTTTACTTTAATAAAATTATATCTCGCTATATAAATTTTACATAGTTTTTTTTAGTGTAATTTTAGCGTTATTTAATTGTCGTTTAAATTATTTTCACTTAAAACTGAAAATATTTTTTAATTTCTCTACAACGGAAATTAAAAATCTAAAAGCAGTGTGTTTTTAATGTTAAATGGATATTAAATGGTATGAAACTGTTTGAGGTCATTATTTTCTGTTTGTATTTCAATATGTTAGCTATGGAAGGAATTATCAGATAAAAGATGTTTTATAACTAAAAAATTTATTTAAACAAATCCATGATCTAATTTAAAAAATACAATAAATTTTGTCCTATAAATACAAATGAATAATTCTTTTTATGGACAGATGTATAAAACTTGTCAGCACACGTCTTTAATACATTTTAATAAATTAAAATAGGTCCAATGTATCTGTGTAAGACGAAAACTGTTCTCAAATATAGATATCCGAATCGATAACGTTTGCTTTTTTAATATTCTGGTTTCGATTTTTCATAAATGTACAATAAGATTCTGAAAACATGGGAAACAGAAATATCTGGTTATTTAAAAAGAATTCTGATGTGACTTTTGGGTGGTGCTTTACTTTAATGAAATTATATTTCGCTATATACACGTCTTTATCGCTCGAACTAAACAGTTACCGCGCGATGCGTAGCGGAGCGTGCTAACTTAGCGAAAGCAATAAATACGACTTTTCGTGAATTTACATACGACATTTTCCTACAACTGTAGTTTCATGGATGCATGTTCAGCAATTGATGATTTGGATTTTAAGAGAATAAACTCTCTTTTCCATTATCAGATCATCCAGCTGAAACAGATGTTTCTATATGTCCAGTTTTACCAACATAATTGATTACAAAATGTACACCAGCTTGTTGTTTCCCCCTCCAAGTAGATCAAGGTCGTTGGTCGATGATCCTTGAATTCCCAAAATAGCTACTCGACGCTGTCTGCTGTTTCAGTGTCAGTTGTTGAGTAATTTACCACCAATATGCTAGGTTATAATTTTGCAATGTTTTGTTGGTTGCTATTTATTTGTGAAATGTGTGTGTCTTTTGCTGTAGGATTACCTTGAGGAGGAAAGCTTTCATAAATAATGCATTTCTGAATGAACAGTATGACCAACTTAATTATAATTTATCATAAATTTAGTACGATAAATTACACAAGATGGCTATTAAAATGCGTACTATTTTCTTTATTGCTCTTTTGGGTTGCGAACACTGGAGTACGAAAAATAAATTACTTCAATAGCTGTGAGAAAAGTAAATATATTTTTTGAAAGTCATTTATTTTTCTCTCTTTTTCCTATAAACAGCTGTTTTACGATTGCTTTTTAGAGCATGAACCTACACTTTTAACAAAAGTTGTAGGAAAAATAATTAATAAAACTACTGACAGGCAATTAGTTGATAGGCTCAACACCTCTATAACGGAGTACATAGTGGTAATCCATGCCTCCAAATATCATAATGAGGGTGTTAATTATTAGTAAGCTGCGTTAATTTTTTCGTAATGTTTAGGTTTTCGTTTATCTTCAATTTCCGTGTCGTTAGGGATATTTTACACGGATTTTGCTAGGCCAAATTTCCCAATAGGCTAAGCCATTTCCCAATTCAGAGATTGTCTGTCCGTCTGTGTACAAATCACAACAGTAAAGTGATCGTCCGATTTGAAATTAGGTAAATAATTCCAATTTTACGATGTCGCAAGACAATTTTTTGCATTTTTTAATTTTTTAACTAGTTTACTCCAAAAACCCTTGAAATGGTTCAAAATGCTACTTCTTAAAATAGGCTCTAATGATTTTTAATAAAATATTTATGGTGTATAGGTATTAAAGATTCAAATAATATGAACCCGTATGCCAATTAGCTAATGGCTCAAAAGCTATGGGCTTTCAAACATCAAAAAATTATTTTATTAATTTTCTGGTAAAAACAATTTTAAAACCAGATTTCCATGAAACTTGGTTTGTCGAGTAAAGTTACATAACCTAAAAAATCAGTCAAAAACGTTTGGCTTTACAAGGTGGTGGTAATTTCCCAAACAGTTTCTAACAATTATTTTATCTTATTTCCTCTTATTGGAGGTTTATGAAATTGGATGATTATTTTGAAACAATACATTTTAGAGAATATAGTCATTTATTTGCGGAAGAAGATATCTGAGAGTATATTGATAGCGTTTATGCTATGAAAGTTTAACCCTCATAGTGCTGACATCGTAGCTTTTAACTCACTGTCATTGTATGTTTAAAAACATTATGTATCTCTCTCTTAAATACTCAAAATGTATAGATAGAAAAAAATGTGACTCCTCTCTTAATCACACAATCGTCAAGGAAGCAAAACAGGTGTCCACTGCAATACAAATTAAGTCTCAAAATGCCGTCAACTTCCTCTCTAGCTGGTCACCGTATTTTTTGAGTGAGCCTTCCCAACACTGTAGCACCCATTTACAAGCTAAATCGGGATTTCCCATGGATATGATTCGAACCCACGAATTTAAATCAATTTATTAAAAATCTGAGGGTCGAAAAAACTTAATGTAAGGTTTCATGACAGAAGTGTATTTTTCGGTTAACAATAAAACGTAAATAAAACGTATACTAGTTTGACTAACATGTGCCAATACATCATAAGAGTATAATTAAATATAGGGTATGCAAAAATGTTCGGTACAAATCATGTAAAATACCTAACAGTTTGGTTTCTAACGACTCACTCGTTATTATACGCTTTGACAACGACACCACCGAGTATTTGTTGTATACCTGATGTAGAGCAAATATCATATTGTTCAATTGATTTATTTAATTACCCCTTCATCTAGAGTTTGCAGAGTCTATTGTAAGGTAATTAGTGGTAATTGGCTTGGACCAATAACGGGGAACAATGGTGCACCGAGCGATTCCATTAGATCAGAGGTACCATATTTAGCTGCGGGTTGCGTATCGGCTAATGCTACGCAAACAACTTAATTAATTATCGTATAAAATATTCATTACCTTTATCAATTACACATAAATCGTATAAATTAACTTTTGATACATTTCTGAAATGGCGACCTATCCAGAAAGGTATATTAAGCTAGGTATAAAAGAGAAATCAATGTAAGATGATTATGGCACGATCTCCGTAGCATTTATACTGGTTAGACATGCTACTTAGATGGAACTTTTAATTAATATACCACCAGCCATTGACATCTAACAGACCTACAGCTAAACGAGGAATTAGATACAAAATGTTCTGACTGAATTTCGAAATGGTTAAACTATGAGGATGGTCTTTACAAATGAACGAAGTATTCAACACATGAAGATCATCTAAATAAGAGAATATTACATCCATCAGCTTAGATTATAACAGTCCAAAATTTTTTTTTAGTTAATATATTGCAACAGATGCAAAATGGTAACAATAAAAAATAACCATGATGGTGATACCAAAAAAAGAATTTCGAGTACCTATAACAGTTCAACTGAGCTTCAACTCCAAAACCAAATCACAGTTTATAAAATTTACAGTAAAATAATGAATACAGAAAAACATACCAAAAACTTTTTATTCAAGCCATGAGTGGAGGAGTAAGTGGAACTCATGGCTTGAATCACTGCCAAATGGTTTTTTAACATACAATAACTCAAGACTGTCAATAAAAGGAAAAAAAACAAAGAAAAAGAATATTCACAAAATATTTTAGGCAGTGTTTCCAAACTGCCGTGATTCAAATAAAAAGGATTTATTTGAATATGCGTTTGAAAATATAGAAAAAATGTCTAAACACTCTTATGGAGAGTGTCAGATCACAATAAGGTATTCAGTAATATTCTTTATGGTAAAAAATGATATCACTCTAAATGTTTGAACACAAAATACATAAACCTCAATAAATTTAGTAAACCTTAGTTTATTTTACAGTTAATTAAACTGTTCCTATCGCTTTTTGTTTTAAACTGCAAAACGTTTCTGGAGGAGGAGAAACTTCTCCCTTTTTTAAGTGATTACCTAATAATGAATCTCTTTGTTGTGCGTGATAGGTAAGTACAGAATTATTGACTACACGATATAATTAATATATGTAACTTGAACATTAAATTTCCAATGTAAATTAGTGGGTAATCGCTTGAAAACGGAAGGAGTTTCCCACCTCCAGAAACGTTGTGTAGTTTAAAACACAAAAGGAAAAGGAAAAGTTCGAATAATTGTAAAATAAATAATTAAAAATCCATTGCTATACATTCTAATCAATTGCTAATTTTAAATAAACGTGAGTACTAAACATGGAGTCACTTTTATGACATTGCTTAGATTCTCCAAATGAGTCTAAGTGAGACACTGGAGAGTATGTTAGTGACACAGACACAACAAGCATGTTTGACAGCATTTGAACACAGAAAATAGTTCAACAAGTCTCATAAGTGGTCCAGATAAACCTTTGATCATATTGAGGCCAAAAATGACCTGAAAATAACAACCACTTAGGGGAGAGTAAGCACCAGCTGATATAATATAGATTAGATCACTGAAATGGCAACCATACTAGAATGTGAATGAGGATTGAGTGTAAGATGATTGTGGCGCGATCTTATAGTCTTGTTACTGACTGAGGTTGACATGTTCCTAAGACAGGACTGTTAATTAATAGCCCAACAACCGATGCAACTAATGGACCTGCAATTAAATGTGGAATCCGAACCACGGCCTCTGAATTACGAATTGGTCTAATTATGAGCATAGGCTTAGCGGATTAACGTAGTATTCAATAGTGCGGACGTTCCACACAAGAGAACACTACACCTACCGACCATCGCTCACAACAATCCACAATTCGTGACCTCCAAGTGGCTGGATTACAGGACGTCGCCACCTTCCCAGTCTAATCTAATGAATCTAAAATAATCTAGTATAATAGATTAAATTAGATTTATAATGATTTAATCCAACCCAATATGTTTCTTAGTTAATGAGTTTCGGTTCCTACATGCAACCGTCATAAGGACTGTCAAGAATGTGTAGTTCTCTTCGCTTGAAGGTCGTCCGTGTTTAAACCATTTAATATCCTCTTAATAGAAATATTATCTTAAAATAATAATAAATAATTAACACTTAAGTCAATTTAAAACTACCATCTTTATTAAAACTATCATATTCTTTAAAGATCATTAACATATCATCCAAGCATTTATTGTTTCAACACAAATCATCCAAATACTGAAAATAATAAAAACAGCAAACAAGTTATATTAACTGTTAAGAACTTTATGGGGGAAACAATGCTTTTTGAGTGGGTTTTGTTGGATAATATGAACTTACGCTGCATACCAAGTTTCATGAAAAATGGTTGGTAAATAAGAAAGAAAATTATTTTTCAATATTGTCCATAAGAATAACATTGCGCGCTCTCAGACAACGTACCGGGTTTATCATAGACAGTAAATTTTACTTTTCTCTGGAACTGGTAGTGGTAGACAAACAATTCAAAATACTAATTTGTTTGTTTTTTGAGCTGATTTCAATGGTGGTAGCCAAATTATACACCTTAATAAATTTCGCAGAATATTTAAGAAATTAATTTTTCTAGATTTAAAAACCCATAACTTTTGAACCGTCATTTTTACAGGCATGTGTGGTGTCATTTTATTAACTGCTTTGTGCACTATAAACTATCATATTTAAATCAATATCGTTAGAGAACCATTTTTTATTTTTTACACGTTTTAAAGTTTTTAAGAGGTGAGGATTGAAATATTGTAATGTAATAGTAAAAAACATATTTTACAATTTTATCAAAGCATGTCATTCAATCTCAGATCATAAGACATTTCTGTTAAATAACAATGTTATTTAGGGTTTATGGGTTTTAATCTTCAAATGTATTATGTTAATTGTATAGTTGTAATGTATTTTGTTATTGGACACAGTTTTGTAAACTCTTATAATTATTGAATTTAGAATATAACTGTGCAGGATGTGTGTTGGATGTACTGAACATTTATGAATTTCGTTACCAGTAGCATATGTACAAATTATATGAAATAAATAATTTGAACTAAAAAATGAAGGAATAAATACAGAAGAGGTTTCTGAAAGCTTCAATGGCTATGACAGTAAAGTTCTATAATTGACGGTGGTCAAGCCACGGCACGGTGGTCTTCTGCTTAAAATATGTAAATTAACCAATGTTTTAATTCTTTTACCAAGTTGTAGTATTAACAGTTTTAGACTCAAAATATTCTCACCGTTAGATGCAAGTTGTGACGCGAGTTATTAACGGATAGAAATTCTGAAATCTAGTATGACAATTTGTACCGAACCTTTCCCCCCAAAAAACTAAATGAACTATAACAATCAAATTATATGTACAGACACTTCTCAATGTAAGATAAATTACCAACAAACCCCTCTACATGTTGTTAAATAAACGATTTAATGCTACAACGGTTACTAAGAGACATAGGGTAGAGGTCATAAAAAATGACATCAATGAATGAAAAATAAATAAACAAAGGAAAACTACTATGTTAGTTCAAATAAATAATGGAATAACGGTGCAAAGTCCATTTGCCATTTTTACACAAAAAAGTGTTCATGAATCTCAGGCGAAAATAGCAATTTTCACCTTTTTCAAATTTTTAAAATATTATTCGCCCTATTTTCACAAGCCGATTTCTATGAAACCGTTAATTCTACAAATACGCTGTTATTACACAACAATAGATGGTGGCACCATGCACAAAAAATCACTATTTGGTGCATTTGCCCTTTTTACATAACTCGGACGAACTACTTCACTAACCAAATTACGTTACTGTTTCAAATTCTGGGCGCAGAAATTGCCAACACCCCACCCCCCAACTAAGACGTATCCATATCAAATCTGTTGAGAAATAAGGAATAAACTAGTTTCCCAATATTCTCTATAAAAATGATATTTGGCACTCATTACCACGGTTGATAAGTATTTATTACTAATACTGGTTCCAAAGAGAAGCTATATTCTTCTCTGGAACCAATACTGGTAGACCAATGATTCAGAGCATTTTTTTCTTTTAAAACAGATCTGTTATGTGGTTGTACTCAAAGTATTTTAACAACTTAATGTTTTCCGAAAAATAATTACATTTAAAAGTCAATAACTTAGCACATACATACTATATACACGTTTCATAACTCCATTTAATAACTTTCATAGTTTCCATGGATAAGGTATGTTAAGATTTCGAATTTAACATTGTTAAGTTAGGGTGTATGATGTTCTCTTAGGCTTTTATTGGTGAACTGCCCTAAAAACCAAAAATAAAATGAAACAGGACATAGATGTACATATACTTACGTACATATACGTACAAAATGTTATTTTAATCAGACTATTAGAGTAAGCTGTGGCTCTGTACACACACACACACAC
Organism: Nephotettix cincticeps; assembly: GCA_023375725.1. Taxonomy (NCBI): domain Eukaryota; kingdom Metazoa; phylum Arthropoda; class Insecta; order Hemiptera; family Cicadellidae; genus Nephotettix; species Nephotettix cincticeps. The sequence goes on from CM041786.1 coordinate 143,758,553, forward strand.
ACACACAAACACACATACACACACACATACATTAACCCTAAAAGTCGCAAGTGTGATCCATTTTGACTTTTAAATTTTCGCTGTAGGGAAATTAAACGAAATAAAAAAATGTAGTAATTACATTTACTTCTATATATTTAGAATAATTTTATCCATTAGATCGGCAATTAACTTACTATAATTTACTATACATAATAATTTTTCAATTTTTGTGTTCCAAATTCGAGTACTTATTAGGATTTTGAGTGTGACGTTCAAAAACGTTCACCTTGTAACGTCAACACCTAAATTTCATACATTATTATGAGTCAGAAACTATGTAGATTTTGTAGTAAGCATTATTCTTTAAGCTTATCAACAAGGATTTAATCATATTTAATTTACTGATAGAGTCATCATAAATTTATAATATGAATCGTAATATACTGTGAACAAGTTATGATTATTTGAAACCGTAAAACTTGTATCAAACGTTCGAAGGCTAACACTTGCGTCACTAAAACATTTGGTTAACATATTTCTGCTGACGTACACTTCCAATATGACGTAAACTCTAGGTTGAAAATCTGTTAGATATTTAGCCGAACTTTATAGTTTTATGTTATAAGTAAATATTTTAGATAATACAAATGAATTATTTATAATTATTTATGTTTAGTGAATAGGCCATAGAAATTGTAATATATTGGGATAATACCTAAGCTAGGGACAGAATTTTCTTCCTATTTGGTGTCCCATAAACTATAAATACCCCCTTCGCAGTAGACCTGCGTAATCAGCGAGTTTACATATCAATAATATGACAATAGTAATATGTGACAATTTTGATCAATACCTGTAAATAAATAATAGTTTGAGTATTCTTCACAAGATTAACACAGGAAAGAGTATCAAGGTTTGCTACTGTGAGGAACGTTGAAAGTAGGCATTCGATAAATGTTAAATTAACTGTTGGAATTATATGGGGGATACCCCCCCTCACCGGTAGTACCGAGACTTTTTGAGTGTGTTTTTATTGTTGGGTGTGTGGCCTTAAGCTAAATACTAAGTTCCATGGAAAAAAGTTAGGAAATAAGGAAGAAATTGATATTTCAATATTCTCTTGGAGAAAATCACTAGGCACTCTCAGACAACATAAGGATATTTGGGGGGTGAACTACCCTAAAAATAAAAAATGTTAAAAATAAAAGAACACCTGGTTATATGGTTAATTTATATAAGTACACGGACGGACAGACATCAAGTCGAAATCCACGTTTTTGGATTCAGGACACCTCTAAACGGATATATTCACTCTCAACTTAAAAGTCAAAGTAAAAGTAGTAAGTACTTTACACATAGTGTAAAAACAATATTCAGTGTCCAATATTGGCCTACTAAAAGGCAGAGTTTTTTTATATCCAATATTAATTCGGGATTTCAATTTTAATTATAATTAATTCAGTTTCAAGTTGTTACAATCTACTAGCCGTGATAAAATAATTGTATAGGATTTATATAGCTGAAATGTTACAAATAGTTCATTAAGTTATTGGTGCTGTAAAATGATATGTCTAAGAGTCCTTTAGTTAATTTCAATAGCTTTTTTCAGTCTGATACCTTTTGTCTTGCAGACAAAGATATACTAACTTGAATTTAAATAATAAGAATAATTTCATTATTAACTATTTAAAATATAAATGTTAAAAGTACTCAAGTGTCTACTCGTAAATCAAATGTCAAAAGTATATTTTAATGTATAACTACCAATAAAAGCATTCTACGATAAAATATATAATACGACGCAAGAACCGAGATACCAAAACACCTTAGAAGCATATGGAAAAATTGTATACTAAAGATAAACCATGGTATGGAAATTGGGATGATTGTGAGGATATTGTGCAAGGATATTGTGGCAAGGCCACACCTGACCACACTAATAATATGGACTTAGGGTTAATTATAAGAAACAAAAAATTATAAGTAACTAGGATTACCACCACTACAGGACTTCTTCTATGACAGTAAACAAGGGGGAGAGGGAGAAGTGAATGTTAAGAAAAGAACTAACTAATGAAATTAAACTTTTGGTTTTGGGTCAGAGATTCCAGCAAGTGAAGCGAGTATTTATTATATTATACTTGCATGATTGTTCGTTAAACACATAGACCAAGTTTAAACAAAATTGTGAAGGATCTATTTAGTTGATACTCCCATACTTTAGCCATCTGTCTTTATTCAATTGAGCGAGTATTTATTATATTATACTTGCATGATTGTTCGTTAAACACATAGGCCAAGTTTAAACAAAATTGTGAAGGATCTATTTAGTTGATACTCCCATACCTTAGCCATCTGTCTTTATTCAATTGAGCGAGTATTTATTATATTATACTTGCATGATTGTTCGTTAAACACATAGGCCAAGTTTAAACAAAATTGTGAAGGATCTATTTAGTTGATACTCCCATACCTTAGCCATCTGTCTTTATTCAATTGAGCGAGTATTTATTATATTATACTTGCATAATTGTTCGTTAAACACATAGGCCAAGTTTAAACAAAATTGTGAAGGATCTATTTAGTTGATACTCCCATACTTTAGCCATCTGTCTTTATTCAATTGAGCGAGTATTTATTATATTATACTTGCATGATTGTTCGTTAAACATATAGGCCAAGTTTAAACAAAATTGTGAAGGATCTATTTAGTTGATACTCCCATACTTTAGCCATCTGTCTTTATTCAATTGAGCGAGTATTTATTATATTATACTTGCATGATTGTTCGTTAAACATATAGGCCAAGTTTAAACAAAATTGTGAAGGATCTATTTAGTTGATACTCCCATACTTTAGCCATCTGTCTTTATTCAATTGAGCGAGTATTTATTATATTATACTTGCATGATTGTTCGTTAAACATATAGGCCAAGTTTAAACAAAATTGTGAAGGATCTATTTAGTTGATACTCCCATACTTTAGCCATCTGTTATTCAACTGATTTTGAGTAATTAAGCTCCATTTTTTACTTCTACCACATAATGTAATAAATAAAGTACACAAGGTTTCGATCTTAATGTCCTTATACTTCATACCAAGTTTCATGGAAAACGATTGGAAAGTAAGGAAGAAATTGATTTTTTTATATTATCCATAAGAATAAGATTGGACGCTTTCAGACGTACTGCGTTTATCGTGGACAGTAAATTTAACTTTTCTCTGGAACCGTTAGTCGTAGACAAATAATTCAAAATACTAATTTGTTTAGTTTTTTAAGCTGGTTTCAATGGTATCAGTTAAGTTATACTTTACTTTTATTGTTTTCGCTGAAAATTTAAAAATTTGATTTTTTTGACATTTAAAAGCCCATAACTTTTGAACCGTCATTTTTACAGACATTCGGGTGGTGTCACACTATTTATTACTCTGTGCGCTATAAGCTATCAAATTTTAATCAAAATCGTTAGAGCCGTTTTTGAGAAAATTGGATTTTTCACGTTTTTTAAGGGGTTTTAGGAGTGAACTACCCTTAAAAACCAAAAATTCAAAAAAATGAAAAAAATGCCTGGAGATACGGTGACTATATATTTATACATGCCAAATTTCATCTAAATCGGACCAACGGGGTAGGCTGTGGCACTGTACACATCCAGACACACACACACACACACACACACACACACACACACACACAGAGACAGACACACGGACGGACAGACATCACGTCAAAACCCACTTTTTTGGATTCAGTGGACCTCAAAACGGATATATCCACCCTCAACTCCTATTCGAAAATTTTGACGAAAACAATACTTTCTCCAAATACTGTACTATGTATAAGGGGAGAAAGTAAAAAGAAAATACAACAGTTCACTTTTACACTTATTAAGTGGTTTTAAAGTTTTTACCAATTACTTTCTTAGAACAATTATCTATAAAATGTATTTTTATCTTCATTTACTACGTGATTAATCACGCTTTGATTCAGAACGAAAATGAAACTATTAAAGGTTTTCCGTTTAAAACTTAACTTAAACCGGAATATTTCCTAAGTACACTTATGAAAACCATTTTAAACCTAATATAAACTGTAAGAAAAACACTATGCAAAAGTCTTATTTAGAAAAATTAGTACATAACAAGAGAGACAAATTAGTATAGCATTTCGTCTCGTTGAATTTGGGAATCAGGATTTAGAAAGTTATAAAACTTAAAATACAATAAAGGTATCGTTTTTGAATTATATGTAATGATGCATATTACATGTAATGTACATACAGGTACGAAAGCTCAGGGTCAACGCCCAGGCATATACGGGTCAAAGGTTGCTGGATCGAATCTGGTGGTCGGCGACTCCTGTTTAATCATGAACGGTCACTTCTGGCTAGCCTGTGACTCACGCAGCTGCGGTACCTGCCTTAGGCCCATTAGTGATGACCAGTTGAGGTTAAAAATGTCGTTTGAAACAGTTTGAAATCTTAGTTTAGCATATAAAATATGTTCTTCTAAGGCTAGCTAGTTATGACTTCCAGCTGTAAACATCTGTGTGACAATCATTAACACATGTGGTGTGCTTAGCTAGCGGTGATTGACTTCTATTTCGAATATTGCCAGACTATATCGAGCTCCACAGATACAGTAGCATTCTAGTAATACTCTTGGTCACGGTCATCAGCCAATCACAGCCCGTCACCTGGTCAAGTCGCTTCTGGAGAACGCGGAAGACCTTCAGTGGCAATTCAATCTGGACTGGAACAATCCTGTAACTATCGAAAATGCTTGGAAGAACCTGCCATTGTATATGACCTGCACCAGTGAAGGTAATTTCAGAGCTATTATTTTCACACACAAAATTTAACCTATTGCTAACCATTGTAACAAGAGGTTTTATTTGGGGGTAAAGAAGGCATGATTTCGTCGTCGCTGCGAGCGGCAGGCTTGTGAAGCTTGGGTGGAAGGTCCTGGCCAGGGGAGTGGACAGTCGAGCTTCAATCGCGGCCCGGTGAATGCTTCGGTTGTGTCGGTAGTAGAAGTTTATGCCTACGAAAAAGTAAAAGTGTCCTGTGTAGTGAAGTTTTAGGAGTTGGGTGAGAGATCCACTCTTTGGGTGTGTTTCGCCGATTATACAGTGGTATGTAGTTTTATTCAAAACTCAAATAGAAACTTTAAAAAATAAAATTATTTCAAAGCTAATTTTAACGATTTTAATTGAAATTTCATGGTTCATTGTTAAGGTACCAAATATTACACTGACCGCATGTTTCTAAAAACTACGGGTCAAACGTTATGGGCTTTTAAATGTACTGTAATTATTTTTGGAAAAACATTAAGTTTTTTTAATACAACCACATAACAAATCTGTTTTAAAAGAAAAAAGCTTTGAATCGTTGGTCTACCAATATTGGTTCCGGAGAGAAGTTAAATTTGTCACCCGTGGTAACGAGAGTCAAATGCCATCCTTAAAGAGAATATTGGGAACTTAGTTTCTTCCTTATTTCTCAACATATTTGATATGGATATGTCTTAGTTGTGGGGGGGGTGTTGGCAATTTGTGCGACCAGAATTTGAAACAGTAACGTAATTTGGTTAGTAAAGTAATTCGTCTGAGTTATGTAAAAAGGGCGTATGAACCAAATAGTGATTTTTGCACTTTCGTCATTATTTATTGTGCATGGTGCCACCATCTATCGTTATGTAATAGAAGCGTATTTGTAGAATCAATAGTTTACGCAGGAAGTAGCTTGTGAAAATAGAGCGAATAATATTTTTAATTAGTGAAAAAGGTGAAAAGGTTCATTAAAACTGTTGTGAGTAAAAAGGGCAAATGGGCTTTACGCCGTTATTCCATGGTTTATTTGAGTTAACTGAGGAGTCCTCCTTATTTCAGTTATTGCTATTTATTTCATTAATAAGGTGATGCAGTAGAAACATTATACAGAAACATTTTACTACACATATATTATTTATGACCTTTAAAAATTACCTACAATGGTACGACCTGTTATGCATCGTTGTGGCAGACTTTAGTCGCATGCCTTGACATGCACTGCAACTAAGTTCTAGCGGTCACCTGTCACTAAAGCTGCCGTATCTCAGTTAATATTTGTCTAATTTGAAACAAATTGATGTCAATCGGTTTGTAATTACATTACCTAAAAAAGTTATACGTGTAAATTTTCTGTTAAAGTAACGGTTCACGAGTTATTTGAGAAACAAAATTTTAAACGGCCACCATTTTATTTTATTTATTTGAGAAATTGTCATAATTTTTTCGTAGCTTTGTCTGTTTGTCATAAATGTTTGGGCAAAGTTTCAATTCCGTAAGTGTAACCATTATTCACTAAAAAAATTATAAGTGAAAAAAAAGAAATGGAGGCTGTGTGAGTAACTAAGAACTTTAACTTAAGAACAATTTAAATATGACATTTAGATATGTTTCTTATCCAGGAACAATGTCCTAGAGTATTAGTAGGGAATTCTGAAACACCCTGTATCTTCCTTAAAGTATTTAAGTTTCTTAAATATTTATTTACAGTATTAATATATTAAAATGGTTAGTATTGCTCACCAGTAAATACCTGCCGGGGGACGATCTTAACGGAGTTTAAGGGTCATTTATTAAGGCCAACTCGTATAGCAATAATTAAGTACCGTAATTGTAATAAGTACTTATAGATTTTTTTATGAATACATAAAAATGCACATTATAATTATTAATTACTGGTAGCAACGAGTTCTGGCAAGATTGGCGAGTCGGGACAGGCACTAAACACGCTCGCGTGGATGATCCGTGTAGACCCGATCGCCCCAGTGAATTTAATAATTATTTATATATTAGTTCAATTTAAGGAAATATATCTCAGTGGCTGGTGGAGAGAGACCATATATTTCTAAAATAATTAATTAAATTATTCATCATGTTGGTGGTCAGTCTGGGTACGTCCTGCTATTAGGCCCCTACGGGCGTTCCTGTGTGGGCACGTCATAAGAAACGACGCCACGTTCCGTCCTGCATTACAGGCCAATAGTGACGTGCACACTCACGTTAATATTACCCTTGGTCTGGCAGTGATGAGGTGACTCTAATATTGGATTTTATATTTTATGCAAATCATTTGCCTGAGTCAGACCCAAATCTATTGTGGGTTTAGCGCAACCCCTGTTACTGCTAAAAACGAACTATAGGGCATCCCTGCCATCGTAGGCTGAGCCGTCCGAGATGTAAATAGATTCTTATGCCGATATTTTTGTACAAGGGGAAAATACGTTGTACCATGGATGTACAAAAGTGCGATGTCGACTTGTTGCGCTCCGTCACTATGAAGAAGCAACTTAGAATGTACGCCCATTCAAAAGGGGAAATATTCATTGTTGGTGGCAACGGTATTTGTAAGATTCGTATTTTTAATGCGTATAATGGTGAATTCGAGAAGAAACTCAAATCCTGTCCAGCGCAGGAAACTAAAGGGTCCGGCTAAGACACTGAGGGGATCGTCAACGAATAGATAGTATACCCCGACAAAAGCGTTTTAAGAATCGGTGTTCAATGAGAGGTCTTTTTTAGACATCTTTTTAAACAATGAAATGTAGTTTATAGTAATATCCAGGTCCTCAATAATGTTTAAAGTAAGTTTCTCCTACAACTGATTGTTTATGGTTAAAATTTCTTGGATTTGTTGTTTTTTTTTATATTTTACTTCTTAAAATTAACCTCATTTTGTTCTGTTTATTTAATTTTGGTTGTTAACTGGAGGTTTCATGTTGATGATACAAACTTTGCTTAACCATAGGCCAAGCCACGTCAGGAATTTATATAAATTTTGTTATTCTCCACAATAATAACATGGGAAAGAAGTATATACGTTTACTATTAAAAGAAAAATAATAGTTTAAATTTTCGCTATGGGAGCGCGTTGGTCTAGGGGTGTTCATTTATGGGGGTTAATTACGATTTATAGAATAATAAAATATTCTGTCAAATCAATTAACTTAATTGAAAATAATAGGAGGACCGTAATTTCGCTACACTTGGGAAAACTCGAAACAGAGGGGCTTGTAATTCAAAAACAGTCAAAAATTAACAAAGTTGAAAATATGAGTCACTCACCAAATCCTCTTTTTCCCATCGGAAAATAGTCTGTGATGGCGTGGTGTGGGAGGGGTGGCGGCGGCATCAGGCGTCCTTGATTGATGTGGGTGGAATACAGTTGTACTTGGGGGTTACATACAGTTTGTTCCACATAAACACAGTCCACATTGATCTTGAATCACGAATAACGAACGTAAAGTCTCGTAGCAAGACCGACGCGGTAGCGCGGTTTGGAGGCGTCAGAGTCCCAGGAGCCCGCACAATGAAGTTCTTGGAGAATAGTTGCACAGCACAAACACTGAATTTAAATGGGGAAATGTAAATAAGCTACGTGTTTTACTGAGTAATATGTTAAGAGAAATACTAAATTATTAATTTAAGAGGTTAAATGGGTACGAGGAGTCCCGAGAGAGACGACGCGGATTTTACCGCTATATCGACCGAGGAAGAACTGCAACTGGCGGTTTTTTTGGCGAGAGAGGATACTCTTTACTTTTTGGTATACGCGAATATCGTCCAATAGGCGCTAGCGTCACTCCTGTCAGCTGGATCGGGCGGCAATATTTCAAATTCAAATTACATATCATTTATTACATATTATTGATTATATTGATTTACATAAATACCAAACATACCGGGGACCTTGAATCCCTATTGGGTTCAACAAAACATAAAGCGAGAATACATGAGAGAGAAAAGTGTGTATATCTAAAATACTTAGAGCTAATATATACAGGAACATAGTTTCACTCCTTAATCTGTGGCAAGGCAAAGGAAAAACCTTGTGCGCAGGTCGTGTCAGCTGACCATTGGCAGTCTGTAGTTGCACCACTCGCACTACATTGTCTTTTCCTTTTCCTACTGTATTGTTAGGATTTAAAGCGGCATATTTAGGGCAACTATACACCTTGTGAGTGTCCTGGTTACATACAAAACATGAGTATGCCTTAAGTGGAGGATGTGGACGAGGGGTGGACGCAGCCACCATAGAGACAGGATGTGAGGCAAATTGCACTCTTTTGCCCTGGTTAGATTTGTGCTGAGTTGAGCTAGGGCTTGAGCTCGGCTTTGAGTAATTTGAAATATTGTGAAGGCTAGCATCCTCCACATGATTACATTCCTCAGTGAGAAATTTAATTATATGGGCCACTTCCGGGAGAGTATGAGGAGTATGATCATCGTCAGCATGGGTAGAACGATAAACTTCTAAGCGCTGTCTTAACGCACTGTCCATTTTTCGGAGTATGAGAGCCGAAAGGAGAGGATTGTTTTGAGAGGTTACATCACAGGAAAGAGCCTTCAATGCCTGAGTATTTTCGTGATAAAGATTCACAAAAGCTCTCATGTTTTTGGGAGATGAAGCAGAGATATTTGGAAGGTCCAGCATCTGATTGAGATGTAATGTAATTAGTCTTCTAGGTGAGTGGTACCTATCCTGAAGAAGTTGGTAAGCTACTATGTAATTAGCAGCTGAGAGGGTGAGCGATTTTATTAAATTCAAAGGCTCGCCAGAGAGAGTGCTCAATAAGTATTGAAACTTGGCTACATTACTGAGAGAGACATTAGTATGTATGGTCGAGTCAAAAAGATTAATGTACGAAATCCAAGATAACGGATCTCCAGAGAAGTGCTTTAATTCCAGCTTTGGGAGTCTAACAGCCATAGCACTGAGTGTTGCATGTGACTCAGACGAGTGCACGGAAGAGGGGGTGGGAGGTCCGGCTACAGGAGTTAAAGCCTCTATTTTGGATGTAATTTCTGCATACAGGTTATTTATAGTGTCCTGGTCTTTTGAAAGGACCTCCATGACAGCATCGTCTGTCTCTATGGCACGGTACAAATTACTTTCAAAATCAGCACGTTTTTGTACGAGCTCCTTAGAAAATGTGGATAAGTTACGCTGCTGAGCCATTGTTGGCGGCTCATCTCTCGCTGCGATTTCATCCACAGCTGTATTGATTGTTTGGAAACGAGTTTTTATTAACTCCGTGCATCGAACATAAGTGGTCCACTTTAAAGGCTTGGCCATGGTTGAGAGAGTATAATACACAAATTATTAATTTAAGAGGTTAAATGGGTACGAGGAGTCCCGAGAGAGACGACGCGGATTTTACCGCTATATCGACCGAGGAAGAACTGCAACTGGCGGTTTTTTGGCGAGAGAGGATACTCTTTACTTTTTGGTATACGCGAATATCGTCCAATAGGCGCTAGCGTCACTCCTGTCAGCTGGATCGGGCGGCAATATTTCAAATTCAAATTACATATCATTTATTACATATTATTGATTATATTGATTTACATAAATACCAAACATACCGGGGACCTTGAATCCCTATTGGGTTCAACAAAACATAAAGCGAGAATACATGAGAGAGAAAAGTGTGTATATCTAAAATACTTAGAGCTAATATATACAGGAACATAGTTTCACTCCTTAATCTGTGGCAAGGCAAAGGAAAAACCTTGTGCGCAGGTCGTGTCAGCTGACCATTGGCAGTCTGTAGTTGCACCACTCGCACTACATTGTCTTTTCCCGGCGACACTCTAGTGACACGGGCAAGGGGCCATGTGAGAGGGGGTGTCGGTTGGTGAACGAGAACAAGATCTCCGATTTTCAGATTTTGGGTTGGTGTATCCCACTTCATTCTCTGTTGAAGGGTGTGCAGATATTCGAGATGCCACCGCTTCCAAATATTTTGATTTAGAGATTGCACAAGATGCCAGTGTTTGAGTCTATTTTGGGGGATGTCACTGTGATCAGGTTCCGGGACTGCTGCTAGCGGGGCGCCTATTAAAAAATGGCCGGGTGTCAATGCAGATAAATCTGTTGGGTCATTTGAAAGTGGGGTGATTGGTCGAGAATTAAGCATGGCTTCAGCCTGAGTTGTAATAGTGATGAATTGAGGAAGAGTAAGGATCTGATCTCCTATTACTCGACGTAAGTGGTATTTGAGGCTTTTAATAGCACTCTCCCACAGACCTCCTTGGTGGGGAGCGGCAGGAGGATTGAAGTGGAATGTGATACCACGTTGAGCCAAGAATGACTGAAACTGTGTTTGTTCAGGAGAGTGGATGATTTTTCGTAGTGCATTGTCTGCCCCTAAAAAATTTGTGGCACAATCGCTGTAGAGATCGGAACATAGGCCGCGTCGAGAAACAAAGCGAGTAAGTGCGGCAATAAAGGCATCAGATGACAAATCCGTCACTGTTTCTACGTGTACTGCCTTTGTAGCTAGACATACAAAAACACATATGTAGACTTTGACGTGTCTAATGGAGCGTAGGTTATGCACCTTAACCGAGAATGGTCCACCATAGTCCATGCCTGTTTTGAGGAAAGCCCTTGTGGCTGTCACACGAGCACTTGGGAGATCGCCCATGAGAGGAGGACTGTTTGTGGGGCGCAGCCGAAAACACCGCACACATTTAAAAATTCTGGAGCGAATCACACTCCTGGCGCATAAAATCCACACACTTTGAGCAAGAAGCGACTGGGTAAGCTGTGCTCCAGCGTGAAGATGTCTCAGGTGGTAGTGATCTATTAGAAGATCAACAACGTGATGCCTTTTTGGCATAATTACCGGATGTCGAGAGTCATGATGTAAACTTGAAGCTGTTAACCTCCCACCAACGCGAAGAAGACCACTGGAGTCTATCCACGGAGTGAGACGTCGAAGGCGTGAAGATACTTGCTTCCTTTTCTCCAAAGCTACAATGTCGTCATTGAAGCTGACATGTTGGACAAGCTTGAAGACGGTAGTTGAAGCCGATCCCAGCTGAATGGAGGAGAGAGGTCCGCTGCGCTTCTCGGGATGACGTGTGTTGTGGATGAACCGCTGGACGTAGGCCACGACTGCTTGGAGACGAGACCATGAAGAAAACTTGGTAAGTAGATCCCATTCTTCATGTTGTACTGCAGTTAGCACTGGTAAGGGTGTTTGCTTAACTTCTTCCGTAGAATTTAAGTCTATTGGCGAAAATTTGGGGTCAGGCCATTCATCTTTATTTTGATGGAGCCAAGAGGGGCCCTTCCACCAAAGTGGGTGGTCAACAAGATCAAAGGCGGAAATACCCCGAGAGGCACAATCAGCAGGATTTTGTGCACTCTGAACATGTCTCCAACAGTGTGAAGGGACAAGCTCCTGAGTTTGAGAGACTCGGTTGGCCACGAACGTTTTTAGCCGATATGGAGGAGTTTGCAGCCACGTTAGGACTACAGAGGAGTCACACCACAGGTAAATGGATGGTGAAGATATATGCTCCTTAAAAATTTCACAAACATGTGCGACTAACTGGGCCAAGAGGTGAGCACCACATAGTTCGAGGCGGGGCAAGGTCACTCTCTTAAGAGGGGCGACCTTAGTTTTCGCAATTACCTGGCGAACTATCACCTCACTGTTAGGGATAAGACTGCGGAAATACACCACTGCAGCAAACCCATTTTCGGAAGCATCTGAGAAGCCATGCACTTCTATTTCATTTGAGGAACTCAGCATTAGAGCACGGGGAACTTTGATCTTAGGGATGTGATTCATGTTGGATATAAAGGTATTCCACTTGTCAGATAAATCAGGTGGCAGGGGGTCATCCCAACCAAGACCAGTTGTCCACAAAAACTGCATAAAACATTTAGCAGCCATGATACATGGGGCAAGAAAGCCACAAGGATCATATATCTTTGCAATTGCGCTTAGCACATTGCGCTTAGTGAAAGTGTTTTGAGGAAAATTGACACAGTACGTGAAATGATCATTTTCCGGGGACCATTTAAGACCTAGAACAGATAAACAAGGCCCTTGATCCTCTTGTAAGAACACCGGGGTTTCAAGGTGGTCTTGAGGGAGCGTGTGAAGAAGTTTTTGCGAATTGGAGGCCCACTTCCGCAACTCAAATCCTCCTTTTGCTAGGAGTGATTTTAACTGGCACTGAAGCTCTAAAGCTTCTTCTACAGTGTCGGCCCCAGAAATTATATCGTCTACATAAGTCTGGGATCGTAGAACTTTAGCAGCTTCCGGATATGCAATTCCCTCATCGTTGGCGAGTTGATGGATGGTGCGTATGGCCAAGTAAGGCGAACTGCTCACCCCAAAAGTGACACGGGTTAGTTTATAGATTGAGAGTGGTTCAGAGGGAGTGTCCCTCCACAATACGAGCTGATAATTCTGATGAGAAGGCTCCATAAATATCTGAAGGTACATTTGACGAATATCGCAGGTAAAAACAACACGATGAGATCGGAAATGCATGAGAATGTCACGGATGTCCGTTAGCAGCTTACGGCCAGTCATAAGAGTGTCGTTAAGAGACTTACCAGAGCTAGTTTTGCAGCTAGCGTCATATACTATGCGAAGCTTGGTATTGCCGTTACTTTCTTTAAGTACCCCATGGTGAGGGAGAAAGTAGTGTGATGAGGTTAGATCAGGATTGACTGCTTTGATCATATGACCCTGGTCTATGTGATCTTTGATTGAGGTCGAGTACAGGTTCTTAAATTCTGGATTTTGAGCGAATTTCCCTTCGAGTGATTTAAATCGATGCTCGGCTGCATGAAACGAGTCGCCTAGTTCAGGGTTACCTTCTTTAAAAGGGAGTTGGACCACGTACCGTCCGTCATCACAACGAGAATGAGTAGAGTCAAAATGTAAGTCACATTTTTGTTCCTCAGAAGATTTTTTCGTAGCCATAGGAGGTTCTTCCATCTGCCAAAATCTTTTTAGAGAGTCATGGAGGTCATCTGAGGTAGCAAGTAAAGATACTGAAATATTGTTTACTGGTTGGTTAGAGAAGGCCAAAGGTGCTGAGCCTATGACAACGAAGCCAAAGTGGGTGCCTATTACATGAGGCATATTGTGACCCAAGGAGTGAGATCGGTTGGTCAAGATCAAGGGCAGTAGTGATCCGCCAATCAGTAAGTCTACAGGCCCAGGAAGATGGAAAGTTGGGTCTGCGAGGGTATATGGCTTAACACGATTCAATACCTCTTGGGATATAACACTACGAGGCAGGTCAACGGATATGTTGTCCAAGACATGGACCTTATGTTGAGAGGCGATGTTTTTGCCTGAAAGGGTATCTATGTTTAGCATAACAGCCCCTTTAGTGTGGGAGGCCATTTTAGAGAGTCCTACAACCTGTAGGTTTGAGTGTATGCGAGGGGCGCCTAAGAGCTGTGCCGCCTTTTCTGAGATAAACTCACACATGCTACCACTATCCAGCAGAGCTCTGAAAACATGGGTGACACCATTTTGGGCCGTTAGTTTTACCAGTGTTGTGCCAAGAAGCACGGTGGTACCGTTACACGGGGTGGGGGGAGCTGCCTGAGCTGTAGAGAGAGATACAGCTTGGTTTTGCTGATTAGAATCATTTGTTTGAGAGAGGAGAGGGGGTTCATTCTGAGGGGCAGAATTATTCGGAGCCAGGGTTTTATTTCGAGTCTGTTCAAAATGAAGAGACGAGTGGTGTCGCTTTTGACACTTTTGGCATGTGGCCTTAGATTTGCAATCTTGCATCGTGTGGTTTCCGAGACAGGAAGTGCAACGCTTTGCTTCCTTAACCAGTTTGTAACGCTTGTTAGGATTTAAAGCGGCATATTTAGGGCAACTATACACCTTGTGAGTGTCCTGGTTACATACAAAACATGAGTATGCCTTAAGTGGAGGATGTGGACGAGGGGTGGACGCAGCCACCATAGAGACAGGATGTGAGGCAAATTGCACTCTTTTGCCCTGGTTAGATTTGTGCTGAGTTGAGCTAGAGCTTGAGCTCGGCTTTGAGTAATTTGAAATATTGTGAAGGCTAGCATCCTCCACATGATTACATTCCTCAGTGAGAAATTTAATTATATGGGCCACTTCCGGGAGAGTATGAGGAGTATGATCATCGTCAGCATGGGTAGAACGATAAACTTCTAAGCGCTGTCTTAACGCACTGTCCATTTTTCGGAGTATGAGAGCCGAAAGGAGAGGATTGTTTTGAGAGGTTACATCACAGGAAAGAGCCTTCAATGCCTGAGTATTTTCGTGATAAAGATTCACAAAAGCTCTCATGTTTTTGGGAGATGAAGCAGAGATATTTGGAAGGTCCAGCATCTGATTGAGATGTAATGTAATTAGTCTTCTAGGTGAGTGGTACCTATCCTGAAGAAGTTGGTAAGCTACTATGTAATTAGCAGCTGAGAGGGTGAGCGATTTTATTAAATTCAAAGGCTCGCCAGAGAGAGTGCTCAATAAGTATTGAAACTTGGCTACATTACTGAGAGAGACATTAGTATGTATGGTCGAGTCAAAAAGATTAATGTACGAAATCCAAGATAACGGATCTCCAGAGAAGTGCTTTAATTCCAGCTTTGGGAGTCTAACAGCCATAGCACTGAGTGTTGCATGTGACTCAGACGAGTGCACGGAAGAGGGGGTGGGAGGTCCGGCTACAGGAGTTAAAGCCTCTATTTTGGATGTAATTTCTGCATACAGGTTATTTATAGTGTCCTGGTCTTTTGAAAGGACCTCCATGACAGCATCGTCTGTCTCTATGGCACGGTACAAATTACTTTCAAAATCAGCACGTTTTTGTACGAGCTCCTTAGAAAATGTGGATAAGTTACGCTGCTGAGCCATTGTTGGCGGCTCATCTCTCGCTGCGATTTCATCCACAGCTGTATTGATTGTTTGGAAACGAGTTTTTATTAACTCCGTGCATCGAACATAAGTGGTCCACTTTAAAGGCTTGGCCATGGTTGAGAGAGTATAATACACAATTGAATAATTTTAAGAGGAGACAAATTAGTCTTAAACCTTAATTAGGCTATAAAATATATTATAACAGAGATTGAGATATGAATGAGTTGTATAAGAATGATAATTCCTGAACTAAGAATATAATTCAAACTAATAGAAATACCTATAATTCAAGAGAGATTTCACTGCATATTATTGTTTGCTCAAAACAACATATGTTAAATACAAATACCGCTATACACTTTGAGAAAAAATTTTAAAATAGCGATGCGCAACAAACAGAAATTATTTTCAGTTAAAATACAATTAACAACAATTTATTGTCATTTGACAAACAAAATAATCAAGAAAAATACGTAAGAAAAAACATTAATTACCTAAGATGAGTTAATTAGCTTAATTAACCAGTGAATGAATTAATTCAATTGATTGAGTAATCAAATAAGTACAATGATAAACAAACTTTAAATGTTATTGAGTATATATGAGAGTTATTTAAAAAATGATGCACACTGAGAGAAACACAAATAGATATTATTAGTCAATGCTCAAAACATAATAATAATAATTATTGATAACCCTTAATTACATAAAATCTTATTACAAACGTATCAACAGTTAAATGAACAACAATCTTTAAATGTAAACAAGAAATGTGACAACTGGAGGTAAACAGACTATCATCTGAGCCGTGATATTTCTATTGATCGCAGCTGACAGGATGTATTAAAATAGTAAATATTTCTCGAGAACATGAGTGACAGAGTCCGCGTTTTCGCATGATCACGTGGTGTCGCATGGACCAGTCTATTTGCCTATGCAGAGGGGAGGTCGCCTGATGCTGAAGGCGCGGCGTCGCTTGGGGACGCCGAAGAACACGCGGTTCAAGATGGCGATGGCGTCACTGACGCTCAAATCTTAGCGCCAAATTACACGTGGTGATTTTAATTATAGAACTGTAATTAATTTCCAAGGACTGTAATTCAACAAATCCGGCCCGGAGGACCAATGTTCATTTATGGGGGTTAATTACGATTTATAGAATAATAAAATATTCTGTCAAATCAATTAACTTAATTGAAAATAATAGGAGGACCGTAATTTCGCTACACTTGGGAAAACTCGAAACAGAGGGGCTTGTAATTCAAAAACAGTCAAAAATTAACAAAGTTGAAAATATGAGTCACTCACCAAAATCCTCTTTTTCCCATCGGAAAATAGTCTGTGATGGCGTGGTGTGGGAGGGGTGGCGGCGGCATCAGGCGTCCTTGATTGATGTGGGTGGAATACAGTTGTACTTGGGGGTTACATACAGTTTGTTCCACATAAACACAGTCCACATTGATCTTGAATCACGAATAACGAACGTAAAGTCTCGTAGCAAGACCGACGCGGTAGCGCGGTTTGGAGGCGTCAGAGTCCCAGGAGCCCGCACAATGAAGTTCTTGGAGAATAGTTGCACAGCACAAACACTGAATTTAAATGGGGAAATGTAAATAAGCTACGTGTTTTACTGAGTAATATGTTAAGAGAAATACTAAATTATTAATTTAAGAGGTTAAATGGGTACGAGGAGTCCCGAGAGAGACGACGCGGATTTTACCGCTATATCGACCGAGGAAGAACTGCAACTGGCGGTTTTTTGGCGAGAGAGGATACTCTTTACTTTTTGGTATACGCGAATATCGTCCAATAGGCGCTAGCGTCACTCCTGTCAGCTGGATCGGGCGGCAATATTTCAAATTCAAATTACATATCATTTATTACATATTATTGATTATATTGATTTACATAAATACCAAACAAGGGGTAAAGCGTGGGACTTTGGTGCCCAAGTTCCCGGGTTCAAATCCCGCCAATCATTAATGGCTTTTCGCTATGTGATAATGCCGCAACCCAAACAGGGGTGTGCAAAAAGCCGCTACGGCTGAAGTGCCTTGGGAGTAATCCGCCCCTTCCAATAAAAGAAAAAATGGCATCACTTCTTAAACTCAACTCTGAAAGTCCAACTTACAAATGACTGGGTACCGAAACTTCCATCTGTGTCACTTCGACTTCATTCGACCATCATCCCAAGAGTAGGATTTTAATCTGCTCAACTCGTCTTTCCTGAATCAATCATTCCTCCTGCTGATTTCTTTGAAGACTACGAGTTAGTAATCGACACACCTACACTTCTCACCCAACTTCAGGAGCAAGTCAAGACTACCCGACCCGTCCCATTTCGACACCACAATCAATTTTTAAGCACCCTGATTTCATGACTTAATCTCATGACTTCATCCGTCAAGAATCCATAAGAAAACCACATCAACCAACCTACCACAGTTGTATCAAGAGGTGGCAAATTTTTCACTATATTGATACCCAGAGGCGAAGATTTTAAATCGTGTTGAATTCGGTGTGTTTTTTAGTAAAAAGGAATGGATATATAATAATATGTTTCTTTAATTCTTTAATTTTGTCATATTTTGAGTTATTCTTTCTACTTGGATGATGTTCTGTATACTTTGTGTTTCTCATCTTCTGAAACATTCATTTTTTCCTTTTTGAAGAATATTTTTTAATGGTAGATCTATTGGTGAAAATCGTTATTTATTACTGTTATTATATAATAATACATTATTATAATTATATATATAGTTTATCTTTATCTATTGATTAATTAGGTGCCATGAGTCAATTATTTATAATATATTTTCTTTGATTCTTCATATTTTCTTTTTTCACCTTGAAACGTGAACAAAGGTGCTGGCTGATGGAAAGCAGATGTCTAAATTATCAATTTAGATGTAGGTCTGATAAAGGAACATACAATATTCAAAACCCATAATTCTTACATATTATTGTTTTATTTAATGAAATCCACACAAATAATTAAGTTTTTGAGTGATATGATCAGGATTAAGCACGTCAATTCACAGATTTGAAAAATCTCATTAGGTTAAGTGATCTATGTCCATTCGTTGCTTACCCTTCCCCAAGTCATGTCTTCAGCAAATTGTGAACATTCAGTCGTTCCTTTTAAACTGCATGTATTATGTCGTCTTTTACAGAATTCCCATTGACCGTCGTAGAGTTTTGCTTCTAGAAAATTGCTATCGACCGTTACATCGTTGAATGTTGTACAATACGTCATGAAGATGTAAAATATTGATTCGTTCGAAAGGAAATTAAAGTCTTTATTTGTCATATATGAACACCAGAGCTCTTGTTTTGATCATATCACCATCAGTAACCATACTTCTTTTGGCTGTCCCTCTCGGTATAAGAAGGTATGTCATCCAAAAATTTCGCTAAATATAGTAATAGTAATCAACTCATGTAGAACAAAATATTACTGCAATTTAGAAGAAATTCAACTGAAAGGTTTTTAGCATTTTTAATTTGTTTAAATAAAACATTTAACTGGCTATAATATAAAGAACTAGCTGACCCGGCGAACTTCGTAACGCCTCACAGTAAACACATGTTAACTTTAAGATTGGCCATGTTCTGAAGTCGAATAGCAATACGGCTTCATTGTGAACGGTTATATATTCTGAGTAGATGCTAATTAAGAAAGTGAGCTCAGAATCAGCATTTTTACCATTTTTAATTATTGAAAAATACCATTTTAAGCCCAAAATTGTCACATTTTTCGCACATTATAGGGCATAAACCATCATTTTTAACCCAAAATCAGCACGTTTTTCCCATTTTAATAGAAAAAACCCCGTTTTAAGCCCAAAATAATTTTGGGAGCATTTTTGCGCAGAGCAAACAATTTGTAAAAATCCCACCTTTATTTTATTACCAATGTAGTGTATGATGCTTTAGAACATAATTTTCATTAAAAATAAACAAATATTTCACAAGCCTCATTGCTCGTAACACAAGATTAAACAATTTATAAAAATCCCACCTTTATGACTGTACTGTATGATTCTTTACAAGATTATTTTCATTAAAAATAAACAAGCCCTTATTCATATCCAATATACTACCACAGAAACATACCTGACAGAAGCCCACACACGACTGAACAAGCAACTCATCATGATAGTGGTATTTATACATGTGAAATTCAAATTGCGAATTTTAAAATTGAAAAATGCTCGACCACTCTTTGGATTGTTAATCCTGTGAATTGTCAATTCCTAATTGTAAAATTGAAGGAGTGGGTATATATACTCGCTCTATCGACCACAAGTCAGTACAGTCAGTGAACTACAGCAGTTCCAGATCTTCTTCAGTGCTCACAGGTTTTTATATATTTATAAAAATGAATAACTTTTATTGTAACCTTTGCAAAACACAATTTTCTGTGAAACGTAATTTAACTCGTCACTTTAAGTTGAAACATAAATCTACTTGTGAAATTTGCTATCTAACTTTTCAAAATAGGCAAGAATTAATATCTCACATGAAAAAACATAAGAATTATTGTCATTCATGTAAACGAAATATTAATACACAATTTAATCGACACGTTGCTTCCTGCAATAAGAATAAAGTTTTTATGAAACGTGAATTTCTTGGAGAGTCAATTAAAAATGAAATTACAACATCACTACAAGAGACACTATTTCCGATAAAATGGATTTTGGTTAGAAAAGTAAAATTTGTTAAATACTCCACTTCTCCAACTGGAAACTTAACTATTGATCAAAGCTGCTCGGCCATGTTTAGAAGTTTAACTAATCTATCCATTGAAAAAAGAGATTTACAATCACAAATTGATGAAGCTCTATTAAAAATTGAAAACTCAATGACTAAATTTCAGGCTGTTGGAAGCGGTTGGATTTATGATCATACTCTTAAATGGGAACTGTTCATATACAAATACGCCCCGGTAAAACCTAAATCATACATTCCCTCTCCATATTATATAAAATCGAATCGCGCTGTTTTGAATATTAAGAATTCCGATAACAAATGCTTTTTGTGGGCTGTCTTAGCAGCATTACATCCAAATCAAAACCCCAATCGAGTAGCTCACTATTTACCATACCAGAATCAGCTGAACATGAGCAATATTAGTTATCCTGTTAAATTAGCTGATATAGACAAGTTTGAAAGGCAAAATGACATATCTATTAATGTGTTTGGAATAGAGAACAAAACTATATATCCAGTGAGAATGACTAAATCTTACCTTCCTACACATATCAATCTACTGCTATTAAAAAAAGGACGCATGACACATTACTGTCTAATCCGTGACTTCAACAAACTGTTATTGCGCACAACGAGAGGCAATAACAAGAAACACTATTGCTACTTGTGTCTTCAAAGGTTCTGTACTAAAGAAAATCTAAACAAACACTTTGCAGATTGTAAAAACTTTAAACCCCAACGTGTTGAAATGTCTTCTAAAAATATATTAAAATTTACAAATTTCAAGTATCAGATTAAGGCGCCTTTCGTGATATATTGTGACTTTGAATGCTTTATCAATCCAACAACACAAGAACATTCCCCAAGCGGTTTTGCATTTGTGGTGATCAGAGACAATGAAATAGTTTTTCAAGAAATGCATAGCGGTGAAAATGTTATGGATGTATTTTTCAAAAAACTATTTGAAGTTTATGACAACATTAAACCACAAATGAATGTACAGGTACCGTTAATTATGAGCCATGAACAAGAAGCATCATTTAGAACTGAAACAATTTGTCACATCTGCGAAAAACCACTAGTTAACCGTGCCAAAGTCCGTGACCACTGTCATATGACTGGTTTATACAGAGGTGCAGCCCACAACGCGTGTAATTTAAATTATAAAATAACAGACAAAATTCCAGTCCTATTTCACAACTTGAAGAATTATGACGCTCACTTGATAATGCAACATTTAGGGAAATATGATCAACGAACAATAAATGTAATCGCCAAAGACTTTGAACACTACATATCATTTTCAATTGACGATCTGGTATTTTTGGATTCATACAGTTTCTTAGCCCTACCGTTAAATAAACTAGCAGCAAACTTGGATAGTTTCAAATTTGTACATGAGCCATTACTTCAACGGAAGGGTGTTTTTCCATACGATTATATGACTGGCCCTGAAAAGTTTTCTGAAAATTGTCT
Organism: Nephotettix cincticeps; assembly: GCA_023375725.1. NCBI lineage: Eukaryota > Metazoa > Arthropoda > Insecta > Hemiptera > Cicadellidae > Nephotettix > Nephotettix cincticeps. The sequence goes on from CM041786.1 coordinate 143,780,439, forward strand.
CCCACCCATTGAAGCTTTTCATAATAAATTAACAAAAGAAGATATTTCACCTCAAGATTACAATCACGCTCAAACTGTATGGTCTCATTTCAACATACAAAATTTAAAACAATATCATGATTTATATCTCAGAACCGATGTACTGTTGTTGGCGGACGTGTTTGAAACCTTTAGAGACTTGTGTTTACAGTATTATAAACTTGACCCCGTACACACATACTCACTGCCTGGTTTAACATGGCAAGCTTGTCTTAGAATGACTAGAGTTGAGTTACAAATTTTCAGTGACATTGATATGCATTTGTTTATAGAACAAGCGATTCGTGGTGGGGTGTCTATGGTCTCAACGCGTTATGCCAAAGCTAATAACAAGTACATGGGTGAACATTATGATCCTAGTAAAGAAAGTGTATACTTAATGTATTTAGATTGTAACTCATTATATTCTACTGCAATGTGTGAAAAATTACCCGTTGACACATTTCATTGGACAGATAATTATGACCCGACTGATGAGCAATTCGGATATATTTTAGAGGTGGATCTCAAATATGACAAGAGCTTACACGATTTACACAATGACTACCCACTAGCCCCAGAGAAAATGAATTCAAAATTAATTCCAAATTTACACGACAAGACAAAGTACATCCTTCACTACAAAACTCTACAAAAATATGAAGAGTTGGGTTTAGTTGTTACTAAATATCATAGAATGTTAAAATTTAGACAGTCCAACTGGATGGCACCTTATGTTAATTTCAATATAGAGAAGAGAAAACAGGCTAGAAATGATTTTGAAAAGGACTTTTATAAACTTATGAACAACAGCCTGTTTGGTCGAACGATCATGAACCAAAGAAAGTTTCGAGATATTAAGCTTGTATTCGAGTCCAAACTAACAAAATATGTAAATATGACAAGGTTTGACTGTACAAAGAAATTTGATAATAATCTCCATGCAGTTCATCTGAACAAGCTTGTTTTAAAACTCGACAAACCAATATATCTGGGAATGACAATTCTAGACTTGAGTAAGCGAATCATGTATGACTTTCACTATGGCTACATGTCAAAATTTAAGAAAAAGAACCTGTTACTTACTGATACCGACAGTCTTATGTACAGTATATACGTTGAGGACTTTTACAGAGATATTGAAGCTGATTTGAACCATTTTGACACATCCGGTTATCCAAAAGACCACTTTCTATACTCTAGAATGAATGCCAAAGTTACTGGTAAGTTTAAAGATGAACTCAACTCGTCTATAATGTTTGAGTTTTGTGGACTAAGACCAAAATTATATTCCTATATTCCCCTAGAGTGGATCGAGTCTCATAATCCCAAACTCGAGACCAAAAAAGCAAAGGGCTGTGACAGGGCTACGGTTAAACATATACTAAGACATCAACACTATCTTAATTGTTTAAAGTCCGGAGTAGATCATTTTGAGGACGTCACACGGATACAGTCTTCAAGTCATTATATTAGAACCACAACTTTAAACAAGAAGGTCCTTTCGTACAACGACGACAAGAGATTTATTCTTGGAGATGGTATTAACACACTGGCATTGGGTCATTGGCGAATCACTGGCTGCTGACCTTTCAGCATTTAGAGCATTACACATTATTCAATAAAAAATTTGTCAAACATATATCTATATCTTCCATTATTTTTTTGTCTTTCCTTGTCAATTACTATGAAACCATAATTATTGTTCCAACACTGATGACATAGATTACGAAATTCTTTAAATGTAAAGTCATTACCAACATGATTATTGTAAATATGTTTTAAATTTAAATCATCTTGTTTAAAAATTATCAGAAAATTTACATTGTCTCGAATATATTTATTTACTTTACTATACGACTGAGCCAAGTAAAAACAGTTAATATTTCTATGCCTACCCATTGCAAAGAATTGTGTAATATTTGGACAATTTATATCATCAAATACTACAATTGAGTGTCGTTTCACATCATTTGGTGTAATTTCACATTCAGAGTAAGTGTGTAATTTTACATCTTCTTCACACAATTTAATAATTTCACTTAATTTTCTGTACTTTTCTTGTTCTAGAGTCTTTGATATAATGTAAATATTGCTGAATTTTAAACCATTTTTGTTGACTATTAAATTGTACATTACAACTGTTTTCCCACTCCCAGAGCTCCCGCAAATAATTGCACGAATATTATGAGGAAATAGTGTTTTGTTGTCAACCTTCTTCTCTTTGTCATGTAATACAATTTTAAACTTGTTCTTTTGTTGAACGAATGACATTTTTTATATAAGAAAAATGAAAAAGAAATCTGGTGAAGGATTGTATCTTAAGCCTTATAGAGGACGTGGACTGTTAAATACTTTAATTAATCATCTACCTTATCAATTATCCTTGCCTGGAGGCTACAGGTGGTGTGGGCCTGGGACCAACGTACGTCAAAACTTGGCCAACAATGTACCTTCAAAAAATAAACTAGACTCTTACTGTAAAGAACACGACATTTTCTATATGAATCATCCAGACGTGGCTTCTAGAAACAAGGCTGACATGAAATTGGCTGATCAAGCTTGGACTCGAGTTACTGCCAAGGATGCAAGTTTAGCTGAAAAGGCTGCCGCATATGCTGTAACTAATTTAATGAAAGCAAAAGCAAAGATGGGAATGGGTTTAAAATTTAATAAAAAATATGGACAACTACCAAATTCTATCGCAGTTAAAAGGCATGCCCCACCTTCGAGGAGTGTTCCTAAAAAACGAGCTAAAACCAATAAAACCAAGAATAAAAGAATGCGGAATAATTAATTTAGATAATGACAAAGGCACACATTGGACAGCATATCGTAAAAACAGAGACATTGTAATATATTTTGACCCGTTTGGTATACAACCTCCTAATGAGGTAATTGAGTATTTTAGGGGCAATAAAATATATTATACTACAGAACAGATACAAGATTTAGGTAGTACAATATGTGGTGATCTGTGTATAATGTTTTTGAAAACTTTTAATTTATAATAAAAATGGAATCATTTACAATAACTTTTTCTGGTACTGAACCAGAGTTGAAATCAGTTTTCTTTCCACCAATCGAATTAAATAGTGACTATGTGATTGGACTTGTCGATTTTCAGAGTTACAACTCTATATTTAACGTAAAGAAACCCCTAAACACATTAACATACTACAAGGTGAAGCAGATTACAACTCCAAAGGGTCTAGTTAAGATAGATGCTTTAAATCAAGCATTTAATGGTAAGATTACAATCATGTTTAATAAAGGTGAAATTTTAATCAATAGCAAAATTAAACTAATTCATTATAAAGGTTTGATACCTAAGCTAAGTAAACATAAAGATAAGGAATCTATCAGAATTGACGAAGGTGAAGATGTATTTTATTATGATAAAAAAGAGCCTATCACAATTGAAATTCCAGAGGGAACGTATGAGGTGTCTGAATTAGCTAGAGAAATTCAAAAACATATCCCTGACTTTTTGCTAACACCCGACAACATCACAATGAAAGCAAATTTACATAGCAAACACGTATTTGATTTCACAAAACCTTGTCTAGGATCTGTGTTATTGGGATTTCGGGGTTTATCTACTCCCGGCGTAACGTTTAAATCTACAAATAAAATCAATATTAATAACATAAATGTAATACGTGTAAAGTGTAATATTGCAAATGGCTCGTATTTAAATGGTGAATCAACCCATAGCATACATTCTTTCTATCCCGTTGCACCTCCTGGTTATAAAATAATAGAAGTTCCCAGAAATATTATATATTTTCCTGTAAATAAGAGGACTTTAGATGTCGTCACTATAACTTTTGCAGACCAACACGACAGGCCAATAGACTTTAATAATGAAGAAACTACAATTACTTTACATATAAAAAAGATATGAAAATATACAAGAGTGGCTCTTCTACATTAAGTGCACAGAACGCGCGTTTCTTGCAATCTATTGGACTAAAATTAAAAAATGTAAAAAAATATATATATAAAAATGGAAACAGATTTTCTCGACGTTACAGGGAAATCCCAATTCGACGATAGTATAGTCAAGATTACAAACCATGCTTATACACCCCATAACACATTGGCTATAAATTACTCTGATGAAATTCGTATATGTATAAATAATCAAGACTTGCTAACACTCCCATGTAAAAGCTATCTGTATATTAAAGGTAAAATTGAAAATCATGGCTCGGGTCATTTCATAAATAACGCGTTTAGTTTCTTATTCGATGAAATTCGATATGAAGTGGCCGGTAAGGAGATTGACATTGTTAGGAATCCTGGAATTACAAGTTTAATGAAAATATTATGCTCCTATAAAAAGACATTGACCAATGTGGCCATTGATACTGACGCCAACTTGAAGGACTTTCATTCAAACGGTAAGTTCAGTGTATGTATTCCATTAGAGTTGTTGATGGGAGTATTTGAAGATTTTAATAAGGTTTTAGTGAATGTTAAACAAGAGCTGGTTTTGAAAAGATCTAAAAACGATAATAATTGTATTTATATGACCGATGCAACGGCTGATCCTAAAACTCCAAAAATTGTTCTAGACACGATTCAGTGGGTAATGCCGCATATTATACCTTCTGATGGTGAAAAACTACAGTTACAAAAATTGTTGCTTCAAAATAAAAATCTACAAATTGCCTTTAGAAGTTTAGAGTTACATGAATTACCATCCTTTCCTAAAACAAAGAGAATGACATGGTCGTTAAAAACATCTACTAGTACGGAGAAGCCGAGGTATATTATATTTGGTTTCCAGACAGACAGAGACAATAAACCTCGAAAGAGAAGTGACGAGTTTGATCATTGCAAGTTGAAAAACTTGAAAGTATTTCTCAACTCTGAATACTATCCTTATAGTGATTTAAATTTAGATTTTGAAAGTGGCGATGTCTCTAAGGCATATGAAATGTTATTAAGGTTTAAAGAAACGTATTATAACACAAATGTGGATCCCATGATAAGTCGAAGTGAATTTTTAAATAAATTTCCCTTAATAGTAATAGACTGTTCTAGACAAAATGAATCCATCAAGGAGGGGGTCGTAGATATTAAATTAGAAATTGAAACGAATGAAAATGTCAGTGAGAACACGTCAGCGTATTGTCTAATAATTCACGATAAATTATTTGAGTACAATCCTTTAACAAATGAAATAAATAAAGTATAATAAAAAGAAAAATGAATATTCAAAAAGAGTTGATAAACTCTGCCAATCAAATAAGAGAGAAATATAGAGCTTTAAAACGTGGAAAATACTTGGAAACTGAGGAGCGAATGAACGCATTTCAACCACTGATAGAACCATTACAGGAATTGGTTAGTTCTAAAAATAATGAGGTTATTTCTAAGAGACCATTACCTATTGAATTCCAACCAATGACTCCGTCTAAAATACCAACCCCAGTAAAATCAATATTACCAACCCCTCTTAAATTAGATTTTGGTCTTTTGGCAAGTGAATATTTGGGAAATTATCTCAATAAAAATAATATTACAGATTCTACTTATGGTATTAGGAGGGAGGGAAACAAGTTTTTTATTGGAGATAAATTGATAGAAATTGCAAATGATGACATTATGATTAGTGAGAAGGTATATAAAGGCACAAAGGGTCTTTGGGAATTGTTAACATTAAAAGAACCTGTTAATTATAATGAGAGTGATCTAGACAATTATAAAGAGATTCTTCAACTTACCAACGCTCACTTGAAAGGATACAAAGCAGGTGCTTCGTTATCAGCCAACAGACACACAAAATACACCAATATAATTAAACCTTTATTTACAAAAACTGTGGGCAGTGGGTTGAGACAGGTTACAGGAAATAAAATAGACTATATTTATTATGACAATGTTAATGAGATTGTGGATAGGTTGAGGTTGTTGTGGTTATCCAAACAGGCTGGAAACACAGGAGTGGATAATGAGATTGATTCAATATTAGAGGAACTTAGAGAAAGTGGAATAATTTTTTAAATAAAAAGAAATGTTTATAGACAAGTTTTATCGAGTGTATAACCCTTATGAAAAATATAAACCTCAGACAAGAGAGTCAAAGGGTGAATTCTTAGAGTTAAACGATAATGTTTGGGATGCCAAGCAACACAAGATTATTAACGTAAGTAGGGCAGAGCGAAATTATGAAGTACCTGTGTTGGAACAGACACTGACACGACAAGGAGATTCGTTTGTCCAGGGTGAAAATAAATTTGAATTTATGCAATCAGAAAATAATCATTGGAATGCAAGAAAACGCAAAATTATAAATTTAGAAAAAGGAGAGGACATCTGTGACGCCGTTACTTTAGAACAAGTACTTGTTAGAGATGGCGATGAGTTTGTACAAAATAATAAAAAATATAAATTTATGGAACAGAAAGATAGTAATTGGAATGCTAATCAGACACGAATCGTAAACATACAAGACGGTCAGGATGCTAATGACTGTCCAGCTATGCATCAAGTCTTATACAAAGATAAGACACGTGCATTTAATGCATTAAGTTCTCGTATTACAAATGTATTTCGTGCTCGTGAGGATCATGATGTCGTAATTAAAGATCAGGTTATTTGTTATGATAGAAAGAATAAAAACTTTGACGCAAAAAATGAGACAATATCTAACGTTAAAAATGGAGTTTTACCGTCTGATTGTGTAACACTGTCTCAAGCTGTTACTCTTGATGAAAAAGGTGTTTTTAAATGTGGTGATTTAAATTTTTCTAAATTATTGATTGCAGATCCTACAGTATACCCTAGTGGTTTAAGAACATTAGATGGTAGTCCTTACTTACCAAATAGTGGTGTGTATGTTAGACAGGACGATGGAATAATAGTTAGTGCATCTGGTAATGAGATAATAACCGTAAATGATGATTTGAATATTAAAGTAAATAAAAAATGAGAGAAATTGCATATGAAATGCATAAACCTGCCCGAAAAAACTTTCCAAGGAGGCATTTTAAATTAATCGGTATTAATGAAACTGTACAGATTGATTTAATCGATATGCAGTCTTACTCGAGACAAAACTCTGGATACAATTATATTTTAATTTTAATAGATACATTTTCTAAGAAAGCATATGCAGCACCTGTTAAGAAAAAGACTGGACCTATGGTAACGGAAGCGATAAAATCTATCCTTCCCGCTGGTGTAAAGAATATTCAGTCAGATAATGGTAAAGAATTTTTTAATAAACATTTTCAAAGCCTAATGAAAGAGTTAAATATTAATCACTATCATACCTTTTCAAGTACCAAAGCTGGAATCGCAGAACGTTTTATAAAAACAATTAAACATTGGTTATTTAGAGAATTTTCCGCTCAAGGAAGTTACAAATGGTTGGACATTTATCCAAAGTTAATTGCAGATTATAATAATCGAATACATAGAACTATCGGTATGAAGCCAAACTCTGTGAATGAAAGGAATTCAAAGAAAATACACAGGAGGTTGAGTCAATTGTATAAAAATAAATTTGAAAAGGCTAAATTTAAAGTTGGAGATGTTGTTCGAATTTCAAAGTATAAGCATGTGTTCAGTAAATCATATACACCTAATTGGACGAGTGAGTTGTTTACAATAGCAGAAGTAAAAAAGACAAGTCCTATTACTTATATATTGAAAGATGAAAGAGGTAATATAATTAAAGGTGGATTTTATAAGGAAGAATTATTAAAGACAAGATATAAGGACATTTATTTAATAGAGAAGGTAATTAAAAAATCGGGAGATCATCTTTTTGTCAAATGGCTTGGTTTTCCAAGCAGATCGTGGATTAATAAGAGCGATATCATAAGTTAGTTAGGGACGTTCCGATACTGGCTTCCAGCCGATATTTAGTATCGATACTATATCGAATCAAAAATATCGCCAGTATTGGTATCGAAACACAATAACACAACACAAAGCCATCTAAAGTTGAACAATTATTTAACATACTTACTTCTTGTTCCTTATTCTAATATTCTGATGAGTTAGAGAACTCTTGGATCGCTGAATAAATTATATCACAGAAACATGGTCACCAGGCAAAGAATAATTTTTTAAGAACCTTTTTATCTTGAAAAAAAGAAACTTGCTCATAAAAAATTGCTTCAAACTCACTACTTATTAACACTTATTAAAAAATCAACTTAAAAAATAGGATATATGCCTATCAGCCTACTCCAAGCAATCAGCATTATTTAGGATTGACTATAAAATAATGTTTGCAAAAAGCAAAATTGTGAATCAATATTAAAATATATATATTATATATATAATAGTTTAGATATAGCCTTGTTCAATAACATATTTTACTACGGTGCGTAGGACGTGCCCTGGCGAGCGCGATGGCGCCTTGGCGACTAGGCGAGCGGTGATATAACGGGACGCGTCTGTTACGAAAGACCGGTTTATGCTGAACGGCGCGGTTCAGTCAGAGAGAGAAAGTGGGTGTAAAGTTAGACAGAGTGGATCTTACCTCATGACAGGTGGTTGAGAGGTGGTGTGTCTGTGTCTGGTGTGTCTAATCAGAAACGTATGGTGGCTATTTGGTGTATGGGAAACTTGCGCGGGAGGGGGGCTCCAGAGATCTCAAGGTCGCACACCTAAATATGCGGTCTCTGAATACGGGGTTTTCGGAGATGTGCTCTGTGGTGTGTGACTTTGATTTTGATGTGTTTGGTGTGTCGGAGACGTGGCTACAACCTACAACACCGTCTGGGCACTACTCAATACCGGGTTACCAGATGATACGCTGCGACAGACATACCAACATTTGTGAAGCTGAGACAGAAGGAGGTGGAGGCCTTGCCCTCTATATAAAGAATGGAATACAATTTGAGCAGCGTATCTTTACAAGTCAGCTGAACCCTGGTGTGGAGTCACTTTGTGTCATTTTGAAACTGAAGGGTCAGAGAATCGGTTTGTGTGTGGCCTACCGTCCGCCCAGGGTAAGGCCTACATGCCTTGCATCTCTGTTTCACTCTCTTTTTGTGGATCTTGCAGTCGAAGTGAGCAGTGTTATATGCATAGGGGATATGAACGTTGATCTTATGTCAAAATCTAGTAACGACCGAAAATATTACAGTCGGCTCTTGAAAGAATTTAATGCTGTTCAACTAATTAATGAAGCAACGAGAGAGACAGCAACTTCAGCCACATTGTTAGACCACATTGTAGTGGACAGGTCGGTTGAAGTCAAGAGGATCGGCGTGGTGGATGTGACGAGTATACGTGATCACAGAGACGTACGGATCACAGATCACAAGCTAATATACTGTATCATCAGAGCAATTAAGCATAAGAAGGACACAAAAATTATAAGATACAGAGATTTTAGCAGCTTTGACACAGACTATGTATTATCTGAGATAGCAGCTTGTGACTGGAATAGAATACTTAATGAGAGTGAAGTAGATGTCATAGAAATGTTGATAACCTCCTATATCAGAAATGTATATGATAAAAACGCGCCAATAGTGAGTAAGAGAGTGACTAAAAGAAAAGCCCCTTGGCGAAACGACAGTATAAAAGAAATGACTAAAGAGAAAAACAAACTGCGAAACAAATACTGGAAAAATAGACATACTGAGGATTGGGAAAGGTATAGGATAGTAAGGAACAAGTTGAATAATAGTATATGGAAGGCAAAAAAGAACTATTTCACAGATAAACTATCGCACTCTAAAAATCCGAAAGATTTCTGGTCATGTCTGAAATCCAATGACATTGTTGTAAATAAAGTAAACTCAAACATTCCACCGCACTTTAAAGCAAACGAGATCAACGAATACTTCATTAATATGGCTGATGGATCGAGAATTGACAATGAAAGATTAACATTCTTTGCAACCAATAGCCAAGATGAAAACAGTGAGAAATTTTGTTTTTCGCTAGTTAGTGAAAAAGAGGTGATGGATGCAATGAATGAGATAAAATCAAAAGCCGTAGGAACTGATGAAATATCGATTGACATGATAAAGTCAGTTAGCCCCTATGCAATTAAATCGATAACACATCTTGTTAATGTATCCCTGGCAAGCGGCATATTCCCAAAGACATGGAAGACAAGTATCGTCCGTCCACTGCCCAAAGAACCAGTCGTAAATAAAGTTGACCAACTGAGACCAATTTCTATATTACCAGCCATATCCAAGATATTAGAGAAGGTAGCTATTCGCCAAATAGTAAATTACATGGACATAAATAAAATATTACCAAAGCTGCAATCAGGCTTTAGACGAAACCACAGCACATGCACTGCCCTAGTAAACCTATTTAGTGATATGATCGATGCTAAAGACAAGGGTAGGTATAACACCCTTGTGATGCTTGACTACTCTAAAGCCTTTGATTCAATGAATCATGACATGCTATTGGCGAAAATGAATTACTATGGTTTCAACGATAATTGTCTCAAATGGATAAGGTCCTACTTAGACTCCAGGCTGCAGGTGACACAGTTAGAGGATGAGACCTCAACCCCGCTTGTTAAATGTCGAGGCATTCCTCAAGGTAGCTGCCTTGGGCCGATTTTATTTAATTTATATATAGCTGACATGCCAAGCTGTGTACAACATTGCACAGTTCATTTGTATGCTGATGACTCACAGTTACACTTGTCATATGAGCCTTCCAGCATTGACCTGGCAATTGAAATGATTAACCTGGATCTTGAAAAAATCCTAGGCTGGTCAAAAGCGAATGGGCTGAAACTTAACATAGGCAAGTGTACTGTGATGCACTCAGCGCCACACGACCTGATACAGTCCCTCAATGACATTGGAGTAAATGTTAAGCTCGGGGGCGAGAGGTTGGATGTGTGTGATAAGGTAAAAACCCTGGGTGTGGTGCTTGATAGCAACCTTACCTTTTCGGACCATATCACACACGCTTCTCAGCGAGCACTTGGTAGGATGAGGGGACTGTACAGGTTTAAAAGCTTGCTCCCAGAGTCTGCTAAGCTGCACCTCATGCAGTCACTAGTCCTGTCGGTCTTCACTTACTGTTTTCCAGCCTATGGAAACAGCATTTCCGGAGAAGACATGAGCAGAATTCAAAAGCTCCAAAACTCTGCTATTCGTTTCATTTTCTGTTTGAAACGCTTTGACCATGTCTCTCCTTTTAGAGATGCTGCTGGGATGTTGGTGGTGGATGCCGTTTGCAGGGTCATGACGTGCTGCATGGTGCATAAGGTTCTGCATCAACAAGAACCTCAGTACCTTTGTGAGCGGCTCTCCTTCCGGGAGGAGGTCTCACAGCGTAGTACCCGCCATGGGGGGCTCCTTCACTTCCCAAAAGTCAGACTAGAAATGGGAAGGGGAAGTTTTTCTTACTTCGGCCCGAAGCTGTACAATGACCTCCCCTCTGAACTTAAAAGTTATGCAGGCAAAACTTTCAAAAATAAGATTATAGAATTATTAAGACCTGCATAACTGTTTTTTTTCTTCTTAACTTTTATCGTTTTTCTCATTGTTATTAATATGTTTTTACTGTTGAGATTGTATTGTTATTATCATTATTGTTATTTTTTTATAAGTTCTATATTAATATTAATTTTGACGAGAGTAGTTCTGTAAAGCAGTTGTTACTGAGAAACGCTCGATAATAAAAGGCAATTTTATTTATTTATTTATTTATTTTATTATTTATACCCATTCGGATTGAAAATGTGAATTCTCGCGACCAATAACATCGTTGAATATATTTCAATATGTGCGCCAATGACATCGCGAGTTGGTGACATACTTTCTCTATTCTGATGTAATACACTCTGGCGTTGCGTTTAGCTTACAATTTAGTCGGAATTATGTTCGGAATTTAGTCGCAATTATGTTTAAATATTACTATGGTGATGAGTTGCTTGTTCAGTCGTGTGTGGGCTTCTGTCAGGTATGTTTCTGTGGTAGTATATTGGATATGAATAAGGGCTTGTTTATTTTTAATGAAAATAATCTTGTAAAGAATCATACAGTACAGTCATAAAGGTGGGATTTTTATAAATTGTTTAATCTTGTGTTACGAGCAATGAGGCTTGTGAAATATTTGTTTATTTTTAATGAAAATTATGTTGTATAGCATCATACACTACATTGGTAATAAAATAAAGGTGGGATTTTTACAAATTGTTTGCTCTGCGCAAAAATGCTCCCAACATTATTTTGGGCTTAAAACGGGGTTTTTTCTATTAAAATGGGAAAAACGTGCTGATTTTGGGTTAAAAATGATGGTTTATGCCCTATAATGTGCGAAAAATGTGACAATTTTGGGCTTAAAATGGTATTTTTCAATAATTAAAAATGGTAAAAATGCTGATTCTGAGCTCACTTTCTTAATTAGCATCTACTATTCTGGGTCGCTGCATAGTGAATAACAATACTGAAACGATAAAACATATTAATATCATTCCCATAAAACAAATAAATATTAGTGGATTAATTCACAATTTTCAAATCCAATCCAAACCCAAACGAAACCTAACTGTAATACGGCTTTTATATGAAAAAAAACAACAGGTGATTATTATAATAAACGTAATAATATAAACATTGTAATAACCATATAAACACGTGACTTTAATCAGACAGAAAATAAAAATATAAATACATAATCCCCCAAAACCGTTAACTATTAACGTGGTGAATAAAGCTGTTCTTTTTTTACAGTACACATTTACTTCATAGTTTAACATTAATGAATGATTCAAATGACATTGGATAGTAAAGCATACGGTATTGCTAATGGAAAGTAAACCAATCAGCTGTAGCTAAGAAATCAAATGTTTTCATTGTAGACAATTTGTAAACAAACTTACTCTCCATAAGGTTAACATTAGAAATTTAAAACACCATAAAATGGAAACTTATGGGGTTTTCGAAAATATTTTTTCACTAAAACCTTCCCGGACACATATAGAGCAACTTCCTAAAATTTCATGGCGATCGGATGAGTAGTTTGGCAACGCATAAAGGACATACATACATACAGACAGACATACATTCAATTTTATATATAGAGATTCATGAAAAAATGGATTTAAAGATGTATAAATATTATCCTAATTTATACTATTAGACTGCGCGAAGAGTAAAATCTGTACAGGTCTCTTAGAAATTAAGAGAATTATTATTTATGTACAGGACACGGCTATTTCACAATAAAATTGTTTTATAGTGTAAAATTGAGAATATGAAAATGCTATGTAATTTTTGATATTACAAACATCGATTCGCCATGAAACTCATACAGCAGCGTATGATCGGTAATGAGCTTCCATCAATCATCAGTAAATTAAAGAAAATTACAAAAACCGTGGAATACGTAAAGCAAACTATATTCTGCCTCATTAGTTGGATCCAGAACAGTTGTCTCGTAACTTCAGAATTCAACACTGAACATTTAAAAGCTTTTTCGTCCTTCTCTAGAGGAATGAACACTACCAACGTTGTCCTATTGTTGATGTTCTGGGGATCCAGAATATCCCTCTCAGATGGCGGCGGTTGCACTGGCGGCATGAAGAGACTCCTTGGAAATATAGGAAAGTCTGCTTCTGTTCAGGTAATCTCGTTTTAATATTAGATTAGATTAGATCATTGAAATAGAAAACATACTGCAATGTAGGTACTTTAAGCAAAGTATGAATGAGGATTGAGTTTAAGATGATTGTGGTGCGATCTTGTAGTCCTGTTACTGACTAAGACTCACATGTTCCTTAGCCAGGACTGTTAATTAATTACCCAACGGCCGATGACAACTAATGATCTACGGTTTAACGTGGAATCCTAATTACGGTCTCTAAATTACGAATAGGTATAATTTTGAGGATGGGCTTAGTGGATTAAGGTAGTAGTCAATAGTGCGGAATTCAATGTACACAAGAGAACACAACATCCACCGACCATCTCTCACATTTATCCACAATTCGTGACCTCCAAGTAGCTGGATTACAGGACGTCGCCACCGTCCCCGTCTGTTAATGTATGTATAGTAAATATATTTAAAACCTAAATTTTGTTAATTATATAAATTTTATTTAATGCTGCGTGGATTAAGAAACACTCTCGTTGCAGCAGATGTATGAGAATTGATATTTCTTAAATAATAACTACCTAGACCGTAAAATAACTATTTTTAACTTTCATCTCTTCATAACACAAAGAATAAAACAATACTAATGCTTTCGAAAATGGCTTGAGTTTATTCCAGGAATAATATTTCCCAACTTAGCTGTTTTAACAATTTAGTTGTCATCGTGTAGAATATTTCTTACTAGTTCTTATTCTAATTTACTAACAAATAAACATAATCAACTATAAGGAATCATTCCCGCCGATGAGTCTTTTTTTACACATTACTCATTTTAAATCCTGTCCACTGAAAACGGCCATTAACAGTTGTATAAAGAAGGAACATAATCAAATGAAATATTTGCTCAGTTTTTAAGTACATACATTTATTAAATTTTATTCTGTATTTGTGTATTAGCCTACTGTGACAACCATTACACTATATAATTAATATTTATGCACAATGTACAAAACGCCTTATTTTTGAAGCTACCAAATCTCCTGACTGTATTCATTCCTTGCACTGAATCTAACCTCTATAAATCGGACTTAAGGAAAAATTAACCTTGATAAATTGAACCTATTTTATTCTAAATATTCCATAATTCTAAGTTTTCCCGTTTTCCGAGGGATTCAATATATCAAGGTTGCACTGTACATTCATTGTACAACAAACGTTCCTCAAGCTCATTAATATTTCACTATCAAAAGTCTCCCGAGACGACTGCATTCATTTCGACCGGGGAGTTCTCAGGCTCTACCCTCCATCTAGGTTCCACCATCTCCCTCTAGTCGCTTCCAGCTTGAGGGACTTAAGAAGGAGTTTTGTGTTTGAAAGTGGATGGAGCTGTTATATATATTAAGTAGTATATACAACGGGATTTCAGCCTTGAAAGTAAAAAAATCTAATATATTTAATAAGGACGATATGGTGGGCAGAAGGTTTAGAGGATCTCTTTTTAATTACAGACTCCAATATAGACAGGAAGCTTGTGTAGCACGCTCCGATACGGTAGGTAGATTAACTCATAGAACTACAAAGCCAGTATTGTTTAGCGTATTGTTTTATTGTGTTTGCGACCTCACGAAAACCGATAATATCGCCGTCTAGGATGGTCAAAAACCCCGTGCGGAAGGGGAAACATGGCCGCGTGTGGCCTTTACAAAACCACAGGTCGAGAGCGGTTTAGGATAGGAAGACCGTGAAAATACCATTTTGTTCAAAATGCAATGGGTGTCAATGTTGGGTATTTTGTAAAATCGCTTATAAAAATTTTCTCGATCGACGAGTTTGTATTTAAATGAAGACGATAGAGAGGCAGAAGGGTTAATCTCTTTTTAATTACAAACTCCATTCTAGACAGGAAACTTGAAGGATGCTCCGATATGGTTGGTAGGTTAGCCCATTGAACTGCAACACCAGGATTGTTTTAGTTCTACGGGTTAGCCTATAAAAATTCGCGCTTATAGAAACAAGTAAGGCGCTTATAAAAAATTTCCCAAAAAGTAAAGAAAAGCATTTATATTAAAGGAAAAGAAAAAATATATGCCAAAATAATCCTTTTTTTGCAGTCAACATGAGCGTACTATAAACTTTTTGTGAGAAATTATTCTGTATCATATCACAAAAATATCTTATTCGTCCTCATATATAGCTATATAGACCATATCATATAGTCCAAAGAATATAATTTGGAACTTCATTAACACGTACGTAGGGTATAAGTGCTCTCACTTATAGTCGTCAAAATATTAAATACTTACCTCAACATAATCTCTAAACTTATACTTAATAAGAAAATTTGTATTTGAAGAAATCGTTATTTTTTTCAGAATCAACCTACATCAGCTCAGTCTAATGGTAAGTTTTATTACAATAATTTATTATTATTATACTTGTAGTGTTATAATTTGTAGATACCTTTGGTGTCCTGATATAAATACAGTAGAACTCCAATTATCCGAACTCCGACTATCCGAATCGCCGATTATCCGAATCCCTTTCAGGAAAAGATTTGTCCAAAAAAAGTCCGCGCTATTATTCTTCCTCCCGCGAAGCCCGAGTGTGACCACTTGCAACTGCTCATCGTCAAACGAATGCGTGACCTGGCTGCCCGAAAACGGATGTAGACCGCAAAACAGCTTACATTGACGGAGATGTTTAAAAAACAATGATTTTTATTTCTAAACTTGTAGTACATTTTATTTATATTTAAAACATGTGAAAATATCATGTTTCTTACATTTAATTCAATAAAAAAGTGCAATATCAAAACGTAGTTTTTTTTCTCTCTAATGGCAATTTTTTTTAAAAACTCCGATTATCCGAATATTTGATTATCCGAATGGGTCCCGGTCCCCATTAATTCGGATAATTGGAGTTCTACTTTAGAAGGGAAAAGACGATTTTGGACCAATAGGCCAGTTTGCTAAAGTCTTCAAGAATGAGAACACATCTACCTCTTCCCTCCCTCTCTTCCACTCTTCCCCTCAATCTCTTCCGCTCTTTCCTCTCTCTCTTCCCATTCCCTCCCCCTCTCTTCCACTCTTCCCTCCCTCTCTTCCCATTTTCCTTCCCCTCAATCTCTTCCGCTCTTCCCTCCCTCTCTTCCCATCTTCCTCCCTTCTCTTCCATTCTTCCCCTCCATCCCCATCCGCTCTTCCCTTCCTCTCTTCCATTCTTCCCCTCCATTTCTTCCGCTCTTCCCTCCCTCTCTTTCCATCCTCCTCCCCCTCACCTCCACTCTTCCCCACAATCTCTTCCGCTCTTCCCTCCCTCTCTTCTGCTCTTACCTTCCTCTCTTCCATTCCTTCCCTTAATCCATTTCGCTCTTTCCTGCCTCTCTTCCCATCTTCCTCCCCCTCTCTTACACTCTTCCCCTCCATCTCTTCCGTTCTTCCTCTACATCTCTTCCGCTCTTCGCTCTTCTCTCCACTTTCATTGACAATTGCCCGTTACAGTAAGAAAGAAACTAACTCGTAAAATTGGCAAGCTGTGTGACTGACGCTTCGTCGTCTATCGGAAGCGAAACCGTTTTAACCCCATAATTTTTAACCGTGGTTTTAATAGCAACTCCTGGGGGCAAACATGCGATAGCGTGCACTTCCGTAGTGAAATTCCTGCCTCTGATGTGAATCAAAGGAGTCCTAGTGCGTGATACCCGGTGGAGCTTCATATCAGCTGCCATCACAGCTTACACATGAACAATTTTGTGTCATTCCTATTAAGCTCAAAAACACAACATAGAACATTCTGAGATTACCAGCGCAGGAAAAAGAATTTTGAAGTTGTTGATATTCTTGGTCAACCCGGTCTTGGATTTATCGACCATCTGATGTATCCTGTTTCGACATCGTATTTGCCAGTGTTAAAGATAACGATGCGTTCTTCCTTTTGAAAGGACCGAAAGACAATGACACCATATCAAGAGTGTCAGTTTAAAAATGGGAAAATATTACTCCTTATTCCTTGAAACATATGTTGAATATTTCTCTAATATATTCTATCCTGGTGTTTCTATCATTAAATCACTTTGAATTGCGGATAAAAACGTTAAGCGCAATTCAAAGCAATTCCGTTAAACTCTTATTATGTTATGAGTTTCATAGTTTTCTTATACGTTTTTGGATACATTTTAATGTAATTAGTTACCTGAATGCTCTTAAATGCATCCATGAAGAAAAAAATTTTGGACGAGTAGAAAAAAGTACCACGAAGGTTGGAGTTGAATACTCTCAACACGGGGTTTTTCCTGATTGAAACAATGTTATTCGGCTATTTGTTTATATTAAATACTGGCTAATCCGTGAACTTCGTTCGGCTTAGCAGTAATGTCGTCTTAACCTTTCAACTGACGACATTTCTCGCAGCACAGTAGGGTCGCACGGCGCGGTAAACGAGTTTATTCGCGATCAATCATTTTGCCACATTTACTACACTGTAGTCCGCGAAACAACCAATAGAGTGCATGGTTATGTTGCTTCTGCCTCTATGCACTCACAAAACCAATATGGCGGCTTTGGTCCGTATTTATGTGTGCTCCCGTACTGCTTTTAACGGGAAAACTCGCGAGTCACAACAGTCAGCTGTTTTCACTTTCGCTAACCTTATTTATTGAAAATTTTATAGATATATGTTTTTATTTTCATTACGTTTTAGCATTAAGTAGTGTATATTGTGTGAATGTTTTTATTGAATAGGATCTATTAACTAATTAACTTATTATTAACTGAAATGGCTCATTCAGACGAAAAAATACTTTTTTTAATACCTAAAAATAGTCTCAAATATCAATAGTTAAAAATAAAACAATTTTCTTTTTTATACTTTATACAAGCTACTAAAAAAGAACATCGGGAAAATAATATTTCGATTTTTTTTAACGAAACGAGAAGGGAGGGACCGTGATTTTCAGTAGCGCTTTAAAGGTTAACTTAAGTTAACTGAATTGTATTTTATTATTGTACTAAATATACATGTTGTGCATTGGTATTATATTTACGTTTACTATGGTAATATATTATTTATTATGCTAGTGCTGTTATATTTTTTAGACACTTTTTGTGTCTTGGTCTATATACTGGTATAAGTAGTGGAGAAAAATTAATAAGTGTAAATTATTGGTATATTTAATAATTGTAATAAATATACTATGGTTTGTTATAAGTTTGCTAATTTTGTACTCTTATAATTCATTACTCAGTTTTAGTTTATTATGTTTTCATAATGGCTGTTGTGGGCATTAGTCTGTAGCCATTAATCATGTTTAGTTCAATAAATAAATATACAAATTAATTAAATTCCATAATTTTACTATCCAACGAATAATAATAATAACAACAAATCAAAATAAACTATGTATTTAATGGTGTAATTACATTATTTCAATAACTTGTGTGCAGGACTCATGCTTTATTGATGATATATATTGTATCCTGGGATACACTAATTATACTCAGTAAAGTGCCTTGTGATATACGTATTTTTTTATCAGGTGTAAGAAAAAATAAATGTGAAGTGATTCTGAAATGTTAACTTGTCATGTATGACTAACCATGAGAAAAACAGGCATTTTCTATATTCAGACAGTAAACGCTCAATGATTTGCCTTCTGATGTGTATTGTTTATAATAATACTTTTGTAATCTAGCATTCAATAAAAACGCTCACAAAAATAACTAATAACTACACAGGGACAAAAACCAACCAGTAATATGTGTTATAAATGTTTTTTTTCAACAATCACAAACATGCACTGAATGTGACGCACAATAACGTTAGCTGTCAGCTGGTGAAAATAAAGCAAAACAAACTCAACTGTAAATAAGCTATTTTAATAGATGTATGCATGTGATTAAAATGCATCACCTCTCTTCTTCACTCCTCACATATACAAACTTTACAAGCGTGAGGTGCTTAGCCCTAAGGTTAAATACGAAACAGAATGTTACTCGGAGCAGAGACGATTCAAAAAAATCTAAGATCACTTAAGTTTTGGTCCAGCCGTTCTCGAGTTATAAATCGTGTAACTAACACATTTTTCTTTTGTTTGTTACTTATATACATAGATTTACTTATAATATTAAACATGAGTAAATTTTAACTGTAAATATTAAGTTATTTTGTTATAGTGCTTTGTATTTTTGTTTTTTCAAGTGTTAACACCACCAGATGGCTGATAATACTAGTTACTGATAATATCATGCCAGTAAACTCGTAACGACATACAGTACAGTACTTCGTGCTGATTTGACCTGAATAAAATTAAATTAGCGTATATCTCAGCTCAGGAAACAAGAGTTTGATTACAATAATGTCTAGACGAAATGATTGCCTATACAAGCTGTTAGTTGGCCTTCACCTCTTATTAGTTTTTTTATATTGTTTCAATTGATATCTCATTTGACTGGGATGGTGGCGACATCCTGTAATCCAGCTCCTTGGAGGTCACGAATTGTTGATAGTTGTGAGCGATGGTCGGTGGGTGTAGTGTTCTCTTGTGTGGATTAACGTCCGCACCATTGAATACTACGTTAATCCACAAAAGACTATCCTCATAATTAGACCAATTCGTAGTTCAGAGGGCGTGGTTTGGATTCCACGTTAAACTGGAGGTCCCTTAGTTCCCATCGGCTTTTGGGCTATTAATTAACAGTCCTCTCTAAGGAACATATCAGCCTTAGTCAGTAACAAGACTACAAGATCGCGCCACAATCATCTTACATTCAATCCTCATTCATGCTTGACTTAAAATACCTACCTTGTGGTATGGTCGCCATTTCAAATAATCTAATCTAATCTAATTTAAAAAATGTAAATGGTGTAGTAAAATATGAAAATCAACGATCAATTATATATAATAACAATATAATATATATATATATATATATATATATATACAACTGTCTAAGGGCCTTTTTAACGTAAGTACAATAATTGTTGCATTTACACAGGAATGTCTTACTTTGCTAATATTGGTTATTTTTTAGTCGTCAGGATTGACATAACCGAACCGATGGATTTCGACATGAAGATCAGAGAGGCTGATCCAACCAGTTTTAAAGCTACAAACAGACTTGGCGAGAAATACAGGATGACATGCTATCTTATGCCGAGAGGGACAGCCGAAGGAAATATGTTTAGGCATCCCTAAACATATTTCCTTCATGAAGATGTAAAATATTGGTTGGTATGAAAAGGATCTAAAATCTGTAATTTTATCAAACATGACCCCCAGAGCTGTTTTGATCTTATCACGATGGTGATAAGATCAAAACAAGAGCTCTGGGGGTCATGTTTGATAAAATTACAGATTTTAGATCCTTTTCATACCAACCAATATTTTACATCTTCATGAAGGATTGTACAACATTCAATGATGTAACGGTCGATAGCAATATTCTAGAAGCAAAACTCTACGACGGTCAATGGGAATCCTGTAACAGACGAGATAATACATGCAGTTTAAAAGAACCGACTGACTGTTCACAATTTGACGAAGACATGACTTGGGAAAAGCTTAGTAACGGATTAAGAAGTAAAAAGGAATGAATATATTATTATGTTTCCTTTAATTCTTGAATTTTGTCAAGATATACAATAATAATTTGAGTTATTCTGTCTACTTGCATGATGTTCAGTATACTTTGTTTTTATCGTCTTCTGAAACATTTATTTTTTCCTTTTTGAAGAATATTTTTTTATAGTAGCTCTATTCGTGAAAATAATTATTGATTACTATTATTAAATTATAATAATTTATTATTATTAGTATATATATAGTTTAATTTTGGTAAATTGAATAATTAGTTGCCATGTGCCAATTAATTATAATTAGATTTTCTTTGATTCTTCATATTTTCTTTCTTCACCTTAAAATGTGAACAAAGGTGCTGACTGATACAGAGCAGATGTCTAAGTTACCAATTTGGTCAGTTGGTATTATTTAGTATAATTTAGTGTTTTTTAATACATAAAGAGAAGAGATTAAGTCATGAAATCAGGGCGCTTAAAAATTGATTTCTTATTGTGGTGTCGACATCCCCAAAGTGGGATATCTAAGGTTTATTCACAAAAGGAATGAATAAATCAAAACATAAACAAAGATAAAAACACATGATTTGTAGATATAAATAAACTGTACAGCTACACTAGATGTATCGATAATTCGTCTTTATTTATATATACAAGAAATGTTATCATTGCATTGACATGTGGTGTTTTATACTTTTCATATTTGTCTCAAAGCAAACCACTACGAGCAAGTAATTTCACGACATCAAGATACAAGACAGTTTTAGATGTTTATTTGATAATAAACAAAATGACTTTGTATCAACAAAGTCTCTTTATCACACCGCAAACACGATAATAACTCATTTCGGTTTATTGCCGTTCATAAAATGGGCTTTACCAAGCCGGGAAACCCTTAATGAAATATTTAAAGCTCTGCTTTATATTACAGCTATGTTAATGTAGGTATGTAAATATGAGTTAACTACCGTTTGCTTAAAAGATAACATAACGTAATATAATAAATTAACGTCAACATATAAGATTGTTGAGACTTATAAAACAACTAAACAAATATACTATATAACATTTTAAAAGTTAATTTCAAAACATTTGATTTTACATTTTTAATTAAAATAAATATATATATTTTGATATTTTTGATATTTTTAAATCTATTTAAATCGGAATTGTGAATTTTTCCAATGGGTGATTCTATGTTATTATTTTATATCTTCAATATGTAAGAATTTTTCTAATTTTTTTGTAATTTAATGAAAAAATAGCAATGTTTCAAAACGTTGAACTAACTCATTTAATGTCAATAAAAACTTTTACGTAAAACTTAATAACATAATTTTTAAGTGGCTATTTCTTTTTCGTAAATAGCAAGGGACAACGAAATCGAAACTACGATTTTTTTAACCTAGAACAATTTGCATAGATTCATTATATTCTTTCTGACGATATTCATAGAGTTTATATAGTTTGTGTCAATGATTAATAATCATAGAAGGTTCATATAGTGACTAGTTTAGGACTTAAGTACATATTTATACCTATTGCATCCATTGTCTTCTGTGCTGTAAACATTTAAAAAATTAGTCTACACGAAGGTTCTATGCAGTTTACTAGCAGCTGCCTCACCGACAACTCAACTGACAGTAAACACAGGTAAACATAACTTAGACACCGTTAAAGATATTTCGATGAAATATTTGCCACACTTATTTCATATTGCAGATTCGGTACTAAAATTATTATATTTGGTTCAAAACTGCAGTCTCAGGGCATGAAATTCTGTTAAAAAAATATGTAAAAATATATTTTTTGGGAAAAATTTATAAATATATATATATATATATGTATTCACTATATTTCTATAAATCTAGTACCAACAAACTATTATATCTTGAATAACAACTGTTCAAAATTAACAGTAGTCTAGGAGATATTTGTACCTAAATATGACAATTTAACATGGGGCCTTTTGGAGTGTCGGATGTTCCTTTTAAGACTTGTGCCGATTAAAAGGCTTAAGTGGGTGCAATTTACCCTATAAGAAATATTAAAAGTTGGTTGTCACTCCGTAAAAGTTTTTCCTATTACTGATCTTAATATTATTTAAAATATTGACTACATCAGTATTGTTAACAGTACTCCACGTAGAGCTGTGCTCAGCTTCTAGAATTGGAATAACGGTTCTCAAAATGAAAACGTTCTTGGTAGGGTAAAATTAAATGTTAAAACAATAGAGACTTTAAACCTCGCTAAACCTTTTTGATAGATCTTAAATATATGATTATACCTCATGTGAAAATAAAGTAATTTGAAAGGTTAAATCTAAAGTTTGGAATATATTTTGTCATCGTAGATGTATGTATATATATATATATATATATATACAGTATATTCTAATATATATATTAGAGAGAGAGAGTGTGTGTGTGTGTGTTTGTGTGTGTTAGAGTGAAATAGTATAACTATTGACAGGAACCTGATACTTAAGTAACTAAACACTTCTCTGTTATTTGACTTAATTGGACACAAAGTCATTAGCGGCAATGGATTTACAGAACAAGTAAATATCTTAATTGCTTTCCAAATCGCTTAGACAAGTGGCTTTGAGAAATTATATTTATTTCCATAACGATTTGAAACTCCTTATAAGTACAGTTGAATATAAAATATCATAAATAATGTTATGTCTTTTGATTTACATATTTACTTCTCATATTACTTTCTAAACCATTGCTAAATGAGTTTCAGATGAACATTCGAGACGATTGAGTGTGTGTGTGTGTGTGTGTGTGTGTGTGTGTGTGTGTGTCCTCTTGTAATGGTTGTACTGAATAATATTTAGCTCATCTACTACGATACTAAGACTATCTTTACGTAGATAATCTTTAACTAAGATAATCTACTTAACAAGAAACGATTCTGCTAGTCTATATATTTTCCTATAACGTAAAACAAGAATCTAGCTTTGACTTTAGCTATGTAGTATCGAATTTAATGTTCCAAAATATTACATTTTATGATGTTTTAATCAATTGAAATTTCTAACAACAACCAAAGTCTTTTTCACTTAAATTCAAAGTCTTGTATTTTAAATGGGATGGTACAGGATCGGAAAAGTTTGATGAACAGTTAAGGACAACATTTTCCTATTTGGGACACTTAAGTATAAAAAGTTGGTAAAAGTATCGATATATCTTATTAGCTAAGTATAAAATAAGTGATGTATTTTATCAATAGGTTGCTTGAAGTTAAAGGCAAATAAAGTTCAAATAATACAATCTTAAGAAATACACTATAGTTACTGTTTTAATTCAACCATTCTTTTCATTTTCAGAAAAATGTATTTTCTAATGCGTTCTTTCTTACATCATGTCCCCCATTAACCTTTTTTGAACATAAAAATTTGATAGAATGTTTTCCACGTATAAGCGTTTTTCCGACAAACGTTAAATTTGGATTATTAGGTATTAAATGTTTATCTTGAAGTAAATGAACACGTTTTTTATCGAACAGAAAACATTTTTCCTAAAATTTACAAAATCATAATTACAACTAACTTCCAATTGAATTTACTTAGATATAATGTGTAAATAAACAGTTAAAATTAAATATTGAAACAATTTCAATAATAAATATATTAATCGTTTTTTTTTATATTTTACAAATTATTTCGTATATATCGATTTTTACGTTGATAGTAAGGTTGTCGAGATAAAAAAAAACTGTACCCCATAAATGATATAATAGTTTTATGGTATACTAGGAAAAGTACCCGTTCTTCGCACGGGTTAAAAAGGCTGAAAGGTGTAGGCTCTACTGATACATTTAAGTTATTGTTGATTAATTCTTCATTGTTTACAAAATGACAAAGCACGAGTGTCTAAAACATTTCAAAGTAACATCTATCAACTATTGGGAGAGGATAAGGATTAATGTAATAGAGGAGTCGTCGGAAAAAACTTAAAATCTACCATTCCACTATTTCAAGTAATTCACTAATTTCGATCCAGCAGTTTATCTGAAAAATCAACTTTATTTCTTCTTCTTCCCGTACTGTCAAATTTTAGTGTTCACAGCTGTTGACATTCAGGTAATTTTATGTTTTCATTCTCTAAAAATGTAAACATTGAAACTTAGGACGTTCACAGGGCGTAGCCCGAGAGGATTTTAAGGAAATGAGTATGCCTATGTGTTGCATGAGTTTAAGATCCACCTTTGTGTAAAATTTCAAACGGTCGGTTCAGTATTTTTCGCGTTTACTTGCCACAACAAACCCACAAACAAACATACAGAAACCACCTCTTCTTTATAATATTATAGATGAATAATCCATTACAACTAATTTTCCACTCTCTACATAAAATTAACTGACTTATCAATAATTTTTTAAAGATAAATTTGTGTAAGAGAATATCTGATTCGGTTCATAGATACCATTTATGACGGTAGGTTATATCAAAGGTATCAGTAGTTGTTGGCAGATGAAATGCTGGAACTTACGAAGAGCGAATACAATCTCACCGTGATGACGTCACATTTGTCAACTGACGTCACTGTACCGTGAGTGATGACCGAGTGGCTGATGTTTGTATTGGGGATCCAATGCTTTCAACAGCTAACCTGCATCATCAGAATAACCATGTACAGGCTATGTACATTTAAGGCCTCACAAAAATCAGTAGGTAGGAGTTATCGTTCCAGAATTAAGTTAAGGAGTTAATTTGGTGTTATTGTACTGTCAGTGATTATCAATTTTTAATAAATTTGTGAAGAACAAAGTAAAATGGAGAAACAATGTTTAGGTCAACTCTTTTTCTACGGACTGATTATATTTCATTCCAATAAGTTTTTTACATGAGGGTTTTTGACATCGAGTATCATTAAGGGGGTGTTGGCAGTTTGCGAGACCAAAATTTGAAACAATGTCATATGCTTAGTTGAAAACATTCACTTTGACATATCTATGATATAACCTATTTCATACAGCGAAGTAATTGCTTTTTTCTGGAATAATGAATAAGGTTTTTATTTTGAAACTTGGATTGTAATTTTTTTTTCAATTGGTTACGCAAATGTATCTCTCTCAAATGAAGTTTAACTATGAATGCAAATAGTGGGGATTGTGAGGGATTTTAACAAATACACTAACTGTGTCATTTTAGCGTTATTTCTAAAATAAATCTAGAAGAATTTCACTTCAATGGGAATACGAAAAATTGATTGATTTTTCAACCCATTGAATACGTTCAGTATGTTCACGAAAGAAAATTACATACAATCTGAATACTACAGTGTTTACGATTTTTTATAACATTGGAGTATTATATTTCTCCGTCGTTTTCTAAATACTTTGCTAATTAAAAGTCAATCGTTCTGAGAAAATGCAAAAACCGGAAGGTGTTTCCTCTTACCCAAGGTAAGTGTTATTGAAAATAAAATAAAATATATGTACAAACAATTAAATATAAATATTGTGTTTAATATAAATTTGTTTTGTTACAAACCAACTAGTTACATCACACCGAAATCCATTTTAATTTAGAGTAGTTACATAAGCAATCTACCAACTGTGTGATACGTAAGCGCCAACCATTGCAGCATTCAATAGTGAATAGCCTGTATGTTCAACAATCAAATATGTTCAACAGTTTTATAATATTTCTCAATAAGTATAACCGCTCGTAACTCAGTTCTTATTGATATTTTGGTTAACAAAAAATTACTCTCTTGGACAGCGCGAGTTTTGGGTCTTTTGATGATGTAATTTTATTTTTAGGAGGTATAAATGTACAAACACCCCCTTTTAGCAGGCCTTCGTCCTATGAAAATATTAATTTCTTAAGTAATAATTATTGTTATTGCAAAAGAGTGCTTCTTAACTTAAATGTTACCTAATACCCATAACCTTTTTGAAATGGCGACCTACCCAGATAGGTATTTTAAGCCA
This sequence comes from Nephotettix cincticeps, assembly GCA_023375725.1. Lineage (NCBI taxonomy): Eukaryota > Metazoa > Arthropoda > Insecta > Hemiptera > Cicadellidae > Nephotettix > Nephotettix cincticeps. The sequence goes on from CM041786.1 coordinate 143,807,530, forward strand.
AGTATTGATGAGAAATGAGTATATTGTGGCGTGATCTTGTAGTATTGTTAATGACTATGGCAAACATTTGCCTTAGACAGGACAAGATTAAAATCCCAAGAGCCAATGAAATCTAAGGGTCCATTGTTTAACGAAGAATCCGAACAACTTGTACATCTGTATTATTAATTGGTCTAATTATGAAGATGGTCATTGCCGATGTACGTAGTATTCAATAGTGTGGATGTTAATCCACACCATATAATATGACCTCCAAGAAGCTGGATTGCAGGACAAGCCACTGTCCAAGTTTTCAATATTCTTCAATATTCTTTTTTCTTCTTTTTTCTGATTCTTCCTTCCTGCCCAAAGCCTTCTCCCCTTTCTTCACTGGAACACTTCGGAGTCTCCATTATTTACATTATAAAATGTAATCTTTCGGGTACTCCAGTTCCACCAACATCCTACGTTCAATATTGGGTTCAGGCATTTTGTCTCCTATGGATTCCTTTTCATCCCAACGCCGTTGCTTCCCTTACATCTGGTACTCTCAGACAATTTTGAAAACTTAAGGGTTGTGATATCATATCCTTCACGTTCTACATAAATCTGCGTCCTCAACCCTTCCCATATCTAAGGTCGGCGTGTCTGTGCACTATAAACTATCAAATTTTAATCAAAATCGTTAGAGCCGTTTTTGAGAAAATTGGATTTTTCACGTTTTTTAAGGGTTTTTAGGGGTGAACTACCCTTAAAAATCAAAAATTCAAAAAAATAAAAAAAACGCCTGGAGATACGGTGACTATATATATACATGCCAAATTTCATCTAAATCGGACAAACGGGGTAGGCTGTGGCACTGTACACATCCAGACACACACACACACACACACACACGGACGGACAGACATCACGCCAAAACCCACTTTTTTGGATTCAGGGGACCTCAAAACGGATATATCCACTCTTAACTCAAATTTGAAAATTTTGACGAAAACAATACTTTCTCCATATACTATGTATAAGGGGAGAAAGTAAAAGTAAACTTTGTTAATTCAAATGCCTTCAAGAATATATATCACATGATTGTTGGGCCAATTTTTTGCGTGAAAAGGTAACAAAATCTCTATTTTCCCGGTTATATAATTGGATTTGAAGTTAATGACACCTGATAGCTAAATATATTAGTCTGTAAGAACGATGTCTCCAAAACAGCCATATTTAATGTGTTTGAAATAATAATAATATATTTTGAGATTATTGATGAGGTTATAAATTATTCAAACTATTCTATTTATTAATCTTGGGGACTAGGAAACATGGAATTAAATGTAATGGCATTTATACAAAATCTCTTGTCAACGTGTTTTGATTTTGATTCAAGCATAATATCCCTATAAAGTTTAAATCATATTTTAAAGGATAAAAGCTAATTTTAATGTGACAAAGAGACAATTTTTAACAGCACATAAAAATCTTAATACCTTAGAGCAGACTACTTTTTTCAACATTAATACACTCTCTCATTATTTTTCTAGTAACGATCTTCACATTAATCATAAAAAACTCAATTGCTTCATTTCATGTCAAACCCAAAAAAACCTAATCTGCTTAGGTACAGTCTTTCCTTCTGTTATACTCGATGACACAATCATTGGGAAAACCACTAATGTAGATTATCTGGGAGTGAGGTTGGACGGCGGTCTCAGGTGGAACGAGCAGGTTGAGAAATTGGTAAAACAATTAACTTAAAAAAATATCAGTATTAAATAGTATAGTATCATAAAAATTAGTTAATTTTGGATTAATAGAAAGCTTGATTAGGCAATCAATCATTCTGTGGGGGTTGCCCTGTAAGTCCAACCTAAATAGAATATTTATGTTACAAAAAATATTAATTCGAAGTATTTTAAGACTCAAACCCACATAATCTTGTTTTGAACGTTTTAAATCATTAAAAATTCTCACAGTATCTTGTATGCTACATGCTAGAAGTAATAACCTATGTTAATTAACACCATACTGTAACTGCTCATCAGCATTCATATAATACCCATCTTTTTGTCATAATCTAAAATTATTTGAATGCAAAACAGAGTAAATTGGATTGAAGCTGCTTTCCCAACTGCCATCTCACTTAATTCAGATTAATAACTTAAAATATTCAGATTTAAACTCAAACAATATCTTTTAGAACAACGTCATTACCAGCTACCCTACTACTTCACCTGATACACCTCAACCTATCCTAGGTTACCCATATCCTAACTCTTAACCCATGACAATCTACCAAATGAGAAAGAGCTCAAATGCCAGTAGATGGTCAACCGGGACAACGTGGGATATGTATGTATGATCTTTTAACGTAACGTACATTAATGTACTTATATTTAATTTTAAAGTAAAATGATACTTTACTGAAATATTTTTTTAGTCTTCAAGACAAACATGCAAAGACCAGTGGAATTAAACCAGATCACAGCCCTTCCTGGAAGTCTTGTAGGTAAACGGTTCACGTGCTCTACTGAAAGCTCTGACGTCACACACATGCTTGTATGCTACGAAGGGACGAGCAATACACAGACTTTTGGATGGGACGAATATTGAATTGAATGCTGCGGCTGTTATAAAAGGAGTAAATTCATGTTTAGAAAAAAAATCTTCCAATCATGGTGATTTCCCTTCACAATATTTCCATTTGCCGTCGGATAGCTTTAATGATGTATCCATTTCTTCGTGTGCCACAAGATTATCATGTACTTTCTTGATTTATCACAGTCATTCATTAATAGGTAAGCAGTCAGAGCCGTTGGGCAACCGCCCTAAATGTTTACCTACTAATGAAAAACTGTGATAAAAATGGAAATATAACTTGTTAATCTTGTGGCACACGAATAATTGGAAATAGATATCCGATGGAAAATGGGGAAATTGTTAAGAGATATCACCATGCAAGTAAAGCAATCACCTGTTTGCAAAAAATGTATTGGACTAAGAGTAATGTGTAAAAAAATGAAAACTATAAGGCATAAATAAGACACTTAACTTGACTTAACAAAATCATAGCTAAAACAACATTGCTCAATCAAACATTGTTAAAACTTTAACCATTATGTTTTTGTAGAGTTTTATTAATAAAATAAATCTTGTATACTGTTCTCAAAGTGTATTTCGTTACCTCTGATCTAAAATAACACTCGTGACTCAGACATTTAATGTCTGGCAACGTTGTTGACAACCTTTTAACCTTATTTTTTCATATACTGATCTCCATGGCACGTATTAAAATCCCAGTGTCCACATAAACGGACGTTTAGAAAATTATTTTTACATAATTTAATATTTTCTTGAATTTACACTAATGTTGTATCAAACTAATTGGAAAAAGACGCTATACAAATACGAGGGTTGTCCGTAAAGTAAGGTTCCCTGTGATTTTACTCAGTGAAAAACATGTTTATTTGCATAAACCAGTACATATTCGGAAAGTTCAGACTTTTTCCTATTTTTCTATGTAGTTGCCACCGAGGTCAATGCATTTTTGCATGCGGTGTACCGGCTTTTGAATTTCCGAGTCAAAGAAGTTTGCCGCCAAGTCGCGCAGATAGCTGAGAACCGCTTTTTCCTTTTTCTTCTCGGCCGCCGAAATCCGTTCCATCCAGGTGGTTATTCATATCAGGGAAGATGTGGTAGTCGCTGGGGACTAAGTCCGGGCTGTGGAGTGGGTGTTTGACGATACCCCATCCAAATTTAGCGATGAGTTCGTTGGTAACGTTAACAGTGTGCGGTCGAGCGTTATCCTGATCCAAACGCACCCCCTTGGACAGCATACTCCTCCTCTTGTTTTGAACGGCACGGCGAAGTTTTTGCAGTGTCTTGCAGTAGCGGCCAGCGTTGATTGTTTCACCATTGGGCAAGAATTCGCACAACAATACGCCTTTCCTTGCCGGCACTTTGCGCTTGCTTGAATTTTCGTGGAACGCTTCTCGTCATGGACGTCGGTACGTCCGTTCTTGAACTCCCTGTACCATTTGCGTACATGTTGTACGCTCATACACCTTTCTCCATATTTTTCGCACATCTGGGAATGAATTTCCCCGGACGGAAGGTTTTTGGCAGTCAAAAAACGAATCATTGAGCGCAGCTCACACCTGGCGGGCCAAGCAATGGGAAGCTCTTTCTTATTCGGCTGTCAGGCCAAGACTAAGCGCCGCAGACACTTCGCTGCGGTGGGGATTTGGAGTGGGGGAACCCAGGAACACAACCAAACCACGCGAACCCCCGTCGCAGCACTATTGTCGACTGCAGCGCTATGGGAACCTTACTTTACGGACAACCCTCGTATAACTAGCTTTTTATATTTGCAGAGCGAAACTGTTCCAGGCTAGTTTTAGATCATGGGGTAGAGGGTTTAGTGGATTCCAAGACTACTTCATTCTATGGTGTACGTTTGCATAACCACCCCTTCCCGCAACAAATATTTATACAATTACAAACGACCTGTAATATTGTCATCTTGGTGCCACAAAACAAATAAAAATAGTATCCTTAGTTAGGTCCTCGGTAATTGCGTTAATAGCTATTTTCCTATATAGAAAATTCATTAAAACAATAATAATAATGCTGTGAATTATTATTACTTACTTACTTACTCCCAGGGCCATCTATATCTAAGTTGACATTTGGCCGCACCAACAAACTGTCTCCACGTATTTCGTTCCTCAGCATCTCTTTCTGTCGCTCCCAGTCTCTCCATGTCAGTCTTAACCTGTTGCCACCATCTCTGCCTGGGTCTCCCACGGACTCTCTTCCTCTTCTGAGTATGTGCCCGGCCCATTGTTATCTCCTGCATTTTATTTCACTTACAATGTCTGATTAATTGTAGAGGTCTCTGATTTCCCTATTGTGTTTCCTCCTCCATTCTCCTTGCTCGTACGTCGGCCCATATATCTTTCGCAGCACTTTATTTTCAAACACTATGAGCTTTTGTTCTTCTTTCTTGGTCATTTTCCAAGTTTCAGACCCATAGAGTAACACTGGGCTTGTAATTGTCTTGTATAGTCTGAGCTTTGTTCTGTGAGATAGGGACTTTGAAGAAAGTAGTTTTTGCAGGCATACATACACCTGTTTGCTGAGTTTACCCTATTTTGTATCTCTACACAATCCAAATTTTTACTTGAGATTGTTACTCCGAGATATTTGAATTCCTGCACTTGTTTTAGTTCATGCTCATCTATTTTCAGGCTACCCATCCCTTCCCCCTGGTTTCTTGTAAAGTGTATAAATTTAGTTTTGGAAACTCTAAATATACAGTTTTCGTTAAACACTGCACACTGTTTGTACTGTTGTACCTTATAGCATATTAATCTACCTTTTTGAATTACTTATATGGCAAATACCATAGGGTGTTCAATGCATCAATGTATCGACTTCGAATCCCATCACGCTACCTACTCAACCACTGAATCACCGGTTACCTATTTAACTTAAACCAAACATATTAAGTACCACCAAAAGTAAATTTTATGACTGACTAGCCAAAGTACCCGTTCTTCGCACGGGCTAAAAAGGCTGAAAGGTGTAGGCTCTACTGATACATTTAAGGTATTGTTAATTAATTCTTCATTGTTTACAAAATGACAAAACACGAGTGTCTACAACATTTCAAAGTAACATCTGTCAAATATTGGGAGAGGATAAGGATTAATGTAATAGAGACAGTCGTCGGACAAAAACTTAAAATCTACCATTCCGCTATTTCAAATAATTCACTAATTTCGATCCAGCAGTTTATCTGAAAAATCAACTTTATTTCTTCTTCTTCCCGAACTGTCAAAATATAGTGCAAACGGATGTTGTCATTAGAAAATGTAAACATTGAAACCTAGGACGGTCACGGTAGCTCTTTCTTCTTCTTCTTCTCCTTCTTCTCAAACTGTCAAATTTTAGTATTCACAGCTGTTGACATTCAAGTAATTTTATGTTTTCATTTTCTAGAAATGTAAACATTGAACCTTAGGACGTTCACAGGGCGTAGCCCGAGAGGATTTTAAGGAAATGTGTATGCCTATGTGTTGCATGAGTTTAAGATCTGTCTTTGTGTAAAATTTCAAACTGTTTGGTTCAATATTTTTTGCGTTCACTTGCCACAACAAACCCACAAACACACAAACACACAAACCCACAAACAAACATAGAGAAACCACCTCTTCTTTATAATATTATAGATAAAACTACGCACATTTTACAATATTTTTCAAGAACGAAAATACCTAACATATACTTTAGAGACGGCTAAACTACATATTGTGACACCAACTCATCAAATTTTTCTCTCGAATCATTCTGTTTTCTTTTCATTAAAGGTGAAAGGTAGAATAACACTAGTAAAAAACAAATACATAGGTATATATTTCAAAAACATTTTGATATGTGAAATACTCTCATATGTTCTGTTTGGATACGAAATCATTTTGTAAAATTGGATGGACTATTCTAGTTTTTTGTAATGGTGAAAGGTGTTTAAGTTCAATATTTGTTGAGTTCAGTATTGTTTACATTCAGTTATATGCAAATATAAATGCTTTAGTAACCATATATTTTATCACTGACGCAATTCTACATTTATATTTCCTTCAAACCCCTCCTATATCTTAATCTTGAAACTAAACTTAGTACCAATGATTTTCACGCTCTTAGAGCCTTTAAATTTAGCGCGTAGAATGTGCAAAAGGAAAATATACCGTTGTAGCAGTTCTGTATATTGTAAATTCCTATTTATTTAGTATTTACTTGGCTAGTGGTTAGTTTATAAGAGTATAAACTGTTTTAGTCACAGTTGTGGTTACATAAATTAAATTGTTCTTAAAACTGCATGTTAAATTATTAAGTAGGTTTTCTGCGATGAACAAAAGTTTTTCAGCATCGTACTTTCTTAGATATTAGCTACATTAATATGTGGACCAAATTTTATTACACTTTTAAATTATAAACTAGATATCAGTTTTTACTTTTTATCATTATATTAGCATTGAAGTTTAGAAAGACGATGTAATTTATTTAGCAACTTTTATATCTCAAAACTGTTTGACACAAAACGAGGATTTTGCAAAGTGACGTAAAAAATTTTTGTCTTTTAATCTGATGGAAACTTAAATTTTTGGTAAGGCATATGAAACAGTTCCCAAAAATACAATTTTGGGTTACACAACATCTTAGTGCGTCTCTTCAAAAATACAGATTTGTTTTTATTCCTACCCTTAATCTATAAATAACTGTTTACACGTATATACCATATTTGATTTTGATCGAAAATGTTCACGAAATTTATATAATATGGATATGTATTAGGTCTAGAAGGGAGGGTTTGGGTCAAAATATAGTTAGTGATATCAAATAGTTATAAGGACAGCTGTTTAGAGGAACTGAAAACAAACACCTTGGACATATCCATGATCTAACCTATAACCCATTGGGAAGTAAATACAATCATATTTTTATGTAGAAGTATTGTATTGTATTTTTGAACACATTCGTTTTAGACTCGGTGATCTGGTGTACATGGTCGTTCACGTAACAAATATACTGTTTACTCAAGTGGTCTGACGTCACAAATCATTGCAGGTGTGATGGAATAATTTCGCTATGTAACACAGAAAGTATGGAAGATTAAAAAACTTTACAACATAACACTGTAAATGAACTATTATATAAAAAAACTAGTCCAGTCGTTTGTTAACAGACACACACGCACTCACTCACATACATACGCACATACATATGATTTTTCAGTTGGCAGATACAAATTACGTTTTTTTGTATGGATCTAAGACTCGTTAGATAGATTTTTTTTAACTCAGAGGTGATTTGATAACCCTGAGACCCGACCAAAAACTTATATTGCTCACTTTGTAATTAAAACGAAATAGAAGATACCTACCATTTTGTTGCTAGATGCCGAATTCTACGTGAATTTAGAGTTAAGTGGTTAAGAACTCCTGAGATTCCTCGGGAGGTTTTTTAAAAAATGATTTAAACGACCTTGATTGGTGGTGGCTCGCCCGATATCTGCGCCAAGCGTGGCATACAATACAGTAATACAACTTCAAAAAATCATATTAAATTACTGGTTTATTATAACATTTTTTAATGTTATTTATTTTGGGTTTTCTTTGGTTTTTCAGAGCACTCACTTCTATACTTAGGAAAGAATGTTAAACATATATTAGGAAACTACCAGCCTGACTGACGGTCATTTGACCAAGCCTAGGGATACGAGGAAGGTTGTAAGTCATTACATTTATTAATTTTTGACACGGATATGTCTTAGCTCTGGGTGAGGTTTTGGCGATTTTTAAGATGGAAATATGTAACAAGTTTCCATAGAAACCACCAGAGCTCTTGTATTTAATTTTTAATCTAAATATATAAAACAAAGTCGTGTTAGTTACACGCATTATAACTCGAGAACGGCTGGACCGATTTTAATGATCTTTGATTTTTTGGATTCGTCTCTGCTCCGGTCATGCTTTAAGCATATTCAGTTTCCATAATTAGCGTTTTGCATTTCTAATGTTAACCTTATGGGGACTAAGTTTGTTTACAATTGTTCTACAATAAAAACATTTGATTTCTTAAGCTACAGCTTTTGTTTTACTTTCCATTAACAATAAGCTTTACTATCCAATGCCATCTGAATCATTCATTAATGTAAAACTATGGAGTAAACGTTTACTGTACAAAATGAACATATTTATTCACCACGTTAATAATTTACGGTTTTTGGTGATTATGTATTTATATTTTTTATTTTCTGTCTGATTAAAAGTCACGTGTTTATAATTATGTCAGCCAAATAAAAACAGTTACGGTGTTTGTACATATTACGTTTGTTATAATAATCACCTGTGGTATATCTTTCCTATAAAAGCAGTATTACAGATAGGTTTTGTTTGGTTTTAGGTTGGATTAGAAAAACTGTGAATCAATCCACTCAGATTTATTTGTTTTGTGGGAATGTTATTAATATGTCTTATCGTTTCAGTATTGTTATTAACTATGCCGCGACCCACAATATCTAATTTTTCACAATTAAGTCGTAGTGCTATTCGACTTCAGAACATGGTCAATCTATAAATTAACACGTATTTACTGTTACGCGTCACGAAGTTCGCCGGGTCAGCTAGTATAAAATAATAAGAACAGCTGTAGAGATGAACTGATTTAAGATTGTAAATCCAATTTCACTCTTTTGTGAAAATGTATTCATGGAAAAATGTTATGTTTTTTTTTTAGTGTCAATAAAGGATTATTTCATTTTACATTTCACATCTGAGGATCTTAATACGAAAAAATCGGCCCCAGTGCCTCTTGCCTTGAGGACAGCAGTAATAGCCAAAGTTCACAAATAAGGTTGAGCTGAAAAATATACTAGTAGTAATGCATCTAAATGATTTTCCATATCATGTCGTATTGAATCAACGACAGTACCGTTAACTCCAGATAGGATAGCATACCACTAACTACTGAGCCACTGAATTGCATTTATGGATGAAAAGAATACTAAACGCAGTACAGAAAACTGGTTTTAGTTAATGTTCAGTACTTTTTAGGTTCTGAAATTTATTTTTTCAGATTTTTTATTGTATGTTCGGTGTAATTTATATTTATCAATATTAAATATTTGTAAAGATTTTATATGTTATTAAATTTGTATGTTTTTAATTAATTTATATGAAGTAACTACTTGACAAGGTTTGCAAATAGAAATATAAATTGTCCAATACTATTCAACTACTGAGTATTAGAAAACAAATTATTGACGAAGATATTATAACCTGATTTTGTTAATTTATTAATTCTGGTGATAACAATTGATAAATATTTTTGAGTTGTTTAGGAAATTTTATATCATAATTTGATAAATACAACCGATATATATATAATTTACTTAAATTATCCCTAGCTGTATTATTATTAATTATGATTGAACCTTTTATAAAAATGGATTTTAATACATTTTACTTTTTTTATAAATGTTCTTATCAAAAGTTTAATATCGCAGATGAAACAAACTTGCTCAGTTGAGCGGCTTATTTACTTGTTTGTTACTGTAAACCCGTTTGCTTTCACTATATTGGTTTGTGTGTTTACTTTCGATTAGTGGAATAAACACATGAACTCATCCGTTGCCGATATTGTGAACTCAATGGTGATAAGTTAATGGGTTTGTGGTTTCACATTCATTTGAGTTTATATATACGAATGTGATTCTTCATATTTCAACAAAAACCTACATCATCTATATTGAAACATATTATTTTAATTTATATCTGATTTAATTATCTCGGTTTTTTGGTAAGATAAAATATAAAAAACTCACGCTTCTTATAATAAGCCTATTTATTTTAGCATAGGAAAGAAAATAAAGGCCTTGTTATTCGCGATAAAACAAAGAAAATAAAATTCATTGAACCAAATTATCTTGACTTTGAGGTGGCACTTGAGAAAGGTTGAACGGCCTTTCTCCAGCAATCTTAAATTGTTTATGTTTGTAACTCATTATGTTGAAAACTAAGCACTATACAGATCTTAATTTTTGTACAGGAGTTACATATGCTATTATAATGTTACTGATCATCTATTCTTATAATAATTCAGTCATAAAAATCTTTGTACAACCGAATCTAGAGTTCCACTGGACCAATTTCATTGATTAATATGTCATTAGAAAGCTTTCATCCTGTAGATTTGCCAAAAAATATGAAAGTTTAATGTTTTTTAGTATTTATGGTGAAAAAGTTAAAAAAACATTTTTCCATAAGAAATACATTGAAAATGGGGTTTTACGAATTTCTTTCTTTAAGGCAATGTTTGGCGGCCTTTTTGAGGTTTCTCAAGGAATGCATAATAGTAATTTGTAGGAAATTTAATTCTCTTTCAGAAAATCATCATCCATTTTGGTCGATTTCCTCTCCGTTTAAAAGTTATTTACAAAAAACCAAATCTACTACCGATTTCTTTGAGTTTAAAAAATTTTGAATTAAAGATATTTTTGTTCAACTTTGTACAACTAAATCTAGAGTTCTACAAGACCAATTTTAATCATTAATGCGTTGTTGGAAGGCTTCATTCATGTAGATTTGCCAAAAAATATGAAAGTTTAATTTTTTTTAGTATTTATGGTGAAAAAGTAAAAAAACATGTTTTCCATAAGAAATATACTGAAAACAGGGTTTTACGAATTTCTTATTTTAAGGCAATGTTTGGCAGCCTTTTTGAGGTTTCTCAAGGAATGCATATTTGTAATTTGTTGGAAATTTAATTCTCTTTCAGAAAATTACCATCCACTTTGGTCGATTTCCTGACCGTTTAAAAGTTATTTACAAAAAACCAAAGATACAACAAATTTCTTTGTGTTGAAGAAATACTGAGTCTGACATTTTTTTGTTAAAATTTGTACAGCTAAATCTAGAGTTCCACTGGACCAATTTCATTGATTAATATGTCATTAGAGAGCTTTCATCCTGTAGATTTGCCAAAAAATATGAAAGTTGATATTTTTTAATATTCATGGTAAAAAAGTAAAAAACAAAAAAACATGTTTTCCATAAGAAATACATTGAAAATAGGGTTTTACGAATTTCTTATTTTAAGGCAATGTTTGGCAGCCTTTTTGAGGTTTCTCAAGGAATGCATATTTGTAATTTGTTGGAAATTTAATTCTCTTTCAGAAAATCACCATCCACTTTGGTCAATTTCCTCTCCGCTTAAAAGTTATTTACAAAAAACCAAAGCTACTACCAATTTCTTTGTGTTGAAAAAATACTGAGTTTAAGATATTTTTGTTCAACTTTGTACAACTAAATCTAGAGTTCTACTAGACCGATTTTAATAATTAATGTGTTGTTGGAAAGATTCATTCATGTAGATTTGCCAAAAAATATGAAAGTTTGATGTTTTTTAGTATTTATGGTGGAAAAATAAAAATACATGTTTTCCATAAGAAAAACATTGAAACAGGTTTTTACGAAATCCTTATTTTTGAAGGCGATATATTACCGTCTTTTTGAGGTTTCTCAAAAGATTCATAAAAGTAATTTGTAGGAAATTTAATTCTCTTTCAGAAAATCACCATCCACTTTTGTCGATTTCCTGACCGTTTAAAAGTTATTTACAAAAAACCAGAGCTATATACTACCAATTTTTTTGTGTTTAAAGAATACTAGCTCTGGTTTTTTGTAAAACCATTGTGTTTAAAGAATACTAGCTTAAATATATTTTTGTTCAACTTTGTACATCTAAATATAGAGTCCTACTAGATCAATTTTAATCGTTAATGTGTTGTTGGAAAGCTTAATCAATATAGATTTCTCAAAAAATATTAATGTTTGATGTTTTTTAGTATTTATGGTGAAAAGTTTTTGCTGCCTTTTTTAAGTTTCTCAAAAGATTCAAAATAGTAATTTGTAGGAAATTTAATTCCCTTTCAGAAAATTACCATCCACTTTGGTCGATTTCCTGACCGTTTAAAAGTTATGTACAAAAATCCAAACCTACGACCAATTTAATTGAGTTGAAAAATACTGGGTTAGAGATAAATTTTTTCAACTTAGTTCTACTAAATGTAGAACTCTACATTTAGTAGAACTAAGTTGAAATTGACTTATAATTATAATTGACTTATATTATAATTATAATTGACCGATTTTAATAAATGATGTGTAGTAGAAAAGCTTCATTCATGTTGATTTTCAGAAAATGTGAAATTTTTACTATTTTAGGAGCTATAGAGAAAAAGTAAAAAAACATTTACATCTTTAAAACAGTTAAGTGGGTTTGCTGGTATTCTTTGTCTGATCATATGGAACACGTGTTATTTATTTAACAGCTGATTGTTGTATTGTTATATCCTTGATTTTTCTTTGTTTACATTTTGTTGTTTACATTGAGTGTGAATTATAGATTAAGTACTTAAGAGTATATATTTCATTTTAGTCTGAAGATGAAGAATTTTACCATTTATTATATTGTTGGTGATGGAAACTGTTTGTTTAGGAGTATTTCATTTTTATGTCATAAATCTCAATCTAGATACAGTGAAATACGATACAAAGTAGTTGATGAAGTTGTGAATAACTGGGACTACTATTACCCTTTTATAGTAGGTGATAACACATATAGATTACCGGTACGAAATGCAGAAGATTACAGAAATTTAATGACTAAAGATGGAGAATACGCCGGTAATGTTGAAATTGAAGCTGCAGCAAGACTTTTTAACTGTCAATTCAAAATATATTCTGAGAACCTGGATTCTTATTTAACAGTTGGTGAAGGCACAACAGTCTACAAACTACTATTCTCAGGTAATGTAGATGCTGGACATTACAATGTTGTTATTGATAGTACAGGTGCTGATAATCAAGATGATGTAAACTTACAAAAACCCAAACTCGACCGTCCATCAATCAATAGAAAAAGAACAATATTTTCTGGCAAACACGAATCAACATCTGAAAAACATAAATCAATAGAACAAAATTGTTCTAATAATGATTTGCTCCAGGTGGAAAACAAGTTTTTAACACTTAACCACAAGGATGGAAATACATATAATGATTTTGAATCAAAAGAAGATAGTGTGACTTATTCTCCTATTAAACAGGACGAAACTTCTTCAACCCACAAACGTGGCCGCCCGACAAAAAATAGGAAAAGAAAATCATTATCTGGCAGACGTGAATCAACATCTCATAAAAAACACTTAACACAGGTAACACTTAACCACAAGGATGGAGACACAAAAAATGAAAATAAAATACAAAAAAATAGTGTGACTAACAAATCACTCAAAGAGGATGCAGCTTCCTCAACCTGCAAACGTGGTCGTCCAGTAAATCATAAAAAAAAACATTAACTGGCAGACGTGAATCAAAAGATCATCGGTCTGTAAAGGAGAAAAAGGATAGTGACGTAAATAAAGTTTTACAACCCATCATTTCAGTGCCTGAGGCCTTAAAAGTTATAAACAATGAAAACGAAATAAAATTACACTCATGTGGCAGTCTTAGTGAGGTTTGTGAACTTTGTGGTGCTAAACACTTTGTCGGAGAACGGCCTGCTGATAAAATGTTCTCTAAATGCTGCTCAAAAGGAAAAGTTATATTAGAAAGGATTCAAAATGCATTATTAATTGAACAGCTAATGACTAATAACCATATTTATTCCGATAACTTTATGTCCAATATTCGTTCTATTAACAGTTCGCTATCTTTTGCTTCTATGGGAGCGCAAATAGTTTCTCCTTCAAGTCATGGACCTTATTGTTTTAGAATTAATGGCGCTATTTATCATCGTGCTGGTACATTACATCCTGAAAATGGAGAGCAGCGTAAATATGCTCAGCTTTATATACTTGATCCTGATGAGGCTACAGCTCAAAGAATGAAAATCAAAGAAAACTCTGGATGCAATACGCATTTACTACAAATATTGGGCTCATTCATGTCAAAGTATAATCCATTTGCAGAAGCATGTAAAATGATGTATGAAGTAGAGCAAGAATGCATGCATGATTCATTAATAAATAACACTGTTTCATCTGATGTGACAATGGCTATCATTCAAGACCGAAAAAATGATGAAAGAAGATACAACTCTGCAAAATGTAATGTAAATGTAAATGTAAGGTTGCTGTTATTTTCGAGAATATGGATGGCGAACCACCTCTGCACCGTGATTTACTGATTCATTGTCGTCCTAACAACACAATCAATAAGAGAAGAACTCAGAGAATTAGCATTTTGGACCCAAATTTGGATCCAATGGTATATCCTATATTCTTCCCATACGGCGATCAAAGTTGGGGAATTGACATTCCATTAAAAGATAAGCCATCATGTCTCCAAAATATTAAAATAAAGCTTCGAATCCAAGAACAAGAGTCACTCAGATGCAATATTATCAATATCGACTTTCTGTACGTGATGAATTTAATCCTTTATTGAATGGAGGAAAACTCACACAACAATATATTGTTGATGCCTACACCAAAATTGAGGCAAATAGATTAAATTTTATTCGACAGAATCAATCTCAACTAAGAATTGAACAGTACAAAGGTTTAATGGACCAGATTCGTTTATCAGAAGACAATGAAAATGAATTATTTCTCCCTGGAAAGCCATTCATTTTGCCATCAACATTTCAAGGGAGTCCACGAAATATGATGCAAAACTACCAAGACGCTATGTCAATAGTGAGGAACTATGGTAAACCTGATATTTTTATTACAATGACCTGTAATCCAAAATGGGAAGAAATAATACAAAATTTAAATGGACAGACTGTTGAAAATCGACCAGATTTAGTTTCTAGAGTTTTCCAATTGAAGCTAACAGAACTTATGGATGACATAAACAAAAAACATGTATTTGGCATCCCAGTAGGCAATATACATGTAATTGAGTTTCAAAAAAGGGGACTACCTCATGCTCACATCCTACTGATTTTAAAAGAACAAGATACTCCAAAATTACCAGAACACATAGACCAAATTGTATCAGCTGAATTGCCAGATAAAGATAAATTTCCTAATTTACACGCAGCTGTTACAAAACACATGATTCATGGACCCTGTGGTGAGTGTAATTTGAACTCACCCTGTATGAAGGAAAATAAATGTACTAAGAACTATCCTAAATCCTTTCAAAATGAAACTCTAGCTAACAAAGATGGATACCCTCTATATCGCCGAAGAAATAATGGTAATGATGTGTCTGTGAGAAATAAAGTAATTGATAATACATGGGTGGTTCCTTATAATCCATATCTTTTGTTAAAATACAACTGTCACATCAATGTAGAAGTTTGCGCTACAATCAAAAGTGTGAAATATCTTTTTAAATATGTTTATAAAGGACATGATGTGCAAATGTACGTATCAAAAAGAAACTCAAATTCTGATGAAATCAAAGACTTAGATAGTATATATAAGAAGATGAAATACTTGGAGACATGCACAAAAAGCACACTATAATCATTTGTACCTTCCTGAAATCAAAAGCTTCAATTCAATATACAAAACAGTACAGACAATCTGTTACAAAATGCTGGAAAAATACAATGTTGACAGCATTTAAGTTAAACGCATGAAAATGCTAGATTAATTAACTATAAATTTCAAAAATAGCAAATAACAAAACAGAAATACAGACAGCTGACAAACTGTGGCAAAGAACAATGCGACCTGAGATGAATGACGCAGAAGATGAAAATGCTAGATTATTGTCTTCAATAAAATGTATAACAAAATAAGAAAGTGGATTCGAAGATACAACAGCTGACAACATTGGCAGATGTATCAAAATCTATTTTTTCTGATCCTGAAAGGTATTGTTTAAGACTTCTTCTTCTTCTTTGCACACAGCCTGAAAAAAACTGGGTTGTATTATAAAATTGATAAAACATTTGAAGCTATGATACATTACGATGATTAAAAAAGATTGATAAAAATAAGAATTGCGAAAATCAATTTAAATACGAACAAAGCATTTAAAACTTATTCTCATATCATTCATAATTTTGCTTCCCCTAATGCTAAGGAATTGTTTGAAAAATATCTGTCTCATCTTTGAAGACTTTGCACACAGCCACAATTACAGATAAGAACGTTGTAAAAATTTGACTCAAACCTTAAATACAATTTAACAAATATGATAAATTGTAAAATTATACTGATATCTATGATCATGAAAGAAAGAATGAAAGAAAAAAATGATAAAAATGATAAAAATTTAAATAACAATAAATCATGAAGTAAAGAATTGCAGTAAATGTTCTTTCTGGACGGGCCAGGAGGCACAGGAAAAAACTATTCTGTGTACAGTGCGTGGTGAAAAAAACATTGCATTACCAATTGCGTCTACTGGAATTGCTGCAAACTTATTGGAAGGAGGTAAAACATATTTTAATCAATTCAAGTTAGTACCTCCTTTGAATGAAACATCTGTATCAAATATAAAATTGAATTCTCTCGAAGCCACCATCATCAGATCAGCAAAAATCATAATTTGGGATGAAGCAACTATGGCACCAGGAATTGCTTTGACTGCCATTGACAGAGTATTAAAGGAAATAATGAACAACCAGAATTCTTTCGGTGGAAAAGTTATGTTATTGGGTGGGGATTTCAGGCAAACTCTTCCAGTTGTCAGACATGGTAACAGAACAAAAATAATAGAAGCAAGTATAAAATTTCACCCACTTTGGCAATCCTTTAAGATCCTACGATTGTGTAAAAATGTACGATCAGTAGATAATTTATTTAGCAAGTGGTTATTAAGCGTAGGAAATGGTCTGACTGATAGAATATATGATTTACCAGAAGACCTAATAGTGATACCACCCAATATTTTAAGCCACGGTAACATAGCCACCGATATATTTGGAGATAAGTTGGACATTGCACACTCTCATGAATTCACCCAAAAGGCTATTTTATGTTCAAAAAACACAGATGTTGATTTTTTAAACGAAACTGTTCACAACTTACTGGAAGGAATATCAGAAACATACTTAAGTTCGGATTCTATTGAAGCGGATGATACTTCACTTGCAGATATGCATTACCCTATAGAGTTTTTAAATCAGCTATCACCATCAGGAATGCCAATACATAAATTAAATTTAAAAATTGGAGCTGTTATAATGCTACTAAGAAATCTTAACACGAAAAGGGGGTTATGTAATGGCACACGATTAATTGTTAAGGAACTAAAGCCTAATTTAATAATTGCAGAGGTTTTAACTGGATCTTCGGCAGGTGAAATTGTATTCATTCCAAGGATTGATTTAGCACAGACGGACACAGATTTGCCATTTGTTTTGAAAAGACGACAATTCCCTATAAAATTAGCATTTGCTATAACCATAAATAAAGCACAAGGCCAGACTTTGGAAAAAGTTGGTGTCTACCTACCAGCACCAGTGTTTAGCCACGGACAATTGTATGTTGCACTGTCTAGGGTAAAAAGGTTTGATGATATTAAAATTAAAATTATCCCTAGCAAATATCAAGGGAGATTGTTGAATAACTCTGATAAAATATTTACAAAGAATGTTGTATATAAAGAAATATTGTAAATAAATATGTAACCGGTACAATTGTATGTTTTTAAATTTTTGTATCTAATAGAAAAATATAATTTTCTTTTTTAAATACAATATCGATATTGAAAATGAATATTATTATTTTTATTTATTTCACCAGAAATAGCATACATGCACCCTGTTTCTAGATACCGTTGTATTTAACCACAACGGGCTCTGTGTCTAGTCTGTGTATATAAAATTCAAAGCCCTCACTCACTCACTCATCACTAATTCTCCCACTAAGGATTACCTAGGAGGCTGAAATTTGGTATACTGGTTCTTTAGGCCTAAATTAGGAAAGTCTAATAGATTTTGTGACAATTTTCCCATAAATCTCTACCCTATATGCCTTCAAAGTTCCCATGTTAATCTTATGGAGAAACAATTTTGTTTTGGATTCCAACATATGTATCTTACCTTTTAAGATATAAACAGCGGCTGTTTTGATTTGAACCAATGAACAAGCAAAAGAAGCAAGCATAAAATAGTAAGTACTCAATGGTATCTAATTACTATGTATAAATATAATATTCCTCAGAACGAATTTTAGTGATTATGTTTTATGATTAAAAATGAAATGTTTATTATTATCGGTACGAAGTTCGCCGGGTCAGCTAGTCAAATATAACAAAAAAGTAAAGATAAATAGTATATACATTTTTCCATAAGTTTATATATTTCTTCCAAGTATTTTGCATAAAACTACATCATTCACCCTCATTGTATTCCATTAGATTTATTTAGGATCCATGCAGTTGCCAGATGTACAGAACATGTGGTGAAAATTTTGTGAAGATATCATTTTTCTAGATTCTGAAATAACGGGGATTTTATGTTAAACATTTTGTTTCCGGGGAAATTCAATGAAAGAAGGCATATACAGTAAAAAAGCTGCCTGTAAATAGTGTAAAAATTATTGAATTACTTCCTTGTGGAAAATAGGTTCATGGATATGTCTAAAGGGAATGTTTTCAGTTCATATAAACAGCTGTTCTTATTCTTTTATACTGAAAATTCAATACACTAGTTCTGGTAGTTTCTTACATATTTTCCATCCTACAAACCATCCCCCCCCCGGAGCTAAGATATATCCATGTCAAAACTTTAGGCGCTCTATCTTTGATAATAAAATACTTCTAGGCCCACAATCAATTTAATGTTAATGTGTGTAAACTACACCAGGATCCATTGACAGAAAGGTATGTTAAACCATAATTTTGTTCATCAAAGATCCAAAGGCTTTCCACAATAAAATATGTTTTTCAGAAATGTCACTAAAGAATACACTTACAAAATTTGGTAAAAAATGTTTGCAAAAAACATCTTTTTCGTTCAACTTACATTAAGCCTACTCAACGTTACGCTGCTGCACTCGTTAGGATAGAACATATGAAACAGGTAACAAACTATTTGGAAAAGAAAGAAGAAAGCATTGCGGCTCTTATAGATTAGGCGGCTGAGGGTGATTCTAGCTGATGCTAAAAACTTCCATTTGATTAGATTATTTAAATGGCGACCGTACCAAGGTAGGTATTTTAAGCTAAGTATAAATGAGAAACGAGTAGGATGATTGTTGCGCGATTTTGTAGTCTTGTTGCTGACTAAGGCTGACATGTTCCTTAGACATAACTGTGTTAATGCCAACAGTCAATGTCGTATCTAAGGGACCTACAGTTTAACGAGGAATCTGAGCCACTGCCTCTGAATTACGAATTGATCTAATTATAAGAATGGTAGTTGCGTATTAACGCAATATTCAATAGTGTGGACGTTAATCCACACAAGAGAACACTTCACCCATCCACTGACAGGAACTTTTAGGTCCGGCCATGCCTCTATATTCTTCTACTTGAATCATTATTCTGATTTCTTTTTTTTTGTATCAATCTAATTTTGCATGATACACACTTCCGTGTCCAGATTCACCAACTAAAAACTACTAAATTTTCAACTTCCAATATTCAGCCACATGTATGGCCTTGTCATTGCATAGAAGTATGTCCCCATGAGAGCACTGAGAACCCAGCAGTAAACAATCCAAAAGGTGATCATAGCTCTGTTCTAAGCCACAATCGCAGTTGATATCGTCTTGTATATAAACCCCACCGGACCAGGTTTGTTTTGTACCTTGTAACCTTTGTGCGTAGTCGGTTGAGAGATTTCCGTCGTGAAAGGAAGTTCAGCACCATGACTTGCACTTTCCCTCAACTCGAGTAAAGGACTCTGTAATTCCTCTCGCCATAGGTCCAGCCTTCTTTGCTCTGATAATATTTATAATAATATTTTTGCATGATAAATTTATGTGTTTACTAGCCTTGAAAAACATATTCTGAGGCTAAATTATGGTGAAATAAATACTGGGTGTATTTTCGCAACAGACCTAGTTGAACCCCACTAATAACTTATAAATTTCCTGTACATCACAAACGGATGGCACTACTTTATCAAAGCCTTATGCATGTATAAAGAAGTAAAGAAAACTCAGTTTGGCACAAAATGTAAATTATTGGTCAAAAACATTGGCCATAAAACTGCTTCATAAAATGTAACCTACCGGGCTGTTATTACTTTGAATTCGAACTCCCGGGACTCATGGAGGCTGTGCTGTTTAAATGATTGGCAATATAAAATTCAAATAATGGGTTTCCCGAATGTTTCCAGCCCTCAAAGAGGCGGCGGTAGCAAATAACGTTGTGTACTAAATTATACCAGAACAGCATTGCGTCTGACAGGCATATAAACGAGCATAGGTTCCCATACGCGTTATTTATAATGTTGTAAAGAGTCAGAAAACCTATTAAAAACTCCAGAGGCCAAGGAGAAATTATTTTACAAACGACATTACTTTAAAATTTGATTTAAAAACTCTTTCTTGGAATTACAAAATATTTCTATTACATACAATTAGTAGCGGTGTATTCACCCTTTGTACGAGACTTATCAGTAAATACTCGAAGTATTTATTATCATTAATTAATTATTATTTATATTATTTATAATCATTATTAATTATAATTATTAATTACCTTAAAACCAAAAAAATTAGAATTTAATAAGCCATGATTCCTAAATTATTTATTGTTTAAATTATTGGATTAAATTTACTTAATTTCTCAATGAATTGTACTGTTTTCACGTTACGATAAAAATTTGTGACGATAAATATTGTATCAGTTTTTATCTGGTTTAAAATTTATGATCAAAGTAAAATAATTAGTATACATTTGATTTGAAAGGTGATAGTTTATTTCTACCCACAAAGTTAATTACCTTTAACTGGAATATTCACCTAATTAAAAGTATTTTAAGCCAAGTATAAATGAGAAATTAGTAAGATTGTAGCACGATTTTGTAGTCATTTTACTGACTATGCCGGCGAGTTCTTTATACAAGGCGGTTGATTAAAAGCTTAACAGAAGGTTGAATCGGAGGAATTTACAGTTAAACGTTGACTCCGAACCACAATGTTGCCTCCAAATTATGAAATTATCAAATTTGAGGACTGTATGTTAGACGGACTTAGCATTCAATAGAGGAGACTTTAATGTGACTTTAATAAAATTTTAAAATCGTCACTAATTCCAAGCAACGTATGAACAATCTCTAATTTAAACTATGAAGATGTGCTATGTAGTTAAAACACTACATTTCATTATTAAATATTACCTATAAAATATTCAAAGGTGTAGTTATCCTTTTATTTATCTAAATTCAAGCTCTCCAAAATCTTCTTAACAACAAGTTACAAATGGAACTGCAGATGTCTCAGATAGTGTATCTTTTATTTCTATTCTATTACTAAGGTAAAACTCATGCAATCAAAAACAGACAAAGGCTTTACTGATGAAGTCAAAATCTATTTTGCACTGATTAGTGAAAATAAAAAGATCTGAACTTAAATAACTTGTTCATACTAAGCTTTAAAAATATATTCTCCCGGGATCTCGTAGCTTTGATCCAACTACATCTATGGATAGTGGCAAATTCAAAGATAGTGTTAACTATTTACAAATATGATTTATTTTACAATTTTATTATTTAGTTTTTAATAGTTTATTTTTCAGTAGTTAATGGTCTGGTTCAATACAGCAAATGACAAGTGCAGTCCCTAGAAATAATATTCCCACAGACAGTGAACGGTGAGACGAATCGTGTCCATCTATCACCTGAAGCAATTGAGACAAAGATAATTATTACAACCACTCAAAGTCCTTCACTCCGTTTGTCAAAATAATATGAAAATGTATATTTTCTTCACTATCTATCCACTATCATCACTATCCAAATCCGTATTTTATTTTCTGGAGTACTAAAGTACTACTTTTTATCCCTTTACCTTTAGTACCATGGGACTAAAAGTAGAACTTTTTGTCTCTCGTGGGACAAACGTAATTCCTTAAGAATATCATGGGAAGTATTTGGAAACAGTTCGTCCAGTAATAGACAATGCGAAACGTTCAGTAGCATTTATAGTAATCCCGACAAGTAAATATGGAAGGTAAATTAAAGATTGTTCTATGTTAATTATTACAATTCATTCTTCATTTTAAGCCCATCAAGTGGCCATGAAATAGAGTAGGTTTTTTTATCTAAAAAGCATAAAGTATTTGAAAATAGACCATAACTAGTTTTTTTCGTAGCCCATCTTCTACGTTGGTATTTATTACGTGATTAAAATCCAGCTTCTTTGGAGCAAGGGATCACATAAAAATAAATTGTTAAAATGCATATTATAAATTGTGTATCATTAATTATATATCAAAGAGGCTATTGCTATTTCACTAGGTGAGGGAATATGTTTTCTTTTATCATGAAATTAAAGGCGTATTTGGAATGTCAGAATGGAAAATCTGTGGGAAAAGGTAAATACATAAAACTGATTTCAGACAACTACGTAGGCAGACGCCACCTGAGTACACACCAGCCAGCCATCTCTAATAAGTACTGTACTAGAATCCACATTTACTTGTATCAGATTGGAAAAATGCAAGCCAGAATAGTCTTCTTAGTTTTCGCTGCAATTATTACAGGTGAGTTTATAGTATTTAAATGTTTAAAATAGTAGATTAAAACAAATTGTCAGTTAATTATCTTAACGCTAAAAAAAGTAGTTCATCAACATGATAGTCGAAAACATATACAATTTAAAGATTCCAAATTTAAAATCTTCCACAAGTAAGTATTCCAAAATTAAAATTAAATTTAAATTTTTTTCCAATTTTGTACATCACCCACCGAAAGCTGTGAACTGACTTACTATCTCGCTGGCAGTCCGTAACATTGAGACACTACCTTGACTTATTAATCTCAATTCTCAATACGACCGGAAAAGACGAATTGTGAATTGCCATTTGAAATTTTAAAACTGAAAGGAGATCAACCACACTGTATTAATACTCCTGCAGCATTACTACAAGTCACACAGTCAGTGAAGTCAGTGAATCACACCAGCTCCAGATCTACAGTGCTCACACAGGTTTTCATTCTTATATAAAAATGAATAACTATTCTAGTTATTTTTGCAAAACAAAATTGTCCATGAAAAATAATTTTACTCGTCACTATAAGTAAAAAACATAAATCTAGTTATAAAATTTGTCATCTAACGTTTAAAAACAGAGAAGAATTAAAATCTCACATTATGAAACATAAGAAATATTATCATTCATGTAAACAAAATATTAATACAAAATTTAATCGACACGTTGCTTTCTGTCATAGGAATTAAGTGTTTATGGAACGTAAGTTTTTGGGGAATCAGTAAGAAATGAAACCAAAACCTAACTACAACAGACACAGTTACCAATGAAATGGATTTTGGTTAGAAAAGTAAAATTTGTAAAATATTCATCATCTTCAACTGGAAACTTAATTAATCTATAATATTATAAAGAAGATGTGGTGTCTGTGGGTTTGTTTGTGGGTTTGTGTGTTTGTGGGTTTGTGGGTTTGTTGTGGCAAGTGAATGCGAAAAATACTGAACCGACCGGTTTGAAATTTTAGGCAAACTCATGCAACACATAGGCATACTCATTTCCTTAAAATCCTCTCGGGCTACGCCCTGTGAACGTCCTAAGTTTCAATGTTTACATTTTTAGAGAATGAAAACATAAAATTACTTGAATGTCAACAGCTGTGAATACTAAAATTTGACAGTTCGAGAAGAAGGAGAAGAAGAAGAAAGAGCTTCCGTGACCGTCCTAGGTTTCAATGTTTACATTTTCTAATGACAACATCCGTTTGCACTATATTTTGACAGTTCGGGAAGAAGAAGAAATAAAGTTGATTTTTCAGATAAACTGCTGGATCGAAATTAGTGAATTATTTGAACTAGCGGAATGGTAGATTTTAAGTTTTTTTCCGACGACTGTCTCTATTAAGTTAATCCTTATCCTCTCCCAATATTTGACATATGTTACTTTGAAATGTTGTAGACACTCCTTTTTTGTCATTTTGTAAACAATGAAGAATTAATTAACAATGCCTTAAATGTATCAGTAGAGCCTACACCTTTTAGCCTTTTTAGCCCGTGCGAAGAACGGGTACTTTGGCTAGTTATTTATAAAGACTGCTTGGCTATGTTTAGAATTTTAATTCTGTCTAGGATTGATTACTCGTTTACTAATCCTACAAAATTATAAAAGTACCGTAAAAACTAAATAATACTCAATAATTTTTATGTTTTCCAGGACTGATTGACGATGGGTCTGCTGGATTATGCGGAGATGGTTACAACTCTAGTGGTTCGGGAAAGGAGGGCCAGTCATGTGCGTTATGCCAACCACAGTCTCCAGGTAAACCATCTTACAGAGCGTGCGAGGATAATCTTCTATGTTCAAAGTGCTCTGATGTCCTCGGCGTATCATTTGAGTGTTTCCGGAAGGGGACGCAACCAAAGGGAAAGACATGTACAGCCTTGTATCGAGACAATAAGGATAAACCCACCACGTTCGAAAATCGAGCACACCTCTAAATATGCATAAGTCATTGTATATTGAATTACATTATGATCTGAATATATTAGTATTTTAAACCCCAACCACCCTTTAATATAGTACTAGGCATTGTACGGTAATTAAAGAGAATGAGATTTTGTGGTGGAGTTAGTCACTTAGGTTAGCCAGAGGTGACAGAGGTCACCTCATATCTGATAGCAGTCGCCGGTAGCTAGTTTCAATCCAGCAACCTAAGAAACCGTGTGTAAATATTTTGGAACTAGAATTAAGCTAGGGACCTCTTGCACAATTTCAGTAATAATTTTAGTATTTTTAACAAGTTACGAGTTCAAATATCTTGCACAATAAAATAAAACTTTTACGAAGTATTCGAGAGTTAAAATATTTTCCAATTTCTACAAATTTTCAGGTTATTTTTTGTAAGTCCTAGAAGATTGTCTCACACAAAATCAATAAGGCTACTGATAATATTGGTCGGAATTCACCAATAGTTTCATAGTAATTACAAGTGTATTCCTAGGGATGATCTAAAACATCTGATTTCCACTTACCATTTTATAATATTTGTGTTATTACTAGGAGTTTATTGTTTACTAGCAGTAAGCCCGTCCTTTGTACGGGTTGTAGGATTCAGTTGAAAGAAGAAAGATCATCATACCAAAAAGTAAACCTGAAATCCTAAACGTCAATACAAATAAAATAAATCAATACCCAGCTTTATTATTTTGCATTACTTTACAATTAAATAAATTAGAACATTTATACCACAATTATAATTAGTTTTATATGTTAACATAGCTTTTTAGTATGATTTCCAAATGGGTTTAAAATCAATGAAACTAACTAATATTGATTTGACAGCTGTATGTTTTGATTTCAATTAGATCTTTAAACTAAAAAGACAGCTGATTATTACCAGTAGGTTATTCATTGAAAACTGAATCAAAATACGAGTAATATCGCGTAAAAGTGGGTTTTTAAATGCTCGTTATTTACTTTTCAAGGGGCGGCGGGCGATTTAAAGCATTTATAAACCTTCTCTGGAATGTAGAGAATACATGAAATAAGTTTCATTGTAATCAGTTCTCCCGTTTTTTCGGAGAAGACGGCGTAAAATGCCTCCTGGAGCGTCACAGACAAACAGACAAAAATTGAGATAAGACCGGTTTCGGCTTCTCTAACGCACGAAAAGTAAAAATAACTACAAAATGAATAATTCTGAGCAATGTACAGACAAAACTCTAATTTTATTTATATAGATAATGTTGATTAAACATAGTATTTTCCTTGTTTTGAAGATTAGATTAGATCATTGAAATGTCAACCATACTACAATGTAGGTATATATTTTAAGCCAAGTATGAATGAGGATTGAATGTAAGATGATTGTGGCGCGATCTTGTAGTCTTGTTACTGACTAAGGCTGACAAGTTCCTTAGACAGGACTGTTAATTAATAGCCCAACAGCCGATGGCAACCAATGGACCTACAGTTTAACGTGGAATCCGAACCACAGCGTCTGAATTACGAATTGGTCTAATTATTAGGATTGTTTTGTGGATTAACGTTGTATTCAATAGTGCGAACATTAATCCACACGAGGGAACACTACATCCCCGACCATCTCTTACAACTATCCACAATTGATGACCTCCAAGTGGATTACAGGACGTCGCCACCGTCCCAGTCTTAACTAAGTGCGTTAAGTGTAATCCGGATGGCATGACTCTGAACTGGAAGAGGCCGACTCCAGGCACTGTAAACGCAGTTATAGGGCGACTTGCCTCACTCAGTCTCCTGAACAAATCGAGTGTGGCTATATATCGAGCACGTCTCAATTTTTCTAGAATGGCGTTAATCCTAGGAAGCCGATAGGCATCAGGAACACTAGCCTTGTAACCTTCCGCAAGTCTAAGCACATTCGGAACTTTCCAGACGGCTTCTTCACCAGCACAATAGGTGAGCTCCATGGCGAAGACGACTGCTAGATTATCCCATCTTCCAGCATAGACTCTACCTCCTTGTTAACCACGGCCTGCTTAGCTGGGTTTCGCGGGTAGTGTCTCTGTTTGACCGGGACTGCTCCCTCAACCGTATGGCATGTTACAAGAGGTGAGTTTTCCCAGGCACTTCATCAAACAGCGGCAATTCAGCCTCCAAAAACGTCTGCAATTTTCTAGCCTTATTTTCAAAACGGTGGGTTCAGTATATTTCGCGTTTACGCCACAACAAATAACCCACAAACAAACATAAATAAACCACATCTTTATATTATTACTAGCTGACCCGGCGAACTTCGTAACGCCTCACAGTAAACACATGTTAACTTTAAGGTTGGCCATGTTCTGAAGTCGATTAGCAATACAGCTTCATTGTGAAAGGTTATATATTCTGGGTCGCTGCATAGTGAATAGCAATACTGAAACGATAAAACATATTAATAACATTCTCATAAAACAAATAAATCTGAGTGGATTAATTCACAATTTTCAAATCCAATCCAAACCCAAACGAAACCTAACTGTAATACGGCTTTTATACAACAGCTGATTATTATAATAAACGTAATAATATAAACATTCATATATCATTCACTATCATATAAACACGTGACTTTAATCAGACACAAAAAAAATATGAATACATAATCCCCCAAAACCGTAAACTATTAACGTGATGAATAAAGCTGTTCATTTTTTACAGTACACATTTACTTCATAGTTTAACATTAATGAATGATTC
The DNA here is from genome assembly GCA_023375725.1 of Nephotettix cincticeps. NCBI lineage: Eukaryota > Metazoa > Arthropoda > Insecta > Hemiptera > Cicadellidae > Nephotettix > Nephotettix cincticeps. The sequence continues at coordinate 143,835,360 of CM041786.1, forward strand.
AGATGGCATTGGATAGTAAAGCATACGGTATTGCTAATGGAAAGTAAACCAATCAGCTGTAGCTAAGAAATCAAATGGTTTAATTGTAGACAATTTGTAAACAAACTTACTCTCCATAAGGTTAACATTAGAAATTTAAAACGCCATAAAATGGATACTTATGGGGTTTTCGAAAATATTCTTTCACTAAAACCTTCCCGGACACATGTAGAGCAACTTCCCAAAATTTCATGGCGATCGTATGAGTAGTTTGGCAACGCATAAAGGACATACATACAGACATACAGACAGACATACATACATTCAATTTTATATATAGAGATTGATTTTAAAACCCACAGTTTATAAATGCTATGTATTAATTTATTATTAACTTGTTATTTAAAAAAAGTTATAAACATATAAAAAGGGGACACAATTAGTATCCTATTTGGTTGTAAAAAAGGAGTAACTTTTAAAAATAAAAAATTTCGATAAAAATATTACTCAAAAAAGATCATAGAATTATTATATTGTGGTTTCTGATGATATGGAGATAAAATAATTAATAAAAGTTGTTACCTAAAACCTATGGTAAATATGGTTAAAGGTTTTTTTAAGTTATTATTGTACCACATAGGCCCTTTATCTATCCTTTTAATCTTTGACTATCCATTATTAATAATAGATAGTCAAAGTTTCAATTCTATCCTCTGCCGTCAACTGCAATTCGATATCCGACGGTTACTAGACTTGACACATTTAACCCGAGATAATTTATCAAGCAACGAGAGTCCCATTAAGTGAAACTGGATACTTGGTCATTGCAGTTATTAGGGATGAAACCCACAACTATACCGTTATATTTGATATTTGGTTTACCTAGAGGCTTAATGCTAATAAATGTGTCAATCAATCTAATGTTATCCTATTTAAAACAAAGTTTAATGAGAAACGAGATTTTTAATAATGAAATTAAAATGTATGTTCAAATTAAATTCATATATAGCGAAATAAAAAGCGTTAGACAAATTAAATTTAATTCAGGTACTCTACTGTATGTACTCAATGGCTTTAAAAGTACTTATTATTTTTCTTTATTCATAATTCTTTCTTGATATGTTGTATATTCATTCATAGTTATACGTTCTTTAATAGCATATGGGCTTCATAAGTCCTAATCGGCATCTGCAGCCCTTAGAATACACCACTGTCTCGATGAAACATTTCAGTGGTATCACCCAAGATTCAGTCAATTAATTAATTTGTTACTCTCTTATGAAGTATGAAAAATATAAAAAATCGAGATTAAATTAAGTCTATCAAGTACATATCACATATTTTACCTTTTAATGGTTATAACTTTTATACAAATTTTATTATGTTTTCGTGAACCGTTACTTTTCTATATTAAAATATGTTTTCTTGGGATCCAATTAAATCCGGTAAGATTTAATTTAGACTTTTTTTAATTAACTGTGATAGAGAATTTGGACAGAATATGTTAAGCAGACTAAGTAAGTAATATTATTGAACGTTTTTATGTCTAGGGAAAAATTCTATTTATGCTTTCTATGCAGATGAATATATTCATTTAACATGTTTACCTGCTCCTTTATTATTCCTTAATATAATACTGAAATGGATATGTCTTAGCTCAAGGGAGGGTTGTTGGTAATTTGGGAGACGAAAATTTGAAACAGTGACGGTATAGTTTGGTTATAACAACAGCTGTTTAGATGAACTAAAACATTCCCTTTAAACACATCCATGATCTGACCTATTTCCCACAGGGAAGTAAATATAAACAATGTGTACAGTGATTTCATAGGTTATCAAGGTACTAACAAAGAGAACCGTTGGAGAATTAGGGTGTTTCTGGAAAAAAACCTACGATCATGAGTTTGTTTAGCTAATCTTGAAAAAAAAACAATACTAAATGATGAAATCAACGCACAACAAACTCATCTTAAGTTATAGTGTTACCATTATACTGTATTATTTATGTATTCACTACATACGAGCTAGATCATGGTAAGGGAATATAAAACGAGTCGAATGTACATCTTTCAAAACCAGTGGAGCAAGACTTCCTAAACAAGAACAGTCATCCCCAGCTATTCGATGTGAAATGATTAGATTAGATTATTGAAATAGTAACCTTACCAAAAGGTTTAAGCCAAGTATGAATGAGAATTGAGTGTAGGATGATTGTGGCGCGATCTTGTAGTCTTGTTACTGACTAAGGCTGACATGTTCCTTTGACAGGACTGTTAATTAATAGCCCAACAGTCAATGGCGACTAACTACAGTCTAACGTGAACTCCAAACCACTGTCTCAATCACGAACTGGTCTAATTATGGTCTTTGCGGATTAACGTAGTATTCAATAGTGCGGACATTAATCCACATTAGGGAACACTATCCACCGACCACCGCTCACAACTATCCACAAATCGTGACCTCAAAGTGTGGTTTACAGGACGTCGCCACAGTTCCAGTCTATTTCTATACTTTGTTGATTACTTGTATTATACATGCTCTAGATCTATGGTCGTGTTGGTGAAGTTCATTACCTTTGGATTACTTTTATTTTATATTATGTCAGTTTTTTATTTGGTTAAATAAATATACATTTGGTACATCAGTACATTAGCCTATTACAACCCACCAGAACGGAAGCTCAGGTGACTTCTGTCCGATGTGTGATCCCCTCTGGTTAGCCCATGTGACAATGCTGCTACCTCGATGTGTTAAATTCATACTAATCATGAGAAGATTAGTACATAAACCAGACTAAGCCAGTAAGAAGCTAAAAAAACGTTAAAAGCAGTAAAAAAACTGCTCTAAAATACAGCTCAGTGATTCTTGAGCACTTATTTTATGTGTACGTAGCCTACTTCATTTGTTGTTGTGTATGACTTTTCTTGCTTGGTATTTTTGTTACCTTTTTTTACTGCTTTGAGCATTTTTTTTGGATTCGAACCAAATATTTACCATTTTCTGGATTGCAGCTCACATAAATTCAGGATCAGATTTCATATTTCGTAAAACTTAGTTTTCAATACTGTAAATATTTAAAAATATTTTAAATAGCATCTTAAATATCGTGAATATTTCAAAATATTGTGAACCATTTTTATGTATTTTTTTATTATTAATGCCTGAAAGTTTTTAGTTGAATCGTGTAGTATTGTTATTAGTAAACTGTTGGACACAGTAGCTATATCGCTTGGACCTGAGTGAATAGAAATAAATATCATTAAAGTATATGATTGCAATATTTTATAAGTACTAGGTTATTTGAATTGCAAAACAAAAATATTAAAAAAATAATAGTATCAGACTTTCAAAAATAAATTAATTAGTTTTTGTCTCAGTTTTTACTAAAAATGTAGGTCCTGCAAAATGTTTGATCCGTTAAAATAAGAAATAAAAAGTAAATATTTTACTCCAGACGTTTATGTGTAAACTAAAAATTATTTCAATATTTCTTAAAAAGATAGTTTTTGATGGTAATGTGGTTACTTTTATGTTATTTACGGTTAATTATCTTCTAAAATTGTAAAAAAAAAGTTAAATTAGTTATTTTACACTTTCAAGATTGCCTAGTGGCATTTCAACAAGAATTTACTTAAGATTGATTACATTATTAAATTAAATTCGATACCTTTTTTTTAAATGATTTTACTTTAATCTATAAGTCAGTAAAATGACATTTGTAAATTAAGACTGTAATAGTTAAAATACATCATGTATACAATACATAAATTTACTGAATGATAATAAATAATCACGTTAGTAAGATATAAGAATGAATTCAAAATTCACAAACGCCACTTCAAGATACTTGATTTAAAAAATAATAGAAATGATCATCACAAGACCTTTGTGTGGAATGTTGACCCAAGCAGTCACTCAGATAAAGACATGTTAAAAAACGTTCTAGGAAGAGAAAAACTAAATAAAACTTTACTGTTATCAAAATAAAATCCCGTTAACAACAAAAATTAAATAAACAGAATAAAATGAGGTTAAATTTCAAGAAGTATAGTGTAAAATACCCCTTCGCAGAGTACTTAACGAATTTCCAAATCAATAATAATATAACAGGTTTGATTAATGTCCGTAATGAATAACAGAGGTCGTCTATTTTCCGTAAGATTAACATGGGAAAGAGTGTACAGGATTGCTGCTGTGATGAACACTGACTCTAATATTACTCTTATATTTATCGACAGATATTAGTAAAACTTTTATTATTATTATTGTTTTGGAAATTCGCTGAATTCACAGGTCTGCTGCGACTGGGATATTTAACCTTTAAACATTATTAGGTCGTATACATTACCATAAACTACATTTCATTTTGAGAGAAAAACCATACTACTGAATTTCTGCCGTTAAAAAGGCTTTTGTCGGTTACTGTCCATCCGTTGACCATTCCCTCCGCGTCTTGTTCGGCCCTTGCAGTTCCCCACATTGAACAGGATTTGTTTGAATCCTCCATTTCGTAATCATCAAAATTGAAAGTACGCCTCTTGCACATGCCATTGAAATCAACGATGAAGATTTCCGCTTTTGAAGTACCGTGATTCCTTTTAAATTGTCCGATAGTGACAGAGCGCAATAAGTTGTCATCGCACGTATTCACATCCATGGTGAGCAGTGATTTAAATAAATTCATCTCTCGTGCGTAAATAATAGCCCTGATAGAGTAACCTTGGCTGGCGCAGGTGATATAAAATGGTGGGTTAATCCAAGCATTTTCTAGAGTCGCTTGGTTGTTCCATTGCAAACGTTGTGGCCACTGTAAAACTTGCGTCTTCTCCTGAATTATACGGACTACACCAGGCGACGAGCTCTGTGATTGGCTGATGGCCACGACCAAAAGTATTCCGACCCTGACTATATCCATGCCACTAGATCTGTGGAACTGGATGGAATGATCTGGCAATATTCAAAAGAGTCATTCACCGCTAGTTAAGGATACCACATTTGTTATAATTATCACACAGGTGTTTACAGCTAGCAATTATAACTAGATAGCGATAAAATAACAGTTTGTACACGCTAAACTAAAATTGAAAATGTTTTCAAACAACAAAATAGGCTATTTCTCTGACTGGATTTGATCCAGCAACCCTTGACTTTCTGTGACTGACCACTGAGCTATTGTACCAGTGGATTAAATGTAATATGTAAATTTCATGTAGGGCAAAACCTTGATTTAATTTTAAATCTCATGTTTTTGAAATCCCGTTTCCTCAATTCAGCGAGAAGAAATGGTCTCTGCTGTTCACTAGATCTACTAATGTGAAAGTTTTTGTAAAAATAAGATGTTTGTATATTATTTTTCTTACAGTTAATACCAGGTGTATTGGAATTAAAATAATATTCACCCGTCTACCTAGGCAATATTCAGTTTTAAAAAGTACAACATTTATATTTAGACACGTTTACAGTAGTTATACCCATTTTTCTTGGTTTTGAACGGAAACTCTTTAACATTTTCATTTTGGTTCTAAATATTAAAGCCTGATAAATCTCGTAGTAAATTTAAGTAAAAATATATTTTTTGATTATTTTTCAAAAGTAGTAATTTATTAAAAATTAAAAAACTACTTAGTAAATTTTTAAGTTATGTATCTGTTACAAATTCATTTCATTTTCAAGTAAATTATGAAAGTATAATACACCTTTTCAACTTATGGGATATTCTTCACATGAATTGATATTTTAACTCTAATTATTTGTAGTTAGTTACAGACGAGTTCTTGAGCTGGATGATATTAAAGTAGAAAGCGTGTATTTTTTTTCATTACATTTTGAAGTAAAAGTTAAAAAATTTACCCAAAATCAATTGAATAAAGACAGGGGGCTGAGTTGTGGGAGTATCAACGAAATATATCCTTCACGACTTTGTTTAAACTTGGACTAGATGTTTATGAACTATCATGCAAGTAAAATATGATAAATACTTGCATTGCTCGCTGGGAGCTCTGACCCAAAAACCTCGTATTTCTAGTTCATTAGTTTGTTGTTTTATTGACATTAACCCCCCTCTCTCTATCTCACACACACTCTTTCTCTTATGCCCTTAGGGTGTTCTGGTAACCTAGAAGTTCTCGTATCGTGTTATAACTTTTAGCGTAAAAAGGCTAAATTGGTAATTTTACATTAAAATATAATATTAACATACATACAATTTTATAGTTTATTTGAATTGCTGCAATGGTAATTTTGAAGTATCTTAAAAGCGTTTAGCCGCTGTTGAAGCTATAATATGCCTTTCTATCCAGGTTAGAGACCTACATAGATAGGTATTTTAAGCCAACTATGGATGAGAGATAAGTGTAGGATGATTATGGCACGATCTAGTAGTCTTGTTACTGACTAAGGCTGACATGTTCGTTATACGATATTGATTAAAAGCCCAACAAGATGTACAGTTTAATATGTTGTGGGCACCGAACCACAATTTGCTTCCGAATTATTAATTATGAGGACGGTCTTTGAAGGTGAACTTAGCAATTAATCGAGCAGACGTTAATTCACGGCGCGGAATGTCGCATCCACAATCGCTCACAACTATCCACAAATCGAGACACCCAAGTAGATGGATTTCAGAACATGCCTCCATCCCAGTCACATAAAACACATTTTCAGTAGGACTGGAGTGGCCTGATAAGCTCGATAATTTATCGTACTAAGACGTGCTCAAAAATGAATGTAATAATGAAAAAATAGTATAGTCATTAGGTAATCTCGTTTACATAGAAAATACCTAACCTAGGTAACACAAATTCTTTCTCTAACATTACTCTAGGACAGACATATGGTCGTGCAGATTATTACATAAGAACCTTTCGGATTTTTAAGTATAAAGTTTTTTTGAATCGCCAAAATTCCAAACAACTTATGGACACAATATAATTTAACTTATGAAGATGTGGCGCTATTTAGTTTGAAAAACTACATTTCATTATTAAATATACCTAAAAACTGGTAAAAGTGCAGTTTAACAAAATCTTTCTTTTAATCAGTTGTAAAACAAAACTGTAAAAGTCTTACAAATAAATTTTTTGTTTATTTATCTTTATTCTTATTTATTTCATAAGAATTAATGGGTAGGTAGTACTTTTGTACTACTTATTCAGGCAATACATAAATTTTTGTTAAATTAATGATCTTTCTTACATTATACTGTACTTTAAAATATATTCTGCAGTGGTCAAACAAAATAAAACCAACTACCTCCAGGATTAGTGCCAAATTGAAAGAGAGTATTTACTATTTACGTTCAAAGTTGATTTAATAGTAGTAAATAGTCTGGTTTAATACGGCAAATGGCAATGGAAGTCCCTAGAAATAATACTTCCCACAGACAGTTGAAGGTGAGAGGAATTGCTTCCATCTATCACTAGAAGTAATTGAGATAAAGATAATTACATTTAATTAGAGTCCTTATTTTCTTCACTGTCTACCCGGACTACCGCCAGTATTCACTATAGCACCAAAGTACTTCTTTTCATCCCATGGGATATTCTGACTTTTTAGAACCGAGGGACTAAAAGTAGAACTTTTCGTCTATTGTGGGACTAAAGTAATTACTTAAGAATGGGAAGGTTTTGGAAACACTTCGTCCACTAATAGACAGTGCGAAACGTTCAGCAACATACACTCTTTAGTTATTTTACGCCCAAGTAAATATGGAAGGTAAATTATGGTTTGTTATGTATTAAAATTACCAAAATGAAGATCTAAAAACCAGAATTTTTGTCATTTTAAGCTCTTCAAGTGGTTATGAGAAGTGAAGTAAAGTATGATTTGTGTTCTAAAAAGTGTAAGCTATTTTAAAATAATGAATGGACCTCAGTTAATTTTTTAACCTACCTCGTGTTTGTTGCATGATTAAAATCAGACATATTGGAGCAAAGGATTACATAAAGGTAAATTGTAAAACTTCATATAATTAATTGTCATCATTGAGGTTATCGTTATTTGTCTGGATGGATAGAAATGTTTCCGTGATTCAAGGGATTAAAGTTCTTTTGGAACAGAAAGTGGCACTTTAATACTTTCATGCACAAATAACCAATTCACTAAATCATTGTCATACCGTTTGAAAAACATTTTTTTCTAACATAAGATGAGGTCTTTCAATGTTGAAAGACCACATCTTGAAAGACCATTGAAAGACCAGAAAGGCAAAAGGCTATGGTGGTTTCAGACGAGGTCAGGAAACAAAGATCTGATAGGATGAAGGAATATTGGAGGAAGAAATTAGAACATAGGGTGCTACGAGGACGTAGAAGAGACTGAAATATTGACTGAAGTGGTCCTATGTGGCCTGAAAATAATAATAAGATGAGGTCAAAAATGCGAATTTACCGTGATAAGACAAAAAAAATCATTCGTTGTTATGAGGTCAAGTAGTACATTTACAAAAAATTGTAAAAACACAAAACCTACAGGAAATACAATACAAATCAAACCGTAAAACTCATAAAAATTAATATTGGATAGTAAAATAGATTTAAAAAGTTAATAAAATTTTGAGATTTATCGAGTAAAGGAATTATGTTCAATGAACTGCATTTCTTTTTTTAAAGCAAATTCACAAAATGTTAGAAATACATTATTAATATAGTGACTATTTTATTAATTAAAATTTCAATTACTTTATATATACCAATTGTAATAATGTTTCACCACTAGACGTTTATTCAAAAATTATGCAGTATGTCAAAATTTATAGCCTTTTTATCTACTACCGTATGGGGATAATCAATGGAAGATTTTTTTCTATTAGTGTGCTACCATTGGGATTTTTCAAACCAAAAATCTGTCAGTAAAATTTTAATGGGGAATAATCATTTTTCATAAAGATCACTCAAAATTTATGTTGGTTTCATTTAGTAAACATATTTGAGTAACGTTTTGTTTTGCTCTTTATGAGCTACAGAGAAACAAATTTAAATGTTTTCAAATCGGTTAATATTAGTATTTCTATCTTTTAATTTATTTATCTGACAGTAAACCTTGAATTATGAAGATTAAATTAATTTTTGAAAAGTTGTTTTTACGTACTCAAAATTTTCAAAATGGCCGTTAACAAAATTTTGTATTAAAGAACACCATATGATCAATTCTTTGTATGAAATGCATTATTGGTGATGGTGGATTTATGTTGTTTGGATTATTTTCCATCACGATTTTTATGTAAAACAATGTTTCACAACGTTTCGGGATCTTGAATCTGATCCGTCCTCAGGTGAAATGAAATGAAATGAAAAAAGTCTTTATTCAAGAGGCGACGTTAGGACTTGCAAGTCCTCTCTACCACTTAACCTCTAACAAATAGAAATAACTACTCAAATAAAAATGCTAAAATAAAATAATACTTTTAAGAAAAAACAATTTAATATATATTTTTTGTTTCAGTCATAGCTATAATTTTTAAAAAAGAATTAAAGGCTTGGAAAGAATTGTGTTATTTTTACCTTCATTCACACCTGTCACCCAAGTACACGACACACCGCAGGCACCGAGCGTCACCTAAGCCTGCCTGCCAACAAGAGATTTTTAACCTCTGCCCCAAACCGAGCGTCTAACCTCATTTTTAAGATTTTCTGGAAGTAAATTCTAAAGTCTCGAAGCGGAAACAACAAAAGATTTATTGTAAATCTCAGTCCGGTGTATTGGGATTACAAGTAATTTAGAGCCTCTACGAGTAGTTCGAGAGCTAATATTGGACATAAACAAGAAGTTATCAGACAGATATTTGGGAACAGAAAACGAAGGGTGTGAAAATCGTGAAGGTCTTTTAATTTCATCAGAGAAAGTAAAGAATACAATTGTGAGACGTGATCCCACCTTTTCAGGCTGAATATAAATTGAACACAATAATTTTGAGCACGCTGAAGCCTGTCCGACAACTCCACAGTCATGTCGCTGGTCACCACATCACAGTAGTTAAAGTGTGTTACCAACATAGTCTTGACATTGAGTGGAAGGTAGTTGGCAAAGCGTTTGAAACTATGAATGGCAGCAAAAACCCTCCTGCAAGTGGCGTTGACTTGGTCCGTCCAGTTCAAGTGTTTGTTCAGGTGAACTAATATCTGAAACATAGCAAAATTAACATATAATCCGGACTAAGCCGGTATCAAGCTGAAAACATAAAAGTTTAAAGCAGTCAAAAAACTTACAAACAGACCAACCAACCATCACAAACATAAGAAACAAAACACTCAAATAACGGAGACTCAAATACAACTCAAACACACACACACACACACACACACACACACACACACACACACACACACACACACACACACACACACACACACACACACACACACACACACACACACACACACACACACACACACACACACACACACACACACACACACACACACACACACACACAAATTACTGTCAGATGTTTAGTTTAGGCTATACAAAATCCCAGAGGTAGCGCAGTTAAAAAATTCTCCATAAACTTTCAAAGTTATGTTTAGTTTTTGATATGTTCCTTACTGGACTTAGGCATGAAGAGATATCGAGAAGCTGTCGAAAGTATGAAGTTGCGACTATCGATATTTCTCCTTGGGCTGTATAAGCACGTCGATGGGCAAACTTTACGATACCAACTGTTGACGAGCTGCATTGTGTTGGCACCCCTGATGAATATTAATACACTTCATACATGAGTAGCTAGTAACCACCCAGAGCTCATAAACTATTTGATAAATAAATTAATTCAGCTAGACAACGGTTTGATATTGTTGTAAACGTTGTAGGAAAATTATTAAAACTCTAAGATACGCGTTATATCGATATTTATATCAATATATCGAACTATTGTCCACTAGAGGTTAGCATAAATATTTTTATAATTTTATTTTATTTATATTTTCACAACGTGTTACTAAACTTTGATCATAATTTCCTGAGAACTGAAAATTCAATTTAATAAGTTTAAGAACAGTTTTTTATGCAATGGTATTTTTCTTGTAGTAACATTTCCTCCATTCACACTGAAGAGATTTTAATAATTGGTGTCAAAAAATATTCTTTACAGTTTTTTTATTGTAATATTCAGGAATGATACTCGACAAATAGAAATGCCAAATTTAAAAATAGGTAAAAATAACTTTCAAATTATAAAATACTCTTATTTATTTAGATTAGTATTTCATTTTAGGTCGACATATTTATTTCAAAATTTAACCATTTTAAAATATTGGATGTAAAAAGTATGCTTTCGTTTACCTTAGATTTTGCCAATCATCTTAACTCTACAATTCAAAAGCATTTATTTTCACCTGATTTTCTAGTTTTATTTTACTAATGGTGTAAAATGTATGTAATAATATTTTGAGGGGGTTACTGTTCCCTATACATCTCAACGTTTGGGAACTTGACATGGCTATATCTTCTGGGGTATTGGCAATCCATTAGACAAAGATTTTTAATGAAAGTAACATCATCTGGAAATAAGAACAGCTATTTAGGAGAACTAAAATTAAATACGATAATTTTTTGCTAGCCGTAAATGATAAAGCTTTTCATCTGAATGATGTGTTTTGGAATATACTTCAACTGAGGTATTAAAGACCCTAGCTTATCATATGTATAAAAATATTTTTTAAATAAAAAAATCTTAAAACTGACGTAAAAGGTGTTTTTGTAAATCCCTGTGTTAAGTTGTAAGGCATGTAATTGAAAACGAAAAAATGTCTCCCCGTAAATTTTATCAAACATTTTTTTCTTAGAATAAGTGTAATTTTACTAAAAATCAAGGTGAATAGGAATAGCTGTGCAGAATATCTGTAGTGATTGTTTGAAACATCTTAAAGTCTTTAAATACATACAAATCTCATGTTTCTAAAAAAATATAAAACAGTTTGAAATTTTTAAAAATCATATTGCCCTACTTAAGTAACATGAATCACCATCAACACTGGATTTGAAAAAAAACTAAATGTATTGTAATATTTCATTGTCCTATGGATGAAATGTACTACTATTGATATAATGTTAAATTCAAATACAGGGCGTACATCAAAGTCGGGGACAAACTTCAAGGGATGGCAGTTCTCATCAAAATAAGCAAAAATATCCAACATATGTCAAAAAATCCATTTTTAGCGGCTAGCCACCATTTTGTATTTGTTACTAAAATCGTTGTATCTTAAGAACCGTTTTAGCTACAGAAATTAAACTTTACACACATATCTATTGACCAAAGAAAAGTCTATTTTCGAAGTATCATTTATTTTTATTTTTTATTTTCATAATGGCAGCGAAAAAACAATTTAATTTATTACATTTTTACACTGATTATTTTAATGAGTAATATTATCCCTTGAAGTTTGTCCCCGACTTTAATGAACACCCTGTATATTCAAATAAATTACACTAAATAGTTGCGTTATGTAAACTTAGCAATCCAACATGTAACTTTATAATATCAATAGTGAGCCCGACACGGAATAGCTCGTCGGGGAGTCGACCAAGCCAAAGTTTGTATTAGTCCAACTCATGTATATTCAGTCCAAGCTTGCTTGAACATTGTGCAGATATTTAAGGTACGTGTAACATTTTTAAGTAAATATTGTAACTATATGTTTGAAGTTTTATATTCTAGGGGGGGAATTATTAAAATTTTGTAAGAAAAAGTTTTTTTATTACATTTATTAGCAGACACTTACGTCATGAAGCTGTACAAAATTTGCCGAAGTGGTTATTTTTTTCTAAGTAGTTGAAATTTATAAAAAATAATATTTTTTATCAAAATTTGTATTTAAACAGTAAAAACAAGGCTTGGAAACAATTTAAAGTATTTTCCTCTTACCTAAACACCAAACTATTTTCAAAATTTATTCGTTTCTAATTTAGTTAAAGTAAAATCTATTCTTACTATATTACTAACAGTCAACATGTTTTAGGAAAGCCAACCTCTATGCCATTAAGGTAAAAACGTATTTTACTACGTGTAACAAAAGTACATAGTTTTTTTTAGAAACTATTCATTTCTGAGTAGATATAAATTTTCCATCCACGACAGAAATAGCTCTTGTACAGGAAAACTTATTACAAATATTTAAAAAAAATAATAATGAACTCAATAATTATTAGCCTGTCGATTCAAATAAAACCACAAGAATCTAAACATTAATTCAGTTGTTAAAATTAAAATTTACTTCAAAGCTAATAGACTTATTAAAGAAGACATACAATTTGTATATTTGACATATGAAATGAACCTTTTAATTTAATCCGTTAAAAAAAGGTTGATAAATTATCTCTCTGTTCAGCGATCATTTTTAGAGACGATTTTGTAAGTTTTACCGAGCAAAGGTCGGGGCATTGGTACTTCAATATTTATTGAAAAAGCTTTTTGGTTTTGATCGAACGTTGTCAGATATTTATGTTTGAAATATAACGTTAAAGTGACTGTTTCTCATGTGTTGGAGTGGAAATATGATACTCGTACTTAATGTTAAGTAATTGTTTTATATACATATAAAAAATATATGTATATTTTTATTTATACGTAAATTTAATAATTCAAATCCTTCATTTAAAAACTATAAATAAACCAGTCAATCCATAAATATAAAAATATTGTAGTCAATAATAAAAACAATTTTCGTGATTATATAAACAAACAATAAAAATGTTATTTTTATTCCTTTGTTAAAAGTTGAAAGTTACAACATTTGCCTCCCTTTGTTTTGAAGTAGGCTATTATTTTTTTTATAATTCTCTTTAAGTGAAAACCCCCTCTGATATGTCTAAAACTTATGTAGAAAAAAAGGTAATATTCAAATTTAGATATAATTAAATTTCGAGATCAAGGAATAAGGAGTTTTATGAGGTCCAGAATTTAATTTTTTAATAAAAATTTTAACCCACTTAGCTGTTTTCCTTTTCCTAATATCTACATAAAGTTCATTATTTAGTCGTGTAAATAATATTTTTGAATAAATATATAAGATAATATTAACAAAATTACGTATTAATGGTAATATATTAGTCAATAGAATGCATTGTATTGCAGGTGAAAATAAAAATTTTAATATTAAAATAATACATTAGAGTTTTACAAATTTTTACTTGAAATCGTAAAACACGTTTGTGTTTTTTTGAACGATTTTATATTAACATTTAATTTAATCATTCGTTATAAATTTTCCGCAATATTACTTTTGATTATTTCAGTCTTTCTCATGTTTCCCTATCTAAATTTTTAAATAGATATGAAAAGACACTAAATGGTTTTAATAAAAGTCTAACTAAAGTTATTATGTAAAGTTAAGTTGTAATAAAATCAATAGTATAATTTGTGAACACCACATTACAATAGTAATATATTTTTTTTAAATCTTATCTTTATTAATATATTTAAAAATCTTACATTATCTATGAGTATTTCGGTATTTGAGAGTAGGATAGGAAGGAAATGAAAATTAAAGATTTTTAAGTTTGAACAGAAGATGACCAGTATCAGTGTTGCCATTTGTGAAAAAAAAATAAAGTAACTTATATATATGCATATGTGTAAAAACCCTGATATAATAAGTTACACGCATTATAACTCGAGAACGGCTGGACCGATTTTAATGATCTTTGATATTTGGATTTGTCTCTGCTCCGGTCACGCTTTAGGCATATTCAGTTTCCAAAAATTCAATTAGTTTCCCTTTTATAGCGTTTTAAATTTCTAATGTTAACCTTATGGGGACTAAGTTTGTTTACAAATGTTCTACAATAAAAACATTTCTTAAGCTACGGCTGTTGTTTTCTTTTCATTAGCAATATGCTTTACTATCCTATCCTTACTATAAGCTTTACTATCCAATGTCATCTGAATCATTCATTAATGTAAAACTATGGAGTAAATGTAACTGTACAAAATGAACAGATTTATTCACCACGTTAATTAATAGTTTACGGTTTTTGTGGATTATGTATTTATATTTTTTATTTTCTGACTGATTAAAAGTCACGTGTTTATAATTATGTCGGACAAATAAAAAATAATATCGGTGTTTAAGCAGACGTTTGTTATAATAATCAGCTGTTGTATATCTTTCCTATAAAAGCCGTATTACAGTTAGGTTTTGTTTGGTTTTGGGTTGGATTAGAAAAATTGTGAATCAATCCACTCAGATTGTTTTGTGGTAATCTTATTAATATGTCTTATCGTTTCAGTACTGGTATGAACTATGCAGTGACCCAGAATAAATAATTTTTCACAACGAAGTCGTAATGCTATTCGACTTCAGCACATGGGCAATGTGAAAGTTAACACGTATTTACTGTTAGGCGTTACGAAGTTCGCCGGGTCAGCTAGTCAAAATATAAACCCAGTGTAAGTTAAAAGAATAAAAGTAACTCAGTATTTTTTAAGGTGAAGAGGAGCAACGGATTGGTTTGAGGGATTAGATAAGTAGTGACTTTGTAACTGATGTGATTCATGGAATGGGTTTAATTCTACGAATTATTTTTCACGATCATATTTTCTGGTCAGATGATCAAAGCTGACAATAGTCTTTATCCTTCTTATACTTGCTTTTGTTGGAATACAAGTACCAAAAATCGTTGTATGTAATATCTTTTACAAATCTTCTTAAAATATAAATCTAAAACGCACTAAGACATGCGTCTAAAAGACTTCAGTTCATTTTGCTTTCCAGGTACAATCGTAAAATAGCTTTTTTGTCATACTGCTAGTTATTATCTAGTTTCTAAATCAGGTAATAGTTGATGTTTTACGATTTTGTTTCATTTTATTTTCAGGATGACGAAAAATGTAGCTCATGACACGGCCCAAAAATCCGTCCGTTTTTGGTCCTAGTGATGAAGTATACTATTCTGCTCCTGTAACATAATATTGTGTATAGGGAAAAAATGTCATCATCTCATGATACCGGTTTTAGTGGTAATAATCTAAAAATTTCCTTTGGTTGTTTGGGATGCGTTACAATTTCAATACACCACATCATGTTTAATTTAGAACAGTTTAACGTAATTTTAAGCTACCTCATATAATGATAGGGTTTCCCCTTATTTTTTATCCTCTGAAAACATCGATCTTTTCGTTCCCCCTCAATTTCCAGTTTTGAACCTTGGTAAAATAACCAAATAACTAAATAAAACTTGTAATGCACTCGTTATCCTATACTATAATACGAGCAAGGTTTGTATATATATATATATATATATATATATATATATATTTGCACACGGATCTCGAAAACGGCACCGAGGAATTTCTTTAAATTTTGGAAATAACTAATTTCCGAGTAGAAAATAAGTTCTAGATAGGTCTAATGTCCAGGAAAATTCGTGTTTTAGTGTAATATTAAGTTTAAAATCTAAAAATTTAACATTACGCTTATGGAGAATAAAATGTAAACAATACAAACCAAAACAGCTGTTTATAACCGTTTGACAGTTCTAGATTGAAGTCGGCAAAGAACAATGTGTGCATAGAGGTTTTTCATAAATATTTATTTTATATATGTAATAAATGTAAAATTATCAGGTTACTAAACAATTTGTAAAAACTTAAGGGTAACATAACTGTGCGAAATAAAAGCAGGAAAGAGTATTTCCAAAATCTTCCGTGTTTTGATAAAAAACGTATTTGTTGTATTGCTTGAAGCCACTGTAACAAACCAATTAATATGTGTAAATTAAATTTCTCTGTTGCTTTTCAATCCTCATTCCGTTTGAATCAAAATCAGTTGGTCACAGGCTAATAATAACTGTATGGATAGTTAAACAGTAAATGATCGGCTAAAGCAATTGAGGTTGGCTAAATACCTTAACCGGCGATGCTAATTTGGCAGATGCCGTGGTCTAGCGGTAGTGTGTTGGCCTCGTAGTATGAAGGTCGCGTGTTCAAACCCCACCACCAGGTGATATACTTTTTGTTCATTGCTATATTAATTAATTATGGTGTATTAAATCGGTTTTATTTAAATCACATGAATGTTTTCATTGAGTAATAAATGTGTTTCAATTTTTCTAATAAATCTCTATAATACATGTATTATTCTAAACGAGCAAAGCTCGGTCACCAGGTACTATCCACTAAACTAAGAGGATAATACATTTTGTAGAGCCATTTCGTTCCCTCCATAAAACTATGTGATTTTTAATACTTTTGAAGTAAACAAAAAACTAAAACGTAATTTGAAACAGGTTGAAACTAAATGTTATCAACCTACACTGAATCAACACAATTTCCTTGTATTGCATTAATCGTACTTTTTTTCATTTATTTATTAGTATATAAAAAGTTGAACTTCTTTATTGACGCTAATTTTAGTTTTATAGCGATAAAACTAAAACTAGGGTTAAGAAAACAATCAACTTTTATCATATTGTGCAAAAAGTATCGCATAAAATTATTTCAACAAGATTTAAAACTTGTATAGTTTATAAAATATTCTTGACACACTACTGGTAAGTATTCATCCAGAAGCGTACAGAATGTTACGTTTTATAATTATTTAAAATCTATGTTTTTCAAGTCAATGGTAATGTATGTAATGCATAATAATACATACACCAGTATGATGTATTTTTTATTTTTTTTTTCAGAGGCAACCTGGGATATTGATAGTTTGTTTGGTGGCCAACAATTTTCAATTGGATTTTTCTATTAATACCATGTCTTCTCTGAAAAAATCAAACATTAAATTTCAAGGTATTTATATTTTAAAGGATTTAATGTTCCATACAATAAAAACCTATCATCTTTCGTCTTGAGACATTTGTTTTTTATTCTCATTTTAAAAAGAGAAATAAATTAGCTATTTTATTTTCGTTTGATAGTTATTTAGTTGACAGTTCTAGTTTACTAGGTAAGATCGATTTTTACATTCCTATGAGTAATCTACAATCCTTATTAATATTTACTGTTCCTTGTGCTCACACTGTTCAGCATATTAATTTATCTTTCGGTAATAAAATGTTTGTCGGGATGAAATTTATTTATAATTTCAATTTTATTTTTAGACCAATTAGATTGGGTAATTTCTTTGTTATAACCGAAGTATTTTATTTCTCGAGATTTGTCTTTAAAACACTCTAACGTTGTTTTGTTTCGTCTAGAATTAGTAACTAAACGTTAAATATCCTTGAAAAACGAATTGTTACTATAAATTATTAATTTGAATTTATTATTTATAGTAAAACCCCTGTTTTGAACATTAGTTTTTAGCTATTATGTTTTTTAGCGAATTTCCCATAGGGAAGTAGCTATTACCGTAGGTCTCATGGCAAGAGTTAAGCCCGAGACCATGTTATTTTTTCTTCTTTAGGTGCCCAGAGACCAAAAACAATAGTCGTTAAAATTTATATATATATATATATATATGTATATATATATGTGTCTGTGAACACGATAACTCTCGTAAAAATGGTCCGATCGAGACCAAATTTGGTAGAGACGTGTATTCCTACAAATTCTCGGACGAGTTCGTAAACCAGACATATCGGTCAATGGGAACGGGTAGTTTGGAGGGGTTTTGTACCCCAAAATGGGGTATTTTGCATTTTTCACATGTAATTTTAAAACATTTCTAATTTTATATTTCACCATTGGAATCAGCTTAAAAAACTACACAATTAAGTTCCTTAAAGGTTTTCTCTATCTTCAACGGTTACCGAGATATAAAAAAATCTAAACACAGTACGTTGTATTTTGAGGCTCCAATGTTAATCTTATGGAGGATTAGGAAAAATTAATTTTTCACTTATTATCTAATATTTTTGGATGAAACTTGATATTTAGCTTCATATGGTTGAGATCCAAACATTTGTGCTAAAAAATCATAGTTTATGTGTTTATCATGGCAGCAAACCTGCATACTCTTTTCCCATGTTAATCATATGAAGATTAGGCAAACTCCTTTATTTATGGACAGATGTTGAAAGTTGGTATAAATTTTAAAAATAAAATTTTTGATGGTATAAATGGCTACTTTAAGTGTTCCTCACAGCAGCAAACCTACTCACTCTTTCCCATTTTAATCTTATGGAGAATAGGCAAATAATTCTCATGTTTATCGACAGATTTTGACCAAACTTGTCATATATTATTATTATTATATTATTGATTTGGAAATTCGCTGAGTACGCAGGTCTGCTGCGACGGGGGTATTTTTATTTATAATTCAATAGATAAAAAATAAACTATATTTCGTCTAGTGGGGTCTTTCATAAATTCATCCAAATATTCTTTCTGTACAAAACATATTGTTCTTTACTAAAACCTGAAGTTCCATTTATATTAATTTATTTAGAGACATGTTTCGGAACAAGATATAAAAATTATTTCAGAGTCAAACTTTATTCATTTGACGGCCCGTAACGGGAAATCAATACCCGAACTTGTGGGGTGGAACAGAGCTTGTATCTGCGAGTCGACACTGATGTGCTAATCCATTAGTGGCCCTATTATGCGATATGTTAAGGGTTGTTTGACGATCCAACAACATTTCACTTCCAAAATTAGTTTAATTTATTAAAAACTAGCTGACCCGGCGAACTTCGTAACGCCAGACAGTAAATAGTGTTAACTTTCAGATTGGCCATGTTCTAAAGTCGAAGAGCATTATTGCTTCGTTGTGAAAAAATAGATATTCTGGGTTGCGGCATAGTTAATAATAATACTGAAACGAAAAGACATATTAATAACATTACCACAAAACAAATAAATCTAAGTGGATTGATTCAGAAATTTTTCTAATTCAACCTAAAACCAAACAAAACCTAACTGTAATACGGCTTTTATAGGAAAGATATACAACAGTTCATTATTATAACAAACGTAATATATATAAACACCGTAATTATCTTTTTATTTGGAAGACATTATTATAAATACGTGACTTTTAATCTGACAGCAAATAAAAAATATCAATACATAATTCCCAAAAACCGTAAACTATTAACGTGGTAAATAAATCTGTTCATTTTGTACAGTGCACATTTACTTCATAGTTATACATTATTGAATGATTCAGATGGCATTGGATAGTAAAGCATATTGCCAATGGAAAGTAAAACAACAGCTGTAGCAAGAAATCAAATGTTTTTATTGTAGAACATTTGTAAACAAACTTAGTCCCCATAAGGTTAACATTAGAAATTTAAAACGCTATAAAATGGAAACTAATTGAATTTATGGAAACTGAATATGCCTAAAGCATAACCGGAGCAGAGACGAATCCAAAAAATCAAAGATCATTAAAATCGATTCAGTCGTTTTTGAGTTATAATGCGTGTAACTAACACGACTTTGTTTTATATATTTAGATAAGCTCAGCATACGAGAAATTTTACGTTGTGTAGATATAAACGTGATTTTACTGTACTAATGTACTATAGTAGCCTAAATTATACTGGGACCTTGGAGTGACCTGTAATTCAGCTACTTGAAGGTCACGAATTGTAGTGATGATGTGAGATGTTTGGTGGTTGTAGTGTTCTCTTGTGTGGATTAACATCCGTACTATTGAATAATATGTTGATCCACAAAGACCATCCTCATAATTAGACAAGTTTTTAATTTAGAGGCAGTGGTTCGGACTCCACCGTAAACCGTTGGCTTTTAATTAACAGTCCTGTCTAAGGAACACGTCAGCCTTAGTCAGTAACAAAACTACAAGAACGCGCCACAATCATTTTACACTCATTCTCATTCATACCTGGCTTAAAATGCCCTACCTGGATAGGTCACCATTTCAGTGACTTCTGAACTACCGCTACTACTCCAGCCAATAACACATCAACTTTTAAAAACGGAGTGGTGTTAGGCCAACAAGGAATCCCTCTCCAATTTGGAGGTCAAAGCTAACATTATCTCTGGGTCAAGGAATTCTGCCCGGAACTCTAGGGCCGAAGGGAATCTTTTGAACAGCAACCAGAGAGAAAGGATTCTTGAGGATCGGCAAGGCAGGAAAGGACATTTTGTTAGACCCCAGGGAGAAAGAGGCCACGGCTCTAAGCCCGTCCAGCCGCAGGATCTGGTGTTAATATGCCAAACGTTATCACAGTGTTTTTTATAGATAAAATGTTATCCAATACTATAATTCGAGCAAGGTATGTATATTTGTACAAGGATCTCTAAAACGGCTCTAACGAATTTCCTTAAATTTTGGAAATAACAAATTTCCAAGTAGAAAATAAGCTATAGATATGTCTAATGTCCAGGAAAATTTCGACTTTCTTGTAATATTAATTTTTAAAATTTAAAAAAAATGTTAATTAAAAAATTACATTACGCTTATGGAGAATCAAATGTAAACAATACAAATCAAAACATCTGTCTATAACCGTTTGACGGTTGTTGATTGAAGAGGCGGGGAACAATATGTGAATAGAGGTTTTGCTTACATATTTATTTTATGTATGTATATAATAAATGAAAAATATCAAATTAGTAAACAATTTGTAAAACCTGAAGGGTAAAATAACTGTAAAAACCAGAGAAAGGTATTTCCGAAATCTGTCGTGTTTTGATAGAAAACTTAATAATTATTGTATTGCTTGAAGCCACTTTCACAAACCAATTGGTGTAAATTAAATTTTCTTTTGCTCTTTAATCCTCATTCCGTATCTAACACAATCAGTTGACTACAGTATGTTAATAGTCTAATGAATAATTATGAAAGTTCCAATAATAACGCCTGGTAAAACATTCTACATCACATCTCAGTACAACTACACCAAAGCTCATTTCCTACGCGGTGAACTCGTATGATAAAGGTTGTGAGTCCGATCCCCGACCGTGGCGGAAATATTTTTGTTTATAGTCTATGCAGGTTAGTAAAAAATTTGTTAAAAACAGGTTAGTTTGCATTAATTGTTCAATAAACAACTATCATTTTTATTTCTATTTCAAGAAAGCAACTAACAACATTAAGTTCTGTCGCCGACAAAACAATAATTATTAAAATATTTGTATTAGTAGTATTAGATTAGATTAGATTACCATTTGAAATGGCGACCTACCCAGGTAGGTATTTTAAGCCAAGTATGAATGAGAAATTATAGTGGGATGATTGTGGCGCGATCTTCTAGTCTTGTTACTGACTAAGGCTGACATGTTCCTTAGACAGGACTGTTAATTAATAGCCCAACAGCCGATGGCAACTAAGGGGCCTACAGTTTAACGTGGAATCCGTACCACGGCCTCTGAATTACGAATTGGTCTAATTATGAGGATGGTATTTGCGGATTAACGCAGTATTCAATAGTGCGGACGTTAATCCACACGAGAGAACACTACATCCACCGACCATCGCTCATAACTATCCACAATTCGTGACCTCCAAGTAGCAGGATTACAGGACGTCGCCACCATCCCAGTCCCAGTATTATATTCCTGTCCAATTCTCTCCAAGCAAAGCTTGGTCTCCAGGTACTGTAAATTTACATATGCTTCTCCAAAATAGAAAATTGACAAGAGAAATGTATAAGTAGTTTGACTACATTAAGGAATGTTAATTTTGTATTTTGGAGACAAGAGTAAAACTTAGCTAAATTAATCTGTATAACAGGTTTGATCAATATACATTACAAATGAAAATAATATTTTTTCGTCATACTACACCAAAACAGCTGTTTTAAATACATCTGTTGGAGTGCAAAAGTTGTTCTTTTTCTTCCTAAGATTAAACCTATTAATATGATGGTTTTTTAGCCCTAGACCACATAAGATGTTGATGATACTTTTGATTCGAGATCAGCATTTAATTTTAAATAATCCATAGAGTAACTGGAACAATAACTATCGAGTTATTTGGAGATCTTTAATGGATTCCAAGTTATATATAAAAACTTAAAATTATACTTAAACATTCATTTTTATAATAACATTTTACATTGTTAAAACCTAACAAGGAATTTTAATTCTATTTTTAAATTCGTGTCATATAACTAAAATATTTCCGAGCGAAAAAACCTTTTACTACTAATAAAGGGTATTTATAATTATTTACTTTTTATTTGACATGCTATTTATTTATATAAATTCAAATAAAACTATTACATTGAGCCATTAAACCTTAATTGCCCCATTGCAATTGGAAAACATTACATTTATTATTCCTGTAAATTGAGCCCCAAGTTACCATTTGATTACAGCTGTGTCGCCAAATCGGGTGTAAAATTGAGTAGCCGAGTTTGCCAATCTATTTAAGTAATGATTTCTAAATTATATTGGCTCTTTTGACGCAAATAAAAATTAATCTATTGCAGTAATTTTTGCATTAAAACAATACTTTTTTGTATACAACTACAGTGTAATTATCTATATACGATTTCCGATTATCTTTACTTCAAACTATACATAGTATTCCTTTTTAGATGATAAAACTTCATATAATACTATTTTTAGCAACTGTTTTCCCCTATTTAAAATATTTAGCCATGAACCAACAATAATCCAGAGTCGAACCATATTTTACTAATGAATGAATGAAGGAATCAATCAATCAATCAATCAATGAATGAATGAAATAATGCTTTATTGACACTGAGGTTAACAACAGAACATTTCCATGGATACATTTTTACAAAATAATAATAGTGAATTTACAATCTTAAGAAATACACTTAGCAAAAAAATAATTAATAAATAGAATGTCTTAAAACCTTCCTCGCATTCCTAGACTTGGTCAAATGACCGTCAGCCAGGCTGGTAGTTTCCTAATATAAGTTTAACATTTTTTCCTAAGTATAGAAGTGAGTGCTCTGAAAAACCATAAAAAACAAAAAACATTAAAAATTTATTATAAATTAGTAATTTTATATGTATTTTTGAAGCCTTGGACGTTGTACTCCTGTATTAGCTGCCAAAGCAACTGCTTATTTTACTAATAATAATTGTAACCTATTATATTTGTATTTCCTAATATTTAAACCACTGTTGAATAAATAAAAATTATTTTACCACAAAATCAAATAGAAAAACAATTATGTACTATATTTTCCTATATTATTCGGAGGTTAAAAATTATTTTTTTAATATGCCTCTAAATTACAGTGAGAACGTATATACTGAAAAAATCTTCGATCCGAAACTGGTAGATACTTTCTTGTATAGAAATATACTGGTACAGTAATGTAGTCACTGTAAGAATAGGAACATAAGGCTTTATGCGAACACTAGTGCATCTTGGATTTCGGAGGCCATTGACAAGGTCCTTCGAGAGGCACTACTTGAGCTGGAAAGGAGCTTATGTCTTCATCCGCCACGGATGGCTACTAGGACTACACCCACTGGATAGTATCTAGTACCAACCCGTTGTGGCTGTCGATGCCACTCCGACTGGAGAAGTCCACTGGGTAGAATTTTCACTATTCCCAGTTTACCGGTCACGATAACCCTTATTCACTCCAGAGAAGAGAGACATTTCCATCTGCAAATCTCTGGAAGGGAACAGGAGCTCAACCAGTGCATTTCACCACCAGCTACCACTACTACGAACCCAAACCCAGGAGGGAGTATATCGCTCCTCTAGCTAATAGTCCCATCACATTTTAAAGCTGGAATGGTGTTTGGCCGAAATTTATATTACTTTCTGATTGGAGGTCATGGCCACCGCCATTCCTAGGACTTCAGTATGCACCTCCTATGACTAGATTAGATTACATTAGGTTATTGAAATGGCGACCATACTACAAGGTAAAGTCAAGTATGAATGAGAAATGAATGTAAGATAGTTGTGGCGCGTTCTTGTAGTCTTGTTACTGACATGTTCCTTAGACAGGACTGTTAATTAATAGCCCAACAGCCATTGGCAACAACTAAGAGAACTATAGTTTATCATGGAATTAAAACCACGGCCTCTGAATTACGAACTGGTCTAATTATGAGGATGGTCTTTGCGGAGTGACGTAGTATTCAATAGTGCGGACGTTAATCCACACAAGAGAACACTAAAATATTATTTATCAAACATGTTTCATAAAAGTGTTATAAACATTTTTATTTAAAATAGTATAGTAAAAATAATTATGTTATTGTATAAAATTTTAAATTAGTAGTATATAAAATTCATAATCCTATACAGAATAAAACGAACAAAAATGGTACATCTTTTAAAGATTCTACCCTGATTTATGAAGGTAAAATAAGTTGTATTAAAATGCAATGTGAATGCTGTCACTCTTGAAATATAAAATGAAAAGGTTTTTCAGAGTGGTTAAATTTAGAATTCGAATAAAATATAAAAGTTGATCTGCAATTAAAATGTAGAGTATCTGATGGGGCGTCACGTCGGGCTCACTAAAGAGGCATTCGGGCTCACGGACCACCGCATTCGGTTTGGGTCTTTATATTTCGTCGTCATTAACATCGTCGCATTCACAACATTAGGGAGTATTGAAAAAGGTGTTTACTAAACTAGCAGTAAAAGTGTTCCTTATATGGATTTTAGGATTATGGCCTTAGGGACTTGACCGGCCCTTAAGGCCATCTGGTAAATTATTAAAATTTCATGCTCCATTTTTGGAATTTACAAAAGATACAACGTTTAAAATTTCATCACTTATCTAGATGTGTTAGATAGACCTTCTGATCTACTTTTATGTCTTCATCACGAAAATTAAAAAATGTTTTTTTATTAAACCCTTGTTAAAAATAGCAATTATTATACTTATTTATTGTTATAATACAGTTTAATTTCAACAAAAAAGCTTTATTGTAGATCAGTGGCATCGACTATGTTTACTAAAAACACAATACAAACTTCAGCTTGATATTTTGATTACATTATGAGAAAAAATATCCAATTTTACATCAAATCGTAAAAAAAGTAGTTGTATAATGAAGTTATAAGGTAACTAAAAAAAATATTTAAGTATTTCGTAGGTTTTTTCTTAAATATTATATTTTATTGTTCATAAAATACTGAAAAGTAATGATGAACAATTTTTTTGCGTTTAAAAGAAAACTGACATTTATTATCGTGATAAAATATAAACTTAAAATCTCAGCAAATAAATTTAAAGAGAACTAATTCTTAGTTATTACTTAACATTAATTGGATATAATTATATGTTAAGATAAATTATGATTATAATTAGATAAATTGGACCAGCTAACGGAGCAGTTTTGCAGCTGATAATGTCGTAATCGAACATACATGATATTGGTAGAAGTTCTGGCTCTTCGTTGTCAATTGACCAAATTAATAACTTTGATTTGATTGGATAGTAAATGAAATTTTGCATACCTTTTTTTCCTTATTTGTCTTAAAAACAATCAATCCTATTTTAGATTTTACATATTAAAAAAGTTGAACGACAGCTATTTTTGAATTAAACATTTAATCATATTGATATTTTTCTTTAAATTGGGATTTTACTATTAAGTCATATGCTGAGTTTATATAGATTACTCATCAATCCATTTGCATAAGAGGGTCTATGTCGAGGATAAAAGTATTTATTTTCATTCAGTAATCATAATGGTGAGTTTATGACGTTCGAGATATTATTTTGGTTGTACTTAGACATACCCGAACTTGTTCACTATTAGTAACCTAAATAATGTATTAAATCAATTGAAAAGTTTAAATTTTTTAAGTTATTAAAATTGTAAAACTAAACTGTAGTTGGTTAAGTAGTAAATAAAAAAAAGATACAATAATTTATTGTTTGAAATTCGTTGTTGGTGATGGTAGATTTATGTTAATTAGATTTTTATTGCGGACATTTTCCATCACGATTTTATTTAAACAAAGGTTTACGTTTTGGGATCTGGAATCTGATCCCATTATCAGGTAAACTCGTTTACTTTAACTAAACGTTTGAAAAATGAACTTAATAATTTTATAGGACAAAATCTAAAATTTTAGATTTTGCAACTGTAAGTTGTTTTTGTAAAACCTGGTTTTACAAAAATGAATTTTTTTATTGCTGAGGTTATTTCAGCTAAGGAAGGGATCAGATTCCAGATCCCGAAACGTCGTGAAACTTAGTTTTACATAAAATTGTGAAAATGTCCGCAGTAAAATTTAAATAACAATAATTCAAGTAAAAACACAAAAGCATAATAGCTAGATAAAAATCTTACTAAAAGGTCCAAATAAAAAAAACGTACCAGAAAATTATATAGTAAATGTAAAAATATATTAGGAAAAACGTTTTTCTCTCTTAAATTTATCAAAAAAAATTTTCCCAGCGCGGTGATATTGGAATAGTTAATAAACCTCTAGGTTCAAGGTACAACCGGAACTCAGAATGTGTTATTAGATGCCATGTTTGCTGGATTCAAAGGCAGGAATCCAGCAATAGGCACCGCGGGGAAGTACAATGTGTTCACCAACTGCATGCAATATGTGAGGACCGGTCTATTTCATAGTAATGCTTTCAATGTTTCAGGAAAAATAACGGTTTTTACTTTCTCCCGTTATACATAGATGGTGATTCATTAGGAATCTAATTAATTGAAGGACGTGTTATACTAGAAAACACGAAAAAATTCTATACAAACATTGGTCCGGAAATTCTTCGTTTGTGATCAAGGGTTAGCGAAAGATTTTACTTTTATTACAGTACCACTTTTTTAATAATGAACTCACCAATTTTATAAAACTTTAGATTTCACGACTGTAAGTCAATTTGGTTTTTAAAAACACGGTTTTACAAAAATGAATTT
This sequence comes from Nephotettix cincticeps, assembly GCA_023375725.1. Taxonomy (NCBI): domain Eukaryota; kingdom Metazoa; phylum Arthropoda; class Insecta; order Hemiptera; family Cicadellidae; genus Nephotettix; species Nephotettix cincticeps. The sequence goes on from CM041786.1 coordinate 143,863,045, forward strand.
GTTTATTCGTATGAAAACAGATTTATTAACCACCAAATGAAGAAAATGCGTTATCTTAGCTACGATTTTTTTAGTTTTACGCCGGTTTTCTAAAAAACAATTAAACTTATTGTCCCAGGACTAGTTCGGTTCATTTTACACAATAACACAGTACATATGATACTTAAATTAGTGCCGAAAAACCTTTATCGTATCATTTTAACGTGGGTTCAGAAATCTGGATGAAATCTTTCACCGTAGCTCGCTAAAGAATATTTCCGAACCCATGTTCACATAAACACAAAATAATCCTTTTCACTAGCAAAACACATCCTTTCTGTTTCTATGAATTTTCATGTATATGTGGAAATCATTGTTTTCGCTAATATCTTTGAATTTAATTCAAGGCTATCTGAATCCAAAAATGTTGTTTTAGGACTGGCGTCAGTCTTTCTGTCTGTGCACAGACAGAAAGATCAGAATATAATAAATAAAATAAAAATTGAAAACTCTTTTTTATTTACAAACAAATATATTTTCAGTCAACTGTAAACTAAATATGACTTTAATGTTACACATTTCAAAAAATATAAAATGTTTTGACAGGCTTGGGTATTTAACATCCACTCTCTGACACATAAAAAAAATCATCCCCTTTCCGACACATAAAGAGTTTATTTAAACAATTCAAACCAATCTTTCGTTCGGTTCTGAAAGGATTTCAAGGCGCAAATTGAATTGTTCGAAGAATACGTTGGAGACGTGGAGAATAAATGATGGGGGCTTGAGGCAAATATATCTCATGGGAAGCGGAGACCGATTCTTTCAAGAATTGTCATCTCCTTAAAATTCATATTTTCAAACTTTTTATTAATTTTTTATGAGTGTTGTATTTTACTGTAAGGATTTTTATTATGTTTTGTCTAGTTTTATACTGATGTAACAAAAGTGAATAGTTTCAATTAAAATTTTATGGTATTATAATATTAAACATACTATTTTTCAAGAGGATTAAAATATATCAAACTAGAATATCATGAGAGTTATTTAGATTTGATCTGTGTTCGAGTTCTGATTGTTTATTCATCAATCGTTAAAGAAGAGTTTTAAAATATTTGAACTTGGTTTCAACTCTATTTACAGTTAAATGTTTAGCTTAGATTTTAAAATTAAAAAAGTGTGCAGGGTGTTTAAGGACTCATTAAAAAAAATTGGAGTGTTCTTTCTAAGTCAGTATAAAATTTAAAAATATTGTATTTTAATCGTCCGAAATTCCTTAGTTACACATTGATTTTGTAGTAAAAATTTTATAAAATTGATAATAACGTCTGAAAAATTTAAAGCTTTTCAGCGTAATAATAACTGAACCAGTGAGTGGAAGAAGGGAAGAACTCAAATTTTTAGTGGCAAGCTTTTTACTCTTAACTGTAACATAAAAATAATTACTAATATCTTCTTGAAATATCAAAGTTTAAGCTAAAATCTAGCTACCATCTCAGCATTTCCCATATTCAAATTAAATAATAAAATCAAAATGACAAGTTTTTAATATTGCTATAACTGTGAAATTTTCTATGATAAGATTAAATAAAGAGTGAGTAGGTTTGCTGCTGTGGATACACAATACATTTATACCATTTTATTTTTAACATTTGTAAAACCACTTTCATCAACACTGTCATATATAAAGATGTTGCCTAATCTCATGATTAACATGGGAAAGTATGCAGTTTGCTGCCATGATAAACACATAAACTATGATTTTTTAGCACAAATGTATGGATCTCAACCACATGAAGCTAAATATCAAGTTTCATCCAAAAATATTAGATAATAAGTGAAAAATTAATTTTTCCTAATCCTACATAAGATTAACATTGGAGCCTCAAAATACAACGTACTGTGTTTAGTTTTTTTTATATCTCGGTAACCGTTGAAGATAGAGAAAAACTTTAAGGAACTTAATTGTGTAGTTTTTTAAGCTGATTCCAATGGTGAAATAAAAAAATTTAAATTAAAATTTCATGTGAAAAAAACAAAAAAGGGGACAAAACAAACTAAGTTCATTGAGATGTTGGTTTACAAATCGTCCGAGCATTTGTAAAAAATCTTACCAAATTTGGTCTCGATCAACCATTTTTACGAGAGTATCGTGTTCACAGACACAATATATATGTTTAAATATTTTTTATAATAAAAATTTTAATATTTTTTGGTATACTGATATAGAAGAAAAAATAACATGGTCTGGGCTTTATCTCTTATCGAACATACGGTAATGTTTCCTATAAATTCGTAAAAAGCATAAAAAAGAATAAATTGGGATTGTAGTGGACACCTGTTAACTGTAACGTAAAAATAATTACTAATATCTTCTTGAAATATCAAAGTTTAAGCAAAAAAAGCATAAATATTTTATAAACACTAACCACAAAAGCAAAACAGGTGTCCACTGCAATCCCAATTAAGCCTACAAATGCCGTCAACTTCCACCCAAGCCGACCACCGTTTATTTAAGGTGGGCCCCCCTCTCCGCTATACCACACATTTGCAAGCCAAATTGGGATTGCTCATGGTTGGGATTCGAACCCTAGCACTTCCGAATGGCTAGAACGTTACGCTCGTCAGCGTAGCGCGCTAGCCGGTTCAGCCACTCAGTGCTTAGGAGTAGAAAGCGCTTGGTTATAGGCATGGTCCTGACACGAAAATGTATTAGTAATATTCTCACAAAACAAACTAATCTAAGTGGGTTTGATTCACAATGTTCACATCATTAACCCAAACCATACCTAACCGTAATACGTGTTTTTAGAAAAATTAAATCTTCTGAATCGCGGCATTGTTAATAATAATACTCTCATAATATAACATTCAAATAACTGGACTTAAGGGCAGCTCCTATCCTATCGGTTAGCGTCTTGGACATCGGTGCAAGAGGTGACGGGTTCGATCCCCGGGGTGGCCATAAAATTTAGATGGAAATTTCCAAAAAAAAATGCCAAAATAGAATGAAAAAACTACACTCGCACAAAACAAAAACTTATGAAATATAATTACACTCTGTTAAAAGAAAACACCAGTAATCTAAATGTTTTTCAAAAAAATCACAAACATTCGTTGAAAATCACGCTCAACGACGTTAGCTGTCGACTGGTGGGAATAAAGCATCACAAAATCAGCTGATAATAAAATATTTAAATTATTGATGTATTCACATTATGAAACTGTATCACGTCTTTTCTTCGTAGCTTTAAACTGAATATGCCTCTAGCCTATTCGGGGCAGAGACGAATCCAAAAATTAAATATAATAAAAATAGGTCCAGACGTTCTCAAGTTATGAATAGTTTAACAAACACGACTTTTTAAAGTTATATGTTTAGATTAAAAAACCTGTTCCAAAAGAACTCACCACATTTTTTATTTTTTTATACTCTATTTAATTTTACATAATGTTGGACACGGATACCAAATGATTGTTAGCTATTAATACATTTTTCACGATCCCGAAACTATTCAAAAAAATCTATTCAAATAATTTTTCACTTTATGTAAGATAAGTGTCGGAGGCATTTCTGTTCTCAGAACCTCAGCCACGCAGAACGATTCCTTGAATGTATTCTCGCAAAGGACCCATCTATCAAGCTGTATATGGCATTCAATTTAGCTGATGCACCTCCTACTGTACCAGATACACTATCATGTCCTTTACAATCCTTTTAGAGCTGTTTTAAAGGATCTTTATAAATTTAAAATCGCTATTTTACACCACGATAAGGTTCCGTTAAACTATATTTTGTGAGCTACAGTTTCTGAAAAATTTAGCTAAAAGTGAAGAATTTAGTTAGTCTAAGATAATTTGGAATGGACAAAAAAATTTCAAATATTTGTATTTACTTAGAAATGTTTTCAGTTCCTCTAAAGATCTGTCCTTATTAACATCTGTGACTTCAGCGTTTCAAAAAAACAGGTAAAGCGTTATATAAACAAGCGAAAATTAGTGAAATAAATGAATAGCATCAATATAATTTTAAAGTGGGCCGTATATTATTTAAACGTGACACTACTCAAAAATGTCATATTGTACTTATGTATGAACAACTAGCCAAAGTACCCGTTCTTTGCACGGGTAAAAAAGGTTTGAGAGAGGTTGCCTTTTCTCTTTGGCATGAAATAAATATTCTAAAACATGAAAATTTCATTAAGAAAAAATGCTTTATTTGAGTTTATATACCATTCACATTAAAAAAAGGTAGTTACAATAGTAATTTATACTTAACACGATCTCAAAAAGTCATAAACACGAGCGTCTACAGCTTGACAAAGTACTACCTGTTAAGTATTATTGGGAAAGGATAATGAATAACTTAATAGAGACATGTATCGGAAGAGAACTTAAAATCTACCGGCAATACTAATTTTGATCCAGCAGTTCAGCTGTAACAATGAACTTTATTTCTTCTTCTTCCCGAAGTGTCAAAATATAGAGTAAACAGATGTTGACATTAGAAAATGTCAACATTGAAACCCAGGACGGTCACGGCAGCTCTTTCTTCTTCTCCCGAACTGTCAAATTTTAGTGTTCACAGCTGATTTATTTTATGTATGACTATGCCTCTCAGCATTTTTTTAAAGATTTGATAGGGAACGGTCCAAACTCAGGTCTTGTTACTACCTAACGTCGTCCTGTTGTTAGCAAGGATCATTAATTAATAGCCCAATGACAAATGGCAACTGGGGCCAGATTCGACCCTGGCGGGATTCGATCCGGCGACCTTCAGTTTTGAAGGCGGGTATTATAACCACTACACCATCCAGCCAATTAATATTCAAGTAATTTTATGTTTTCATTCTTTGAAAATGTAAACATTGAAACTTAGGACGTTCACAGGGCGTAGCCCGAGGAGATTTTAAGGAAATAATTACGCCTATATGTTGCATGAGTTTAAGATCTACCTTTGTGTAAAATTTTAAACCGTTCGGTTCAGTATTTTTCGCGTTTACTTGCCATAACAAACATACAGAAACCACCTCTTCTTTATAATATAGTAAAATAATATGTTGACTAATGACTATATACTTTATTAAATTACAATATCCAATAAATGGCTGATGCTAGAATTTTTTTTATTTCCACCTAAACAGATCCAGTATCATTACGGTTTCATATAAACCGTAACACATTTTATAATTCAATTTCAAGCCTAATGAGCTCTGCAGTAAACATGTTAATGCCAATTACCTTGTCCTTAATAACTTAAAACTACGGTGCCATGTTTTTACGGTAGTAGAGGAATTAAAAGTTTTACCTTTAGTATGTCTTAATTAAGCTTTTTATTATGTAATTAAAGTTTCTTAATTATACAGGTTAGTCACTTTAATATGATACGTACGATTTTAATTGATAGTGTTCGGATTAATCTTAATAATTTTGTATTTATCAAAATACGTTACCGCTGACACATTTACAATATTTTTGTCTAATTTGATTTAGATTTAAAGTTAGGTGCATTTAGTCGCAACTGGGGACCCGATAAGTGTTATACTATACATGTTTAATATAATGTTATATTTTTCTTAAATTACTGTACTAAGGACCGTATTAAAAATTCTTGTGTCAAAATGTGCTTGAGTAAACGTAAAGACAGTAGGTAAAGATCTCACTTCACTATTTTTAAATATTTCTGAGAAAAGAGTTCACAAAGTTTACATAAACGGTATCAGTGGGCTGACTCATGCTTTCTCCCTTAAGTAAATTTAAAAACGACAATCTGTAATAGAACTATCGTATTCTTTAAAGTTTGTATAAACAGCGAATAAAAATTTATATTTTCCAAACAGTCATACAATTTCTGAAAATAACAACTAGACAAACAAAGTTAAATTAATTTTTAGTATATTATGGGGTGAAAACCCTCCGGAAATACCAGGCTTCTTGAATGGGGTTTATGGTGATTTTATCTTATGCTTACCGCATACCGAGTTTTTTGGAAAAAGGTTGGGAAATAAGGAAGAAATTGATTTTTTAATAATTCTCCATAAGAATAACATTGGACACCTGCAGAAAACGTACTTCGTTTATCTTGGACAGTAAATTTAACTTTTCTCTGGAACCGTTAGTCGTAGACAAATAATTCAAGATACTAATTTGTTATATTTTAAGCTGGTTTTAATGGTGGCAGGCAAATTATACTTTACTTTTATTGTTTTTGCGAAAAACCTAAAAAGTTGATTTTTACATTTAAAAGTCCATAGCTTTTAAATCGTAAACTTTACAGGCAGACTTTACAGGTGGTGTCAAAATATTTAGTACTCTAAGCACTATTAACAATTAAAGCTGTTTATGAGAAATTTGGATTTTTCACGTTTTTTAGGAAATAAAATATCTGAAAGAATGAAAAAAAGCCTGGAGATACGGTGAATATTTTACTGCATACCAAATTTCATCAAATCGGACCAATGGGGCAGGCTGTGGCTCTGTACACATCCAGACACACACACTCACACACGCACGCACGCCCACTTGACGAAAACTATACTTTCTCCATACACTATATATAAGGGGAGAAAGTAAAAAGTGAGTTTTTGGAAAAAGCAGAAAATCAGCTGATTTTCACATGTAAACTTTTAAACAAATATGCATTACTTATTATACAAATTATGTTTATGTTCAAAAATTTATGTTCAGACTGTCAGTCTATAAAGTAGATGAATGAATTTAATCATTTTCAAAAAATTTCTTATTTTGTCATGATAATAAGTATTGTGCTCTCAATACTGAATCGTATAATCTGTACAAACGACGGACTTACTGTCGTAGCTAATAAAATTGGGCATATATTTTTTGATTGTTTAAACTCTGTGAGAGTTAAGAAACATAACAGACCATCCATGACTCAGACAGGCCTTTGTCTTTTATATGCCAGTGACGTATGCTGTTAAGTTTTAACGATGCTGTTAAGGGTCGGCCCGCGTTGTGTTTCGGAACTATTGTGGCACTTGCCACCCAAATCCGGTTCCTATTCTATTGAATACGATCGGTAAGCCCATCATTTTTACTGGTTGTAGGATTCAGTTTAACAAGAAGGAGTTAGAAAATACTTTTTTAAAACCATACATAAACTTTGTTATATGATACGACACCATTGTTATTTCAATTCAATTCTAGTTGGTCTAAATCAACTATAGTAACATTACACTAAACTAAATTAGTTTGTTTACATTGTGCCTTTTATATTTGAACAGATCACAATATTTAATCACGCCTTTTTAATTTTAAAGAAATTGTTTCAACGAACTATAAAAACTACAATTTCCATTTATAGCCTTAGTGATAGCTTTAATCTATAATAGTACCTGGTGACCGAGCTTTGCTCGGATAGAATAAGACATGTATTTTACAAGTTAATTAGCAAAATTAAAACAAATTTACTGCTCAATGAAAACATTTATGTGGTTTAAATAAAACCGTTTTCATACCCCTTAATTAATATGGCATAAATACTGAACAAAAATATAGCCCTCAGGTGGGGATCGATCACGCGACCTTGAGTACGTGAGATCTGAGCGCTACGAGCTACGGCGTCGGCCAAGTTCGCGTTGTCGTTTAAGAGTTTTTGGCCAACCTCAATTGCTTTAGCTAATCTTATACTGAATTTAAATGTCCATACAGTTTGTTATTATTATCCTGTGATCAACTGATTTTGCTAGACAAGGAATGAGGATTGAAAAGCAAAAGAGAAATTTAATTTACACCAGTTAATTGGTTTGTTACAATGACTTCAAGCAATAGAATGAATACGTTTTCTTTCAAAACACAAAAGATTTTGGAAATAATTTTCTCTGCTTTTATTTCGCACAGTTATTTTACTCTTTAGTTTTTACAAATTGTTTAGTAATTTGATAATTTTTCATTTATTACATACATAAAATAAATATTAATGCAAAACCTCTATTCACATATTGTTTGCCACCATCTTCAATCAACAACTGTCAAACGGTTATAAACAGCTGTTTTGGTTTGTATTGTTTACATTTTATTCTCCATAAGCGTAATGTTAAATTTTTAGATTTTAAACTTAATATTACAAGAAAACACGAATTTTCCTTGACATTAGACCTATCTAGAACTTATTTTCTACTCGGAAATTAGTTATTTCCAAAATTTAAAGAAATTCCTCAGTGCCGTTTTCGAGATCCGTGTGCAAATATATATACAAACCTTGCTCGTATTATAGTATTGGATGGACACTTAAGAAACAGTTTTCCAATTTATAGTCTGGAATAACGTTGTTGATTTGTTTATATATAAATAATATTGCTAAACAATTTAGTACGTATTGCTTATGGATAACTTGGTTAAAACCTAAACCATTATAAAGATTAAAAAAGGATCCCATATACTATGGAACCAGAACTTTGTTTACATTATAAATATTTTCTTTTCAACAGCTGATTGCTATACTATATCTGTTAGTTGAAGATATACAAGACAGATTGAAGCACTTGCATTTGTTTATGTTTTTTATTTTGTTTACATCAGTTTATACGAGTGACTAAACAGTTTACATTTTTTAACTGTGACTTCTTATTGCACATTTTGATACTGTGCTACGTTATTTTAGTTTATAATGGTGTGGAATTTTGCACGCACTTTCCCTACACAGCCATTAACTCTATTCTAAATACTAAGGACTGCCGACAACAACCTCGGGGGCCTGGGGGAGCCCCAGCTAGCAAAGCTATGATTGGAGAGACAAATTAATGAGTAGTAAAATAATTTGTTTTTGTTTACATTTTTGTTTTAAGGTTGTGCGAGTAACTAATCAGTTTAACTATACATTTTAAATGTTTCTGAATCGTAGCATTTTTTATAATAATACTCGCGTAAACGATGCTACGAAAGGTTTTGATTTAGGTTGGATTAGATAACTGTGAATCAATCCACTCAGATTTATTTGTTTTGAAGGAATGTTATTCATATGTCTTATCGTTTCAGTGTTGTTATTATCTAAGCCGCGACCCAAAATATCTAATCTTTCACAACGAACCCGTAATGCTATTCGACTTCAGAACATGGTCAATATTAAAGTTAACATGTATTTACTGTTAGGCGATACGAAGTTCGCCGGGTCAGCTAGTAATCACATAAATGTTAAAAGGTACATTTATTTTGTGTTCTAAAGTAAAATTTTATTTTACAAAAAAACAGTAAATTGACACATTATTATCGAATTCAGCCAAATTTTACTTTAAAATTTTACAAAATTAGTCATAAATCTACCCAAATATAATCATTTCATCTTATCATGATTTAATATTTTTATTCAAATACTATTTGAGTGAAAATAGTAAGGTTGTGCTGTGTGGTGTGTGGATACCCTCGTAACAGAATGCCTGCATACTCAAAAAATTGCTGGTCAAATCCATTTTTTAATTATTAGAGGTGAGAGAAACTAAGCTTTATCGTAGGTAAATTTATCAAAGTATTTATTTATGTACCTGACTCTTATATGTTTTAGATTATTGAAAAAGGTGACTTTAAAGTACTTTTAGGCAAAGTATGAATGAGAATTGAGGGTAAGATGATTGTGGCGCGATCTTGTAGTTTTGTTATTGACTATGGCTGACATGTTCCTTAGACAGGACTGTTTATTAATAGCCCAACAGACGATGACAACTAATGGACCTACAATTTAACCTAGATTTCGAATCACGGCATCTGAATAATTACGAATTATTATAAGGATGGTTTTTTCGAATATGGTCTTTAGGTTAGAGGTATACATTATCATGAGCTCAGTTAGTAGCTACTTTGACCTTCTCATTCGTGAATTTTTACATTCAATCATATAACCAAAACCTGTAAAAGCTGTTAACCTCCTCCCTTAGTTATATTTTAAACAAAATATTTTTCAATTAAACTTACACAGTTAAAAACATAGTACCTGGTGACCGAGCTTTGCTCGTTTAGAATAATACATGTATTATAAAAATTAATTAGAAAAATTAAAACACATTTATTACTCATTGAAAACATTTATGTGGTTTAAATAAAACCGATTTAATACACCATAATTAATATAGCAGTGAACAAAAAGTATCGCCATAGATGAACGGATACCTGGTGGGGATGGAACTCGCGGCCTATAGTTCTTGAGGCCGACACGCTAAAACTCGGCTACGGCGTTAGTCAATTGAGCGATGCCGTTTAACGTCTTTTAGCCAAAGCCGATCATTTACTGTTTAATTATTCATACCGTTATTATTAGCCTGTGATCAACTGATTTTGTTATAAACGGAATGAGGATTGAAAAGCAAAAGAGAAAATTTAATTTACATCAATTAATTGGTTTGTTACAGTTTTTCAAGCAATACAACGAATACGTTTTCTATCAAAACACAGAAGATTTTGGAAATACTTTTTTCTGCTTTTATTTCGCACAGTTATGTTATCCTTAAGTTTTTACAAATTGTTTAGTAACCTGATAATTTTGCATTTATCTAATTCATAAAATAAATATTTATACATAACCTCTATATTGTTCCCCGCAGTCTTCAATCAAGAACTGTTAAACGGTTATAAACAGCTGATTTGGTTTGTATTGTTTACATTTTATTCTCCATAAGCGTAATGTTAAATTTTTAGATTTTAAACTTAATATTACAGTAAAACACGAATTTTCCTGGACATTAGACCTATCTAGAACTTATTTTCTACTCGGAAATTAGTTATTTCCAAAATTTAAAAACGAGTTCGAGATCCGTGTGCAAATATATATATATACAAACCTTGCTCGTATTATAGTATTGGATTTAGCATCAAACAAGTCTTCACGAAAAGCTTTTCTCGTTTACATACGAAATTATCTTTATTTAAAAATTTCCTGGTATGTTTGAGTTTAATACTGGATAATATAGGTAATTTAAGCAAGTGACTTCACAAGGGTGGGCGTTTCAACTCTATTCAAGAGATTCGCACGTGTACGAGTTGTGATCACGAAGCGTAAACGCTCCTCACAACATTTCTGTCATCCCGTCAAAGTTCGGAGAAAACGTTTTAATAATTCCACATTTTATAAATATAGAATATTTGATTATAGCTCCATATTTATTGTAAGCGAATCCTTTACTAAATAATTACTGATCAGTTAGTAACAATTTACTAAAACTTATCTGTATGAATGATTGTGGTTACAGACATTTTTCATAACGATTATTAAACAATTTCACGACGTTTCGTAATCTGGAATCTAATCCCGTTCTCAGGTTAGCTGGGACGTCCTGTAATCCAGCTACTTGGAGGTCAAGAATTGTGGATAGTTATAAGTGATGGTCGGTGACTATCGTCCGCACTATTGAATACTACGTTAATCCGCAAAGAGCATCCTCATAGTTCGATCAGTTTGTAATTAAGATGCAGTGGTTTGGATTCCACGTAAAATTGTAGGTCTCTTAGGCATACCATTGCCTGTTGGGCTATTAATTAACAGTCCTGTCTAAGGAACATGCCAGCCTTAGTCAGTAACAAGATTACAAGATCGCGCCACAATCATCTTACACTCAATCCTCATTCATACTTGGCTTAAAATACCTACCTTGTGGTATGGTCGAACACATCACAGATTCTCCTCTACTGTTACGTTTAGAAGGACAAAGCATATGTTTTGAGGAGTCCATTAAACATGGTTAGGGCTAACCATTAGTTTTCACCTGATTACCTGAAGTGGCAACAACATATGCATCAGATATCCACCAGATTAACATGCTACATGGTTAGAAGACTCTAACTTCTGTTGGATAAGGAGGTTCTGGTGAAGGTGTATTTTGAATGCTTCCAGAGGAACAAAAACTACTAGCAGTAAGCCCTTCCTTTGTAGGACTCCGTACTGGTTGTAGGATTCAGTTTAAAGAAGAAAGATTATCATACAAAAATGTAAACCTGAAATCCTGTACGAATCAGTACAAAAAAATAAATAAATACCCACCTTTATTATGTAGCATTATTTTACAATTAAATAGATAAGAACATTTTTATATCATTATTAAAATGAGTTATAATTTAAAATTACATTTTAATATTACTTTTACAATTACTTTAAAATACAACAAATCTAAAATATATGAACAGAACTAAAAGCACTATACGTTATGAAAATTATTGAATTACTGTATTTATATATATATATATGTGTGTGTGTGTGTGTGTGTGTGTGTGTGGGCGTAGCTTTTAGCCAAAAATATAATACCCCTTACAACACCCATTAAGGTATTTTATTAAGGTATTATTTTTGAATCAATCAAAATAATAGCGTATTATTGGATTGTTTAAAATATTTTCACTCTTTACGTAAAAAGGCTATTCATGAAGCCTAGCAACTTAACTCAATTAGGAAAGCTTTAACATACTGGGTTCAATCAAGACGTATCGCAGGGAAAGGAAACACGGAAAAGTAACGAGATAGGTGCAATAAAAACCATTGTAATGTATTGTGTATTGCGAAACATTGTATTGTGTATTGTATTGTGAACGTTTCCTTTGTACCCACCCATTTGTACGAGTTTGAATAGAATGTTTTTTACCTTATGTTGTGTCGTTTTTTTTTAAATTGATCGGAACGAACTAAAAGCTTATTTTTATAAATTTACCTTAAAGAACTAGTATAGGTACAGACAACCCCACCATGTACTTCTTTTGGTGAACCATAAACATATGTTATTATAATAAATGAATAAATTTTAAATTTGGTTGTGCTAATTCTAAAATGGTAATTTCAATTACGTGTATTCTACATGCTAGAGTTAAATTGATATCGTTGATAGTTTACTTTTGAAAAATTTTTTTGCGTTTTTCACACGTAATTTTTTAAATTTAAATTTTATCTTTCACATTAGAATCAGCTTAAAAAACTGAAATAAGTTCTTAAATTTTCTCTATCTTAACGGTTACGAGATATTAAAAAATCTAAACACAGTACGTTGTATTTTTAATGTTAATCTTATGGAGATAAGGAATTAATATTTTAATTATCATATTACTTGGATAAATTTATATTAGCTTCATGTGGTAATGTTATCCATTTATGCTTAAAAATCATAGTTTATGTGTTTTATCATACAAACCTGCATACTCTTTTCATGTTAATCATATGGAGAATACAAACCCCTTTATTTATGAATCAGATTATGAAAGTGTATAAATGTTAAAAATAAAAATTTTTGATGGTATAATAAAAAAAGTTCTAATGTAGCAGCAAACCTGCAAATCTTTCCATGTGTAATCTTATGGAGAATAGGAACGTTTCTCATGTTTATGGACGTTTTTATAAAAATTGTCAAAATATTTTTATTTATTTATTGTTTTTTTGAAATTGATCGAATTTCATTATTTAGGTATTTCGTTTTACCAATGTAACTAGAAATACAGACAGGTATAGGTCACACACAATCTTCCCACCAAACATATGGTAGTTTCTGAACAGTGACATAACTGTTGATTTACAAAAATAAATGAAGAAGGTTTATTTTTGGAATTTGGTAATTTTCTAAAATGTGGTTAAATTCCAATTTATGTTGTTTCCATGTTTGGCTTTCTTAAATTGCCTAGTTGATGTGTGTTAGGCTGCAAAATAGTTCCTATCATTGTTTTTTGTCCTAATGTTTTCTTCAGAGTTGTGATTTATCTACATGCTGGGTAGTAGATTCTGAATGGCTTGTGTTTTTAGATTTGTGATTAGATTAGATTATTTAAATGGTAACCTACCCAGGTAGGTATTTTAAGCCAAGTATGAGTGAGGATTGAATGTAGAATGATTGTGGCGCGATCTTGTAGTCTTGTTAATGACTAAGGCTGACACGTTCCTTAGACAGGACTGTTAATTAATAGCCCAACAGCCGGTGGCAACTAAGGGACCTACAGTTTAACGTAGAATCCGAACCACAGCCTCTGAATTACGAATTGGTCTAATTATGAGGATGGCCTTTGTGGTTTAATGTAGTATCCAATAGTGCGGACGTTAATCCACACAAGAAAGCACTACACCCACCGGCCATCTCTCACAACTATCCACAATTCGTGACATCCTAGTAGCTGGATTACAGGACGTCGCCACCGTCCCAGTTATGCATTACTATTAATTACGAATAAGGATTTTTTCAAAAACTCTTAGCTATATACATATTCATGGTTATAATATGCAATTGTCAGTGTGTAACACAGTAACACAAACTACGATATAATATATTATTTGTACTATATTTGTATTGTTTATACTTTCAAACATTCTCGTCATGGTATTGACATATGGATTAGCAAAATAAAATTCTAGGTTAGCGTCTTTCACAAAAATACGGCAAATAACCTATCCTGACCGTAGTTTTTAAATCAGTTTACACTATTTTGCTTTAATTAGCTATAATAATATACAGGATTAAAATCCTTTCATAATTAAACATGTTCGATAGGGATTGTACATTTTAAGCATTTTAGTTATCTTATCTTATCTTATCTTATTTTATCTTATCTTATCTTATCTCAATCTTAAAATGATAAAACCGTCGGTTTCAAAAATACAACTAACTGTAAAATGAGTTTACCAATTAATTAGGTTAGAATAGGATTTGAAGATTTGATAGTTGTGGTCGTTGAAGTGTGATCATAAATACTTTTTGTACCAGTGACGTCATTGGTTTTATTTACATGACCTTTACCTCTCTGTCTTTCTAGGTAATTTAGTTGTAACTAGAACTTTGATTTTAATACTCTAAATAAATATTGTTACAAAAGTTTGAAAATGCGTATTATGATCACACTGTTGTTTATTTTTTCATTTTTCAAAAAGGCACACTCTGAATGTTTTTACTGTTTACAATAGTATGTATTACATGAATCTACAATTTGATAGATAGTAGAAGTATTAAAAGCTGCGAGAAGTCAACAAAACAATAAATCGTTCTGTTCACTTGTCTCCATCTTTGATACTACACTTTAAGCTGATTTCGATGGAAACACTGGTACCAACAAACTAAACTAAATAAACTAAACGTTTCAAGGTTTTTTTCATTTTACATAATTTATAACGGTACATTTCAATTGATCGAATGTTGTACGACGTTAAACCCTGATGGTAATTTATAAATTATGTTATGAAAATGAATTTCAACTGAAAATGAAACTTGAAACGCTTTATTGTTGGCACTATTGTTTCCGCCAAAATCAGCTGAAAGCTGTTTTAGCCTAGTTGGTGACTAGTGAATAGAACGTGTTTCGTGTTTTAATTACTTTTCGCCGTGTTCACCACTCACACTATCTAGCCGATTGCAATGGAAACATTTCTTGAACATGCACACGGGTGCTAAAACTCCAAACTGATTGAGTTGCCCTTTTATCAAACATTTTAATAAACCACAAGGTAATAAACAGAATAAACTGTAAGATTAATAGGGGTTACACACTGTAGGGAGTAAAACCTCTGATATTTACTTTCAAAACCTTATTTATTACCCAAACGTTTAGAAAAGTTTAAAAAATAGTTTTATTAGAATTAACATTAAAAATCTCTTTTTACGTTTCTAAATAAGGTCAGATTTAGGTACATCAGGTTGATTAACCCATTGGCAGGTGTTACACGTCATCAATGGCAACTATGAACATGAAGGGTCCCAACACTGAGCCTTGTGGGACACCACATCTTACATCCAGAGCGCTTGGGGTACTCCATCCCAGCTTGCAGCCTGCCTGTCTAAATAGAACTAAACCACTTTGGTTTTTATAATGAGAAAGAACATAATTGAAAATATATACATACATATTTTAAACGTTTACTTATCAGATACCATATAAATGAAGAAACGTTTTAAGAAATACCCGAATAATATTCCAGTCAGTAGAATAAATATAGGTTAAATAGTTATATTTTTAACTGCCAGTGACACTAACGTAGTATCCATTGGATGGCAAACGTATCAACACCTTTGGTTTTAAGCTGAGGTAGTAGTAACTCAAGCGCCCTTGCATTATGTTAGATGTGGTGTCCCACAAGGCTCAGTATTGGGGCTCTTCTTGATCACAGTTGTCATTAATGCCCTGTAACACTGAGTAACTAATGATTAGTTGTTGTACATGGATTATACTACTCTGAATGCAAATCATCCTGATATTTTTTACTTGTAAGAATATGTACACATTATTTGCTGCGGCATCCAATTGGCTTTCGGGCACTTAGCACTTTTGCCTAGCACTACTACTGCAGAAGAAAGCAGTTCGTCTCTTAGGTAGCGCTCACTATCTGGCCCACTGTAAATATTTAACCTATATTATTTATTTAATTACATACAATCTTATTTATTTCCATAGTTTCCTAGTTAAAAGTCCATGTGCGATATGCAAAATAAATATGTCTTGCAAATAACTGATATAGCTTGAAGTCAAAAACGTAACAACGTAAATTTACAAGTATTGAGTACAAAGACAATGATATTATATTGCTTGTTAGTGCAATACTTTGTAGTTCGTCGTTTCTTTCGTTACAATTACAGCGTCAAGTGTTGCTAGTTTGAAGTAAGTAAAAAGTTTTTAGTTTCATTTCTCCTTTTGATGTTGATAGCTATTATTTCACATCCTTAAACACGTTCTGTTTGAAAATTAACTTTTTCAAACATTAATTACCCCCTTCTCTAGTTATTAAGACAAATTAAGTCCTGTGATATATTTCGATTTTTTACTACTTTTAAGATAACACATTATCGTGCATGCTTTTTAGTACATTATGATTATAATAAATTAGTGATTGATAGTAACTTGTAGCTATTCAATGTGTCACAATTAGCTGTAAGGCAAAGGTATGTCAAAGCCTTTTGTGAATGAATTTTAAATCTTAGGTGGGGTCTCATACGTTTAATTGCAATTACATTGAATCAATGATTTTTAGTTAAATTTTCAATGATTATTGTTCCTACGTAAGAGATCGACTTTAAGTGCTCCTAAAATTTTTAAAGTTCCTTTTTTAAAAATTTTGACATGGATATGTCTTAGCTCTGGGGGGTGTCGGTGATTTTTAAGATGGAAAATATGTAACAGGTTTCCATAGAAACTACCAGAGCTATTGTATTGAATTTTTAATTTAAATCAATAAGAACATTTTTATATGAACTGTAAAAATTTCCTTTATACACATCCATGATCTAACCTATTTCCCACAGGCAAGTAAAAACAAACATTTTATTTAAATTTTTCCTATTTTATTTTTCTGAAACCATTTACAAGCTATTTTTTTAAGTAAAAAAACACAAAAACCTATACGAGACTTTGTTTCTTTTTATAAAATGTCATCTAAACATTTGCATAATTTAATTTGTGAAAGGAGTACAAACTAAACAGAGATTTTTTATATTTAGGGTTTCTTTAAAGAGGATGTAGAGTATTTAATTAATAGCACAACTGTACCATTAATGAAGTTCTTTGTGGAGCATTATTTATTTAAAGTGTGTGCTTATAACACACTTATGCACATTTAGAGCACACTTTAAAGTCAGTATAAAGTTAGTTTTAGTACGTTACTTACTGGTCCAGTTATCGGAGAGTTTTCACAACAAACGGTAAAACTAAACGTACACGCTAAAGAATCAGCTGTTCCATTTACGTACAATGAACCAGCTGATTGTTTAGCGTTTACGTTTGATTTTACCAATGTAGCAAAAACTCTCTATTGTTGAGTAAAAGTTATTTATTTTCATATTAGTCCTTCATGTTAGTTTAAACTAGAACGTAGGAAAATGTTAACTCGCTTAGAGTATAAACACTTTTTAAATTAAAACACGTAAGAATGTGTTACGTGACGTGAAATATTTCGTAGATTATAACAATAGAACATTGTTTTTTGGTAAACATTGGTTTATAATGATAACCTAAAAGATATTTGAAATAAGTAAATTCTAACGTGTTTTATTTTACATTTGGATTTTTTAAGGGGACTGGGGGAGGCATTTACTGTAAATGTTAATTTAATCATGTCTGGGAATTGTAGTTTAAGATAAAGACTTATTTTTTTAATTGAAGGGCACATTATTTAGAACAAAATGTACAGAGTTTTCCAAAATAATATATTTTTAAATGGGGTAGTACAATTTTTTTGCATAACATCCATTTTTTTAATAAATGGAAATTCAATTAGGATGCAGGTGTGCTGCTGCGGGAGTATTTTATATTGAAAAAGGATATAGAAAAACTTAAGTCACAGTTATGGGACACAATCACCTCCGCCCACAATTCAATTTCCTGCCACATTTCCTATCTGTCTAGCTCACGAGATTGACTTGATACTAGACATAAAAATCTGATTATTTATTTTAGTTATTTTTTCTCTCAATAGCTTACTAAGTTGTAATCTCAATAATCTATGGGTGATTTAAATTTAATATAATATACTGTGTTTTTTTAGGAAATAATTGGGGTTTTAATTCTTCAAAAATTATAGAAGACGAAATAAAATGTTATAAAAGTGTGTTTTTTATCAAATTATCGATAGATACTTATTACAATATATAAGTTGTACAAGTTAAAGTAAGAAAATTATCTAATAGCATAGCATAGCTAAACAAATTACAGGTATATTAGCGTTTCCAACGTACTAGAATGCTAAAATCTGATCAGATTTAGTGGTTTAAAATTATGGTTATGTATAATTGTGTTTTGGGAATCCTCCATGATATTAGATTACCTTTAGATTACCATTTGAAATGGCGACCTACCCAGGTAGGTATTTTAAGCCAAGTATGAATGAGAAATGATTGTGGGATGATTGTGGCGCGATCTTGTAGTTTTGTTAATGACTAAGGCTGACATGTTCCTTAGACAGGACTGTTAATTAATAGCCCAACAGCCGATGGCAACTAAGGGATCTACAGTTTAACGTGGAATCCAAACCACGGCCTCTGAATTACGAACTGGTCTAATTATGTGGATGGTATTTTGCGGATTCACGTAGTATACAATAGTGCGGACGTTAATCCACACAAGAGAACACTACACCCTTCGACCATCGCTCATAACTATCCACAATTCGTGACCTCCAAGTAGCTGGATTACAGGACGTCGCCACCGTCCCAGTCTATATATAACTACATTGATACTAATATTGTTGAAAAGCATAATTAAATGGTTTGTATGTGAATAGAGCCTATATGCAAATAATTTCCGTTCAACTCTAGAAATAAACTCTAGTGCATCAAAACATTGAATAGTTAATAAGGTGTGATGATTATTGATATATTCTCTAATATCTTGAAATTTTGTTCTACGACAAATTTAGTTTCTTAAAACACATTCGCTGCGGCTTCTGAAACCCCCGTTCCTCGCACGGAGTGGCCAATGTAGTTTAAAATCAACCAATAGGAAAATTCTAAGTGACCCATACATGGTTACTCATCATGGTCCTGGGCTTATCCTTTAGCATGCGGGTAATGTGAATAGCTCACTTTTCCGTAGGAAATTTCACTAATTAGATATCTGAGATATATATGCCGAGAAGGTGACACCTCCCCGCACAACAATCCGTACTATAGCAAAGACAACTAAAACAGCTGGGGCTTACCTGAGTTAACAGATTTCCGGAGCTGTGAATACACCCCTTCACACAGCAATTTCCCACACAATGTCAGACATGTTTGTCTTAAGAGATTGTCTTGCTTCTTTACATAATGAGTAAACTTCTATTTGATGGTTCATATTGTTTTGACGCAGTAAACGTTACACATATTTTGATACAAAATAATTTACCCTTTCTTAGATAACTTTTAAATGAAAATTAAGGAGACAATTGAGACACAATTTCTAAGTCTATTCACAAAAAACCTAAATCAAGATAACGTTTATTTCGAAAAAATTAAAATGATGTACTAAATACACAATAAATAATGAGCTATGAAAAACTTAAAATACAGACATGCAGGTGGTGTTATATTTTTAAGTGTTGTGAGCACTAAAAACTACTACCATAATTGCTAATTTATCACGTTTTAAACGAGTTTTAGGGGTAAACTACCCTTAAAATCGAAATTTAAAAAAAACTCTGGAGATACGGTGAATATATACCACACACATATACCAAATTTAATCTAAATCGGCCTAACGGGGTAACCTGTGGCTCTGTACACACATACACACACACACAACACACGGAAGAAAAAATAGACCCCAGTATAATAGACCCCAAAAACAAATTATGTTTAAGCCGGCCATTTGATGTCGACTCCTGTTTAATGCATGAATTATGTTAAACTAAGACTTGTAATTGTTAATATTTATTATCTCTTGATTATTATAAATAATAAAATTTTTGATGGATTAATGGTTTTAAAACTGTATTTTTTACAGAGAAGAATTAATTATTGATGACTAAAGAGAACGAAACCGTACGTAAATAAATAAGACAAAGGAAGACTAATGAACTAAGCTTAAAGCTGAAAATTCGCGGTGGTGGGTTTTAATTTTTGGCAGTATTATCCTTTTTAAATTTCAATTCACAAATTTCCCTCTCTTAAAAGTAATTTTCCTCCAAAGCCATAGATTATAATGTTCTCTTCAAACATTACGTAAAACTACTTAGAGGCTATATTATAAAGGTTTTAAAATCCATAATCTAAAGTAATTTTGGGTAACTTTGACTCTACGTAATGTTGTTAAATATCAATAAGTAAAGTTAAAATTGAGTTTTGAGAAAAATAAGAAATTAGTCATGAAACAAAAACAGACTAGAAAGAAATCTTGAACAACCAACTATTTATTCCTAAGATCCATTTTAAATAATACAATTAAGCTAGAATCAAAATTCACACAAAAATATTAAATAAAAAATCCAACATAATGTATTTTATTTGATAAATCTGTGTATGTTAACATAGTGGAATGTAAATTATTATGTTTTTTGGTTCAAGCAAATGTTTTGCAAAACATTGCAACCTAAAAAAACAATGTTTAAAGTAATTTCCGTCCATTTTTTTGTAAACATAATGAATGAGAAAACTAAATTTTTCATCAGTAGGTATAATAATATAGCAATATAAGTGTATTTGAACTTACAGAGAATAAAATACATTTTTCGAAATAGATAAAATATCTTAAAAACAAAGAGTCTACTATTTCCTAAAAGGGTAAAGGGAAAAAAGTGCAAGTGAGGAAGTCACAAGTGTTTCAAAGAGTGAAGGATACGTTTCTTTGATTATAAGTTATTCCCTCAATTAGGAGTTTGAAATCAATCTCTGTGAATTTATGAAAAGTCTAACATTTCAAGCTGCTTTGACATATTTGCAACTGTTTCAGAGGCCGAGGAAATATTACTCTAAAACATCCCAATTAGAGTGACCCTTTATAATACTCTTCATGATCCCTTCAGCGTGTTTCTAAACCCCTTCAGTAAACTAAATATATTAAAAATTATTATTTGAGTAACAAGTTTAATTAAACATTAGCATAGTAACTATACGAAGCACTAGTATGTTAAAAATAATATTTTTTGCGTTAAATCCATATCTATCAAAGAGGATATATTTGTATGTTTGAAGTTTATGCGCTCTAACGCCGTTGGACGATTTGCTATGAAAAGTGGTACACTTAAGTAAAATTTCTTGGAAAAGGTTAATGGATAATCAATTTTGTTGTAGCTCAATTGGGTTTCTCCCTAGAAACCCAAAAAAGATCCCATACTATGGAACCAGAACTTACATTATAGCTATTTTCTCTTCAAGAGGTGATTGATTTACTATATCTGTTCGTTGAAGATATACTCCACAGATTGAAGCATTTGTTTACGTTTTTATATTTTTTACATTTTGGTTTTAAGGTTATGCGAGTGACTAAACAGTTCGCATTTTTAACTGTGCGTGTCTTGTGCATTTTTCTACTGTGTTTATTTTAGTTGGTATGAAATTTTCCCTACACCACCATTAACTGTATTCTAATTACTAAGGACTTAAGTTGACATGTTCCTTTGATAGGACCGTTAATCAATATCCGCAAAACCATCCTCATAATCAACCAATTTCGTGATTCAGAGGCAATATTGTGGTTCGGATCCCACATTAAACTGTAGGTCCCTTAGACGCCAATGGCTGTTGGGCTATTATTTAACAGTCCTATCTAAGGAACTTTACTTTCTTTTCAGTAAACTGTATCAAATAAATGTAACCTTATTTGTAAGTTAAAGCGCTATAATGAGTGCAATCGTGAAATCACAAGGCTAATTGGTTCTTGAAATAACAGTTGAACGTAGTAAATCAAACATGGATTTGCTACATCGAGAGGCAATCAGCAGACAATAGGTAGATATTAGCACTAAAGTAGTTTTGAAGGGTGGATTACATAAAGTTTTAAACAGAAATACCCCACACCTTTTACATGGTTTTCTCTCCTATTCCGTTGGTGTCAGTTCATACTTTTACCCCCCTCTTTTTTCTCCCCTTATACATAGTATATGGAGAAAGTATTGTTTTCGTCAAAATTTTCAAATTTGAGTTGAGGGTGGATATATCCGTTTTGGGATCCCATGAATCCAAAAAAGTGGGTTTTTGACGTGATGTCTGTCCGTCCGTGTGTCTGTGTGTATGTGTCTGGATGTGTGCAGTGCCACAGCCTACCCCATTGGTCCGATTTGGATGAAATTTGGCATGTATATATATAGTCACCGTATCTCCAGGCGTTTTTTAATTTTTTTGAATTTTTGATTTTTAAGGGTAGTTGACCCCCTAAAAACCCTTAAAAACCGTGAAAAATCCAATTTTCTCAAAAACTGCTCTAACGATTTGGATTAAAATTTGATAATTTATAGTGCACAGAGTACTAAATGATTTTCCACCACCCGCACATCTGTAAAAATGACGGTTCAAAAGTTATGGGCTTTTAAATGTCAAAAAATCTAATTTTTAAGTTTTCAACAAAAACAATAAAAGTAAAGTATAACTTGACTGGTACTATTGAAACCAGCTTAAAAACCTAAACAAATTAGTATTTTGAATTATTTGTCTACGACTAACGGTTCCAGAGAAAAGTTAATTTTACTTTCCACGATAAACGCAGTACGTTGTCTGAAAGCGCCCAATGTTATTCTTATGGAGAATATAAAAAAATCAATTTCTTCCTTACTTTCCAACCGTTTTCTATGAAACTTGGTATGAAGTGTAAGGTCAAATCACCGAATAAATCCAGCTCAAAAAAGGTTGGTATTACCGAGGGGGGGAAACCCCCCCCCTCGGTACAATTTGAACAATAAATTATTAACTGATATTTAGAATAACTTTGTAGAACATGATAGTTTTACTACAGATTTTTTTTTAAATTTACTTAAGGGAGAAAGTATGTGTCAGTCCACTGGTACCGTTTATTTTTGTATTTCCTAAAAAGTGTCACCTTTATTTAAAACAGTATAATACACGAGTACATAATGTAACATCTTTATTCATCGAACGTTCGTTAATTTGTATATATCAACTAAGTTTGAGTTACATCGTTCAGAATAAAATAACACCCCGTCCATGAAAAACTGGATCTACGCCACTGATTCTGTTAAATACTTATTGGAAAAATTTCTCATTTAAAATTTGTATTTTTTTAATTTTGTCATACGTTTGATCATCTTTACTGTTGTACAACCTACAGCTATTTCACAGAAAGTAGTGTAAATAAACTATTCATTACTTGCAGATCAAATTCTACAAACATTAAACTTATTGATATATTACTAAATAAATATATTTTATTTTCAAATTAGAATTTACTTTTAATAAATAGTATCAGTGGACTGACACATACCTTAAAAACTCATAACATAACCTTAAATAACCTATCATGTTCTTTAAATTTATCTAATATCATTTAAAAATTATTGTTTCAAAAATAATCATCCAATTTCTGAAACTAACAAAAAAAGAGAAAGCAAGTTAAATAATTGTTAGACTTTTTAGGGGGGCATAGCCCCCTCCATCCTCCAAACATTTTCAACTGAATTTTGTTGCGTGATGTGCCCATACACTGCACACCAGGTTTCATGGAAAACGAATGAGGAATAAGGGAGGATTGATTTTTTAATATTCTACATAAGAATAACATTTGGCGCTCTCAGACAACATAATATCTATATAAATAAAATTAGAGTTGTGTCTATACATTGCTCAGACTTATTAATTTTTAGTTATTTTTAAGTTTCCTGCGTTAGAGAAGCCAAAACAACTCTTATCTCAATTTGTGTCTGACTGTTTGTCTGTGACGCTTCAGGAGGTATTTTACGCCGTCTTCTCCGAAAAAACGGGAGAACTGATAACAATGAAACTTATTTCACACATTCTCTACATTTCAAAGAAGGATTTTAACCGACCCTTAAAAAGTAAATCACGAGCATTTAAAACTCCACTTTTTACGCGATATTAGTCTCATTTTGCTTTCAATTTAACGAACAACCTACTGGTAATAATCAGCTTTATTTGTAGTTTAAAAATGTAATAGAAAGAAAAACCAACAGCTGTTAAATCAATATTAGTTAGTTTATGTTGGTCATTGATTTTAAACCAATTTCGAAATCATAGTGTATTAAAAGTTATTTTAACGTACAAATAATTATAATAACGGTATAAATGTTCTAATCTATTTAATTGTAAAGGAATGCTAAATAATAAAGCTGGGTGATTTATTTTCTTTGTACTGATTTGTTTAGGATTTCAGGTTTATATTTTGGTAATTATCTTTCTTCTTTAAACTAAATCCTACAAACCTTACAAAGGTCGGACTTACTGCTAGTGTTTACTATAAACAACAATTTTAACTTTTCTCTGAAACCGTTAGACGTAGAAAAATAATTCGAAATACTAATCTGTTTAGTTTTTTAACCTGGTTTTAATGGTGATAAATAATTATGCTTTATCTTTATAGTTTTCGTGCAAAACCTTTTTTGACATTTAAAAGTCCTATCTAAAGAACATTACTGGCTTTTCCAGTAACGAGCCACGACAGTAACCGGGAAGGTGGAAATTTTAGTAAAATGTATCAAAGAAATTTAACACAATTCTATGCACTATAAAATACTAAATTGTAATCAAAATCGTTATAGCCATTTTCGAGAGATCTGGATTTTTTGTTTTTAGGGGTTTTAAGTTCACACACTTAGTGAACGAGACTTAAAAATCAAAAAAATTATAAAAACACCTGGAGTCACGGTCAATATAATACTACATAAATACCAAATTTCATCTAATTCGGAGCAACGGGCTAGGCTGTGGCTCTGTACACATCCAGATACATACACAGACAGACATTATGTCTAACCCCACCTTTTTGGATTCAGGGGATTCCAAGAACGTAAAAATTATTGCCAGATTATGAGCGCCTGCCAGACACTTAGTAGATTATTCCAGTCCCAGTGTATTCTTGAATAGAGTAATAAAATAATGATGATCGTTTAGGTGATCTTGTTAATTCGGAATGATGATAAGGCTGCAGAGCTGTTCCAGATAACGGCAATAACTAGTTTCTGTGTTTGTGCCAAACAGTTTATCATGTTGGTTTGATGGATGACTATGTCCAATCACGGTTTAACATTCGGAAACAAATGCAGATAAGGCGGGAATGCTAAATTCATGAACTTAGTTAGTGTGCTTGCTATGAACTTGCACAGAACACATCACACAGTTGGTACGCAATGTTTGAATAAAATAGTTCAATTTGACATTTATCTACCTTTTTTGCCAAATTTTGGAGTAATTTTTTAATTAAATATGTGTGTTATTGATTTTTAGCTACCCTTCATAAGATTAACATTAGACAACGTACTGTGTTTATAATTTTGAATATCTCAGTCACCGATTGACCTAGAGTCATGATTCAAAATATTAAATTGTGTGTATTTTTGAGCTGAATCCAAAACTGAATTGAAAGCTAGATATTTTCAAAAATTATACATAGATTTAAAACCCCTACAAAACTCCCCCAAAAGTCTAGTTAATGTAGTCCGATTGCGTTGCCCAATAAACTCATCTAAGAAATTACAGAAAGGAACAACTCCACCAAATTTTGTAATGATCAGACAATAATTGCAGCCGTTATCGTGTCGACACACACACATACATAACTGGTTATATACCTATACATAAAGTTTTTAATGACCCCAATAACCGTGATCAGGGGGTTGGGTTATACACTTCAATCATCGTCCCAGGCTTAACTGTCACCATGCGGGTCATGTGAATAGCTCACTTTTCTAAAGGGAATTCGCTAACAGGATAAAAAGATGAAAAAGTTAAGAGATAAGGTAAATTTTAAAAAATCATAATATAACGCTTTAACGTTTTTCTTTCTTCTACACCAGCAGTATTGATAACGTCAGTTTTATTGAATAATACAAACCTTTTTGTGGGGTCCAAACTAAGATTGAACATCCCCAGGTTTAAAACCCAACTTTTTGGAAAGTCTGAAACTCCAGAGAGGAACGAACTGTTATCTCTGGAAGGACAAGACAAAAACAATAACACACTAGCAAGGCATCCAAAAATAATACATATTGATTTTTAATTTAATTTTATTTAACTTTTGATTTTAACAATAGTATGTATTGACGTATAATTTGTACAAAATTTCTTAGGATTTTTTAAACAGTCGTAAAAATAAACTACTATCTTTAGAACTTGTTTGAAATTTTGAGGCCTGGGTGCTCCCGTGGATAAAATAACATGTAGTTTGTTCCTGTGTATTCATTTTCGAAACAATTAAACGATTACAAATAATTATATACAAAACATTTACATATTACTTTATATGTCATTGAACGTTGTATTTATAAAAATATACCGGTAACTCTAAATAAGTCCTGTAAAGCTAAACACAAAAGCATTTTTCAGAACGATTCCAGTCCTTTCGTTCGTTCTCTTAAAAGGTTTTACGACTACGCAATGCATATTGTACATCCACAAACAAAAGGGGCTCATAAACTTAGTTTACAGCACTCTTTTATCGCTACAGTTGTATAAACTTTATTTAAAATCCAAGATGCAGAGGAAACTAACTGTCCACATAGAATTAGGCCTATCTAACAGCCTCCATTACAGAATTTTCACCAAACAAACAAATATAACTAAATTAAAATATTGTATGTAGTAAATATATTTAAAAATAATGAAATATTTAACATATATAATATTTCAACATTTTTATTATTAATTTTTTGTTAGATAAAACTGACCACTGTCGGTCTTCTCTCTCCTTGAATAACTGAATGATTTAAGTATATTGATTGTAGTTTTGAAATGAGGTAAATATTTCTTAATAATAAATATTTAACGTCAATGTAGTTAAAAAAACTATTAATGGTCTGTATATATCTTTAATTTTACAATAGTGTCCAACAGTTAGCTGGCTGGCTCATAATTTAAAAATCCTGTACTTTGGATTATTTTTTGCAAAATTCACTGAATGTTTAGTTACCAATATATGTAACAAATAAATGGCATGCTCGGATAATCGAGAGTTTACTGTACATGATTTTGATGAAGTGAAAAACAAGTCCTTACATACAGTACTGAACATTTAAAAGTAGTCTTACCGGTGTTTTTTTTTTCTAAATAAAGTATGGTACTAAGAGTTTTTGTATATTTTATAACATTTACAGTAAATGATGCATCGTTGTGTGTGTCAATACATGACGGTATAAATTTCCTGTCTGCGTAAAAGATTTTTCACAAGTCGGACACTTATGTGGGCGTTCACCGTTGTGTATTCTCATATGTTTTTTTAGACTACTGGCTGTTGAAACACATTTTCCACATGTCACACACTTAAATGGGCGCTCACCAGTATGTATATATGAGTGTCTTCTTAGTTGGCCCACTCGTAAAAAAGATTTTTCACACGTTGTGCATTTATATGGCCGAACACCACTATGTATCTTCATATGGCATTTCAGAATAATGGCTGTGGTAAAACATTTTCCACATGTCATACACATATGGGGACGCTCATCAGTATGTACATATAAGTGTCTTCTTAGGTCAGCATCACGTAAAAAAAATTTTCCACATGTCGGACATTCGTAAGTGCGTTCACCTTTGTGTATCTCCATATGCTTTCTTAGACCACTGGCCGTAGTCAAACATTTTCCACACGTCTCACATTTATGAGGGCTCTCACCAGTATGTATGTACGAATGTATTTTTAAATCAATTTCACGTAAAAAACATTTTTCACACGTAGAACATTTAAACGAGCGCACACCACTATGTAAATTCATATGGTTTTTAAGGATACCAGCCGTTGTAAAACATTTTCCGCATGTCATACATTTATGAGGGCGCACACCAGTGTGTTTAAACATATGTGTCTTTAGTTTAGATTTAGATGAATAACCTTTTCCGCACGTCACACACTTATAAGGGCGTTCACCGGTATGTGAACACATATGTATTTTTAGATCGGTTGTAGTTGCACAACATTTATCACACTCTGAACATTGATGACACTTGCTGGTGTGCAACGACCTTTTGCACACAGACATTGGCGAAGGCTTTTAAATGACGAGTGTATTATAAGAGGACTTTTAAAGCTTATCACATTTGTTAAATAAGGCTAAATAGAAGCTAAGTTGCTCAGTGATTCATTTCAGTAATTATTGACATTGTTCGAAGAATATTCTACAGAGTATAACATCAACTATTAATGTTTTCCTTCAGTTTGGTACCAAAGCAATTATTACACCAATCTGTTCCACATAATGTTTTTTATGTTTTAAGTTGTTTTTCACAATCTATATCAAAAATAATTTTCATCTATAGTTGATCCATATAAACAAAACTATAAAAAAATCTATTTTGAATATTATGGCAACACTATTTTTTCAACCGAGACTGAATACTATTTTAATGTTTTGTACCTATATTCTTCTTTCAGATTTTCTTGCCTCTGCAAAAAACTATTTTGGCCGCAACTTTGCCCTGAAAAGATAAAATTGCTAAATATTTTTAAATGTTACATGAAAACACTCAACACAGCAAAATAACACACTTTATACAGGAAAAATATGTTGTTACGCTTAGGCCTATAGATTCAGATAGCGTTCTAGTTTGTCGGGAGGGGGGCAGTAAGATTATCTCGCCGTTATAAAACAACATGGATATACTAGAAAATATGAGCGAGAAAAGTAAATAGTTAGAATCCCCTATTTGATCACATTGATTAAATGTATTTTATCAAAGTATTAATTTTTGCTTTTACTTTATTTACGACAGATTTATTTTATTGTACTTAATTTAGTACTGTACAGTATAGTTTTTGGTTGTAAGAAAACAATTTAATGTTCATTTCATGAACTTAATTATTTTACTCGTACTGTACCGTACTATAAATAATTTATATTTATAGCATGGTAAATTGCTCTTTTTACAGTTCCTGCAATAGGCTACATTATTGTTAATACAGTACAGTATTGCTATTGCAAAACACAATCCATTAGCAGACTGTAATCTATTACAATTAGGTTTACCTTGTTTTAGATGCTATGTTTGTAGTGAGCATTTCGACAAAACTGATTGCCTGCCGTAACAGAAAAATTTACAATTATTGCTTGGCTTCCGACAGTCTGGATTTTCGTAATCCGGACCGGACGTCCGCCACATGAGCGGATGAGTGAGAGTCTACTGTAGTATAAATATGAATCAGTGTTTTGGATTATAAATATAAACGTAATAGCTCTAATATATAAATATATATATACGAAAATAAACAAATAAATAAAGAAAAGTCTTTCCAGAACGTTTGTGGTAATTGTAGGAACTACCATGCCTAATCCCCAGGCTATCCTGCCGAAACACCAATTTATTTTAATAGTAAAACAATTTATATCACAACTAGCTCTGTCAAACTAATTAAAGGCCTACTGGAGTACTACTAATTAATGATTTTAAATATCAGTTATAGGTAACATCGTGTTAATATTAATATCGAGCCCTGAGCATGTATGATAAAAATAAGGCCAAACTACCATTGGTTCAAATGTCTTAACTCTTCTCGCAACGATACAAAATTTGTGGAAAGTAAGAAAATCACTAAGTATGGCTGAACGAACATAGCTGGAAAATATGTCTGTAGCCCCTATGGCTTAGTTGTTAAAAAAAATTAAATTATTCATTGGCAAGAAAATAATTGTATTTTCTTCCCTATGGGATATAGGTTTTATATCATGGTTAGGTCTATGTCTAAAGCGAATTTTTTCAGTTCCACTTAACATGAAACAGCTGTCTTTATAACCAAATGACCTCACCGTTTCAAATTTTGGTCTGACGGATTGCCAATATTCACCCAGAGCTGACATATCCATGTCAAAATGATTACGAATATGTCTGATTTTTTCAATCCAGTTTAAAACCATATATTTTAATCCAATAGGTCTTATGGTTTGTGCTCTTGCACTTTGTGATTCAATCTGATTTCCCTTCGACCTTTCACATTTGTTCACGTTGTTCATCCGGCCCTAAACTCTAAACTTATAGGGTGATTAGAAGTGATGAACTATCAAAAATGATTAGTGGGGCTCAATTAAAATATTAATAGTCTAGATTTAACTAGGGCCAACAACATTTCGTACAGCTAATTAAATGATAAAAAACAATGTATGTAAAAAACAGTTTTTAGGTTAGAAAAAATCATAAGATATACTATGCAAACTTCAAAATTTCAATTTGTTCTGTGTTTCTCATTTCTATTTCCTAAGCAGTGGTTTTCAATCAACTGTACAGACCATGTTCATGCATTGTATGAATGTTTTGAACAATAAATCATTTCATTTGAATTTCAAAAATACAAAAGAAGTAGATGAGCGATTTCAAAATAATTGGCGGGTATCATTACCTCAAAATAAGTGTACAAGTAGATACATCAGAAGTAACTGTGAACAGTTAACTATGGTGGCGGGTCCTGGAAGGGCATTCCATTCTCGGAAACCAGTGACACAAAAATATTAATTGTACATTACTGTACTATGGAGTAGGAACAAACCTTTCCAGTTTCCTTCTCCAGAGCCTCTGCCAGTAATGTCTTTTAGACAAATGAAACTTTGTCCCAGATACATTGTAAGTTTAGAATAACTTGCTATATGCATCATCGTTAACAATTATATGTCCTAGCTTCATATAGTTTCAAACATTTTAAATAGGGTATAATGTCGTCATCAGATCTCAAAATCATAATGAATCTAACGTGATAATTTGTAGCTCTTTGTAGGCTAAAATAAAATATCCCTTATTCAACAGACACATAAAAGACCAGTAAAATAATGTATGGCAAATGACATTGTTTGGCAATTTTAAGGTAGATTTTGCATCCTATACATTGAACACATAATCCAATGACAAATCAACCTGATTTTGAAATCAATCAATCCTACCGTTGCTTCAAAGATGATTATATGTCAGAATCCGAAAATGATGTGTATTAGGCCTATCCCTACCAAGATCGAAACTAAGATTTTTTTATGAAGAATTTTCAAGCGAAAAATGTTAGTGTATATTATATATTATCTCAATTTTCATTTACCCAACATATTATGGTCTTTAACAATAGTACAGTTCTGATAAATTACCTGTTAGTATACAACACTGGCGCATGTAAGTTTCACGTAGGCCTATGTTACAACGCCAACTCAAAGGAAGTACTGACTGAAAGATGAGTTTCCAAAATATTAAAGATTAGGCTCACTATGATGCATTGTTTTCACAACACATTCAAATACGGTAAGAACTTATTAACGTTTTCAATTATGTTTTATGTGTACTCTAACCTTCAATTTTCAATATCGTTCAATATTGGAATTTGGAACGTAGAGATTTGATAACAGGCACTGGGAAAACATTAGACAGTACTGCCACCAAGCCAGAGCTAAATGTATAGCCTATATATATATATTATTTTGTCATAGTATATTACTTACATTGAGATTGTATGAATAAAAATATTTAGTTTACGTTTTTCAATGAACAAAAACATCATATTTTAAACATTTTATTATATGTACATAGGTGTATATGTTTTGTTCGTAGATTTATATGCTTTATATTAAGTTGAGAATTTGTTGACTAGGGACGTCCCGTAGTCCATACTCGTGATCGTGATTTCATGTCCACATCATTAAATATTTCATCCTTAGTGGACTTCCTTATACTTTATAATAAGAGAATAATTTGTTGTCCAGATCCCACCTTAAACTGCCGGTCCCGCCTGGCACTTTTAATCCGTAACAAGACTATAAAAGTCGCGCCACAATCATCTTACACTAAGATCTCATTTATACTTGATTTAGCTTAAGATATCTAGCTGGGTAATTTGCCATTTCAAAAGGTAACATTAGGTAATTAATAAAAGATCATTATCTGTATATCGTGTCTCGTCTTCCTTATACCAACATACCGATACCGGTAGCTATTTATTTATACAATTACATTGTGCAACTACGCAACTAAGGTACCACACGTGTTTTAAACTTGTGTGATGATGAGGAATTCATTAGATTACTCTTCACTTATATTCAAGATAAAATGCCCATCATGGATAGTATTCTCAAGTATAAGTATAATGTGAAGGTGAAGATTAGAGTAAAACACGTCAACCATAGGAGAGAAAAAAGGGTTGATTAAATGAGATTTTATTTTATTTTTTGAGATTAGTAACTTTTGAGAATTCAATCAGTGTTACAAATATTTAAATTTTTAATCTGTATATAAAATACAAGTTTTGTCTACTCTTGGAATAAGGTTATTTCAAATTATTTTTTTACATTTTATATCCCGGAAAAGCCAAGATGGGTCTTATCTCAAATTTTGTTTGTCTATCTTCCTTTTAACGCTAAAGAATAAGGTACTGTTTTTGTTGCGATTCTTGGTAAAAAGCATCCACTGTGTTATAAAATCTCACACTATTCTATATATATTTTGCTGAAGGGTTTTGTTTACTTTAAACAGATCGGCCGTATAATTCGAAAATAAAAAAACAATCTCTCAAAACCCCCAGTTTTAGACGAGATCAGACCTTTTTAGTTTTATAGGGCATGTTTAATAAAGGTTATGTAATAAAGACATGATCATCATCTGTAAAATGAAACGTTAAAGTAAACCACACGAAAGATGAGAGTCAATGTGGTGTTGCCAAATCGCCCTGCTCTAATATAGCATATGGCGCTATTTCAACTGGTAAGCTAATGAAAAATTGCAACACTGCTGGGCAAGAGGGGGTGATGGAGAATCTAGGGGTCTTAGAACAGTTATTAAAATAGAAACTTTACATTCATTAATAATGTTATTTGCCCTAAAATAATGTTCTAACCACATTACGTAAGATGCAATTGACTCTTCTTGAGGGAAAAATTCTCCTATCCGTCCGTAGATTAATCCGCCTCGAGCTGTTAGCATATTTGAACACTAATAATGACGACTAATAAAAACGTACACTATTTTAGTCGCACTCGGAACGAGGTCCTTCAATTGACTTCACTTGACTGCGCCAAAGGGTCTATTCTAATTTAACTTCTTAGAGTAAATCAACGTTTTACTATGAGACTGCTTTTATTTATACAATAGCTAACCCGACGAACTTCGTAACGCCTAACAGTAAATACATATTAACTTTAAGATTGATCACCATGTTCTAAAGTCAAATAGAATTACAGCTTCGTTGTGAAAGATTTTATATTCTGGGTCGTGGTATAGTTAATAACAATACTGAAACTATATAACATATTCAAATCAAAGATCATTAAAAATATGTCCAGACGTTTTCGAGTTATAAATATTGTAACTAACATGACTTTTATTTAATAAATTTAGATGTCATTTTTAACTATGGCTTTTATTAACATATGGCATTTAATTGGACACAAAATAAAAATAGGTACATAAACCCCCATAACTGTAAAGTATCAACGTGGCGAGTAAAACTGTTCATTATGTGCAGTATTTATTTACTTTATAGTTTTAAATTGACGATTGATACAGAAGGCATTAAATAACAATAATGAAATTGATGATGGAGAGTAAACCAACAGCTGGTAGCTTTAGAAATAAAATGTTTTGATTGTAGAAAATTTGTAAACAAACTAATTCCCCATAAGGATAACATTAGAAATTTAAAAGTCATAAAATGTAAACTTATGGAAACTGAATGTGCCTAAAGCATAGTCGGAGCAGAGATGAATCCAAAATCATTAAAATCGGTCCAGCCGTTCTGGAGTTATAAGTGTTGTAACTAATACGACTTTGTTTTATATTTTTATTTTTAGGAATTTAAGGAAACGGAAGCCAAACATAATAAGTAAACAACGTGGTTGCTATGCAACATTAAGAACAGCTGATAGTGTATAATTGAAGTATTCTATAGTAAACAATTAAATGTATGTGATAAATGATCAAGTACAACGTGTATAATTTACGGGGTCGTCGGAAGTAGGGAAATGGATGAATACAACATGATCAAAAGAACTTGGACGTCGTGAAACCAACCTTCTAAAATATTTAACTGTAATAAACCCTCCAACTTTACAAATGATGCACCTCCTTTCTAGCGCGAAGGGAGGTTTTGTTAAATCTTTACAGTCGTAATGTTTAGAAGTTTTAATTACGTGACTATACACAATTAATCATAAAACTATTCAAAAATCCAATTTTGTAAGAAACAAATCCAAAATACAGTCTAATGTGACAGTATTTGTCTCCAAATTACTGCGGAAGTACAGATTAGATTATTGAAATGGCGACCATACCACAAGGTAGGTATTTTAAGCCAAGTATGAATGAGAGTTGATTGTAGGATGATTGTGGCGCGATCTTGTAGTCTTGTTACTGACTAAGGCTGACATGTTCCTTAGACAGGACTGTTAATTAATAGCCCAACAGCCGATGGCATCTAAGGGACCTACTGTTTAACGTGGAATCCGAACCACGGCCTCTGAATTACGAATTGGTCTAATTATGAGGATGGTCTTTGCGGATTACCGTAGTATTCAATAGTGCGGACGTTAATGCACACGAGAGAACACTACACCCACCGACCATCGCTCACAACTATCCACAATTCGTGACCTCCAAGTAGCTGGATTACAGGATGACGCCACCATCCCAGTCTAACAGGGGTTCAGTTAGTCCTCATCAGTTCGAGTATGTTGTAATTTGATCACATTGAAGTTAAGATAATTACTTCACCTTTGATTTAAAACATCAACCATATTTTCAATGTGCCCAGTAATGCGATGTAATTTAGTTGTGATGAAGATGAAAATTCTTATAAGGGGTGATATGAATTTGCTCATTAGTGTACTTGAACGATTTTTAAGTTTGTATACGTTGAACAAAGTGCAGTGTGATATTTAATTCTATTTTTATTTTCTACTAATTATTTTATACTAAATAAATTGGTTATTTTTTCACAAATTTAAATAAGTATTTTAATGTCTAACAACTTATTTACAAAAGTTTCAAAATCATCAAGAACTGTATTTATATTGCTTTGATATAAATACATTATTAAATTATTGTAAATATTTATATTATCTCTATATATAAAATTGAATGTATGTATGTCTGTATGTCCGTATGTCCTTTATGCGTTGCCAAACTACTCATCCGATCGCCATGAAATTTTAGGAAGTTGCTCTATATGTGTCCGGGAAGGTTTTAGTGAAAAAATATTTTCGAAAACCCCATAGGTTTCCATTTTATGGCGTTTTAAATTTCTATTGTTAACCTTATGGAGAGTAAGTTTGTTTACAAAATGTCTACAATGAAAACATTTGATTTCTTAGCTACAGCTGATTGGTTTACTTTCCATTAGCAATATGCTTTACTATCTAATGCCATCTGAATCATTCATTAATGTTAAACTGTGAAGTAAATGTGTACTGTAAAAAATGAACAGCTTTATTCACCACGTTAATAGTTTACGGTTTTGGGGGATTATGTATTTATATTTTTATTTTCTGTCTGATTAAAGTCACGTGTTTATATGACAATTACAATGTTTATATTATTACGTTTATTATAATAATCAGCTGTTGTATATATTTCCTATAAAAGCCGTATTACAGTTAGGTTTCGTTTGGGTTTGGATTGGATTTGAAAATTGTGAATTAGTCCACTCAGATTTATTTGTTTTATGGGAATGTTATTAAAATGTTTTATCGTTTCAGTATTGTTATTCACCATGCAGCGACCCAGAATATATAACCTTTCACAATGAAGCCGTATTGCTATTCGACTTCAGAACATGGCCAATCTTAAAGTTAACATGTGTTTACTGTGAGGCGTTACGAAGTTCGCCGGGTCAGCTAGTTTACAATATAAATAAAGTCCCCTCATTCGTAATATCTGAAATAATACAGCCTACTATCTAAAATGTCATTTTGCACGATTGTATTATTATATTACTGAAAATGTCAGGGACGATGGCGTGTCCTGTAATCCAGCTACTAGGAGGTCACGAATTGTGGATAGTTATAAGCGCTGATCGGTGGATAAGATATTCCTTCCCTATTGTGGATTATCGCTCGTACTATTGAATAGGATACTTCATCCGCAAAGACCATACTTATAACTAGACCAGATCGCAATATGAAGAGAAATCCAAATTATGATTCAGACCCCACGTTAAACTATAGGTCCATTAGATTGCCATTGACTCTTGGGGTAATAAAATAGCACAATAGTTAATAACGATCCTGTCTAAATAACATGTCAAACTTGACAATAAGACTACAAGATCGTGCCACAATAATCTCACATTCCTTTCTCAGCCATGCTTGGTTTGGCTTAAACCCTTAAAGCGCTACTGAAAATCACTAACCCTGCTTATTCAGTGTAAAAAATCAATATTACTGTCCCAATGTTTTTTTCGGATTTATGTAGCTTGAATATAGTATAAAACAAAAATTTGCTTCATTTTTGTCTATTAAAGGTTTTTTTTATTTTTAGGTAGGTAATAAAAAAACATTTTTTCGTCTGAATGAGCTATTTCAGTAAATAAGAATTAGTTAATAAATCATATTCAAGAAAAACATTCACACAATATACACTATTTACTGCTAAA
This sequence comes from Nephotettix cincticeps, assembly GCA_023375725.1. Lineage (NCBI taxonomy): Eukaryota > Metazoa > Arthropoda > Insecta > Hemiptera > Cicadellidae > Nephotettix > Nephotettix cincticeps. The sequence goes on from CM041786.1 coordinate 143,900,110, forward strand.
ACACAATGAAAATAAATAAATATCGATAAAAATGTCAATAAATAATGTCAGCGAAAGTGGAAACCGATGGCCGTAGTGACTTGCGAGTTTTCTCGTCATAAGCAGTACGGGAGCGCAAGAATATGGGCCAAAGTCGCCTAGCAACTAATTTCAGTCACTAAATAATTCAACAAAGCCGCCATATTGGTTTTGTGAATGCATAGAGGCTAAAGCAACATAACCATGCACCTATCGGTTGTTTCGTGAACCTTTCGCGCAGTAAATGTGGCAAAATTATTGATCGCGAATAAACTCGTTAACCGCGCCGTGCAAACTTCTGTTCTGCGAGAAATGTCGTAAGCCACCTGGTAAGGGTTAAATTACTTACCTAACCAGTTAATCATTTCAGGAGGGTAAAAAGGTAATAGTACTGTAACATTATATCATCTCGAACAATATGCATGCAAAGATATATTCATTCATCACTAACTGTAATCCACTAACGTTAAATTAAGGTATTATTAGGATGACCGAGCAAAAATGTTGCAAAACAGGATTCTTATTTAATCTCTCTAAGCGTTTAATCCTTTTAGGGCGGAGAAAAATTATCTCTTAAGCTCGACGGTCTTTTCTTATTTACCTACTGCGTTGGCTTAGAATGCAATTAGTTAAATCGAGTTTAAAAAAAGTTGTCTTAATATAAATGTGTTAACTTATGAGAAATAATTCACAAATTCAAAACCTTTCAACTTATCAAAATACCAGTCATGTTTTCAGGACCCTATTAAGCTATGGCACTATTACAAAAATTCGCAATTTCTTTGTATTTTATTTTGTATGTCCCATGGTGTTTGACTCGTTGAGATTTGAAAAAATTAAATATCCGTCATTTTGAAATGGTAAAATGTAGAAATTTGAACTATGCACAAAAATAGTTCCTGTTAGTACTCATGCACGTACCAATTTTGAAGTTTATACTTCAAGTAGTTCCAAATAAGTTATACATAAAGTTATGTATAAAATACTTACACACCAACAGACGGAAAATGGAGCAAGATAGGCCATATATTCACAGGGCCCTTTTTGTTTGTTTTGACCTCAGGTGCAATATCACAATATTTTTCAGTGTGTTTTAGATACACCCTGTATACCAATGGCGTTTAAAAAATTGGAGTAGAGTAATGGCAAAATGTTAGTTAGTTAGCTACTTAAATGGCGACCAACCAAGATAAAAGCCTTGTATATATGAGGACGGATTAGATTAGATTAGATCATATTATTGAAACGGAGACCATACCACAAGGTAGGTATAAGCCAAGTATGAACTTGGACTAAGGGACCTATAATTTAACGTAGGTTTTTAATAATTTAATGTGCAGTTCGAACCACTGCCTCTGAATTACAAACTGGTCTAATTATGAAGATGGTCTTTGCGGATTAACGTAGTATTTAATAGTGTGGACGTTTATCCACACAAGAGAACACTACATCCAACGACCATGGCTCATATCTATCCACAATTCGTGACCTCCAAGTAGCTGAATTACAGGACACGCCACCGTCCCAGACATAAACAATAGAGTAATCTGATTTATGACTATTCCAAACTTGTAGTAATTTCAATAGTTTTGATCATTTGTTAATGTATCACCCCATACTATAACCAAGGACAAATAAGCTCATCAGAAAGAAATCCCGCTAGTGTTTATACATTTTATTACGAGATCGCGTGACAATCATCCTAAACTCATTTCTCATTCATACTTGGCTTAAAATACCTACCTGGGTAGGTTTCCATTTCAGTTAAAATTATCTATAATGTTATAAAGAAGAGGCGGTGTCTGTATGTTTGTTTGTGTGTTTGTTTGTTGTGCCAAGTAAACGCGAAAAATACTGAACCGACCGGTTTGAAATTTTACACAAAGGTAGATCTTAAACTCATGCAACACATAGGCATACTCATTTCCTTAAAATCCTCTCGGGCTACGCCCTGTGTACGTCCTAAGTTTCAATGTTTACATTTTTAGAGAATGAAAACATCAAATTACTTGAATGTCAACAGTTGTGAACACTAATATTTGACAGTTCGGAAAGAAGAAGAAGAAAGAGCTGCCGTGACCGTCCTAGGTTTCAATGTTTACATTTTCTAATGACAACATCCGTTTGCACTATATTTTGACAGTTCGGGAAGAAGAAGAAATAAAGTTGATTTTTCAGATAAACTGCTGGATCGAAATTAGTGAATTATTTGAAATAGTGGAATGGAAGATTTTAAGTTTTTTTCCGACGACTGTCTCTATTACATTAATCCTTATCCTCTCCCAATATTTGACAGATGTTACTTTGAAATGTTGTAGACATTCGTGTTTTGTCATTTTGTAAACAATGAAGAATTAATTAACAATAACTTAAATGTATCAGTAGAGCTTACACCTTTCAGCCTTTTTAACCCGTGCGAAGAACGGGTACTTTGGTTAGTAATGTATGAAGTATCGAGACAGTCTGAACATTATAGTAATTCGTTTGGTAAAAACCAACTACTTTTTAACAGTTGTATAGTTTTACATTTCAATCTTTTAAATAATTTATACATCTTTAGTGAACACAATTCAAAAGATATTTAAAAAAATATTTAAACTCCACCGACTTTCTCAATAATTACAAAAATTCATAAACTTTTAATTATTCAAATTAATTTTTAATACTAGTTCGCAGATCGTTGGTAGTTATTATCAGCCTTTCATAACTCAAAATTAAGAATTCGTACAACTTGAATAAGCTGTAAGACGAATCAGAAACTTTTAGCAAAGTTTGTACTTCACAAAAGGTTGCGGTGCCCCACAAGGGGAACTCTTTGACTAGCGGGATTATTTATCTCATTTCACACCACCCAGTTTTCAAAGAGTCGATTAAATCGCGAATTACATAACATTTTGTTAAAACTCTCAAATCATTTTTATTAATTAGCTTTTTTACGAAAACTATACTTTCGTCATTTACTATGTTTAAGGAGAGAAAGTAATTACAACAAAACCTTAGTCACAGTATTTGAACATTTTAGCGATTATAAACTACAAATTAAATATGTTAATTAAACATCACAAATTGATTCAATTTCTGTGTCTGTCGTTTACAAATAAATTATTGAAAACGAATGAATCTTGTTGAAATGTATTTGACTAATATAGTATATTATTCGATTATATGAATCTATTAAGATAATGTATAACATAATGTTTCAGCATCTAGTCAAAAAAGTATCAACGAAACTAAACTTTTTGTCAAGTTTTAATTTCACGGCTCGGTAATAATGTAGTCTAACTTAACATGAAACAGGACCTCCGACGTCTTAAGGTAAAGGATCTTTTGAACATCCTTTAACTTACATTTCAAAATTACACCGCAGTTAGTCGAGGTCATTTATGTTACCTTTTTAAATGCCTTGTTAACTACTTTTAATTATTATAGTTATAACTATTATAATTAGTTATACGTTAAAATAACTTTTTAATATACAGTAGTATGATTTCGAAATGAGTTTAAAATCAATGAACAGAACAATATAAACTAACTAATATTGATTTGACAGCTTTTTGTTTTTATTTCTATTAAATCTTTAAACTACAAAGACAGCTGATTATTACCAGTAGGTTATTCATTGAAAACTAGATCAAAATGCGAGTAATATCGCGTAAAAGTGGGTTTTTAAATGCTCATTATTTACTTTTCAAGCGGAGGCAGGCGATTTCAAGCATTTATAAACCTTCTCTGGAATGTAGAGAATACGTGAAATAAGTTTCATTGTTATCATTTCTCCCGTTTTTTTGGAGAAGACGGCGTAAAATGCCACCTGGAGCGTCACAGACAAACAGACAAAAATTAAGATAAGACTGGTTTCGGCTTCTCTAACACACGAAAAGTAAAAATAACTGAAAAATAAATAATTCTGAGCAATGTACAGACAAAACTCTAATTTTATTTATATAGCTTATATATTATAAATTTGTAGGAAACGACATAAAAATAAACGAATTTTAATTACATTGTTGGACAAACTGAAAAATAATATATGTATTCATTCTACAAAGATTCCTTGAAAAATTAAAAACACTGTTAATAAACTATATTATAAAATATATACAAAACTATTTTAACATTGTGTTAATGAGTTCCACTAAGACCCGCCGATTAAATAAATCCATCAGTGAGAAATTAATTTGTTTATTTGAACAATTTATTTATATTTTTCCATAATACAATGTCTCTCTCCAATTACAACCATTCAAAAGTTGGCAAATAGAAATATTTCCAAATGTTTACTGTAAATAGTTAATCTATGTAAATACAATTAACGTTTTGTTTGTACATTGCTCAGGGTTATTAATTTTTAGTTATTTTTACGTTTGCGTTAGAGAAGCCGAAACAAGTCTTATCTCAATTACTTTTGTCTGTCTGTCTGTGACGCTCCAAGAGGCATTTTACGCTGTCTTCTCCGAAAAACGGGTGAACTGATAACAATGAAACTTATTTCATGCATTCTCTACATTCCAGAGAAGGTTTTTCAATGCTTGAAATTGTCCCTTTGAAAAGTAAATAACGAGCATTAAAAACCCACTTTTTCCGCGATAATAGTCGCATTTTGCTTTCAGTTTTTAATTAATCACCTACTGGTAATAATCAGTTGTCTTTGTAGTTTAATGATTTAAAAGAAAGAAATCAAATAGCTGTAAAATTAAAATCAATATTAGTTCGTTTATATTGGTCATTGATTTTAAACTCATTTCCGAAATTATAGTATATTAAAAAGTTATTGTAACGTATAACTGATTTTAATAATTGTATGAAAATTTTCAAATCCATTCAATTGTTACTTAATGCTAAAGTACCTGATGACCGAGCTTTGCTCGTATAGAATAAGACATGTATTATAAATATTAATTAGAAAAATAAAACACATTTATTACTTAATGAAAATATTTATGTGGTTGAAATAAAACCGATTTAATACATTTAATACACCATAGTTAATTTATATAGCACTGAACAAAAAGTAATGTGCCTGATGGGAATGGAACTTGAGTCAGGCTGCCACCCTTTCTAAAAACAATTAAAATCAACCGAATGAAACACTCATAGACACATTCGATAACTCAAGTATTTTTTTCGATAAATCGAAACTGAGGATTACATGCTATAGGTTTATTTTTGAGTATGTAATTTAGAAAAGTCTGTTTCAATAACAAACCGAATTGTGACGAAACAGAATTTCGGCGCAGAGTAAAATGCAATTGGGACCACTGACCGAGCCATAACAATAACTTTGTTTTAGGGATGGACCTCCCTAAGAGGGAAATCTGATGCTGCATTCTTGCAAATTGAGTTTGTGGGTGAGTTCGGCCGACCGCGTCCACAATTGAGTTTACCCCTGGTTTCAGACGTCGACATTCTCATGTCGATTCCTATTCCATTGTTTCATTCCCTACCAAAAATTCTACGACAAAAAATAACAAATATGCAAGTTTTGTTACAGGTTTAAATATTTCAAACTCTATTTTCCGTCATCTGTTAATATTTTATTCTAAATTGTGTTTTATTATTATTATCATTGTGTTTTACTAAAACATAACTTTCCACTTCACTTAAAAATAATTGTATTTATTTTTGAAACTATCGTATTCTTAAGTTCTTATATGAAATTACTTATAAATAAATTATGACTTTCCTTCCCTCTGAGAAATAGCTTAGACGATGGGTATGTCTAAAGGAAATGTCTTCAAGTCCTTTAAACAGCTGTTATTGTAACCATAATACATTATGTCGCTTCTGATACAATTTTTGCGTGAAGCGAATTGCAAATACACACATCACCCATCTAGAGCTTAGATCAACAACGGTTAACAAATGTAGCCTATTGTATCTAAAATACACATTGAAGTTGTTCGACACTCTTCCTCATTTAAGGAGTTTTTTTAGGGTGAGTTGATATCGAACTTTCGAGATGATAATCCTCTTTGGTTCAGAATAGGCATATAAGTGTTTAAAATGCGGCGGTCTAATCCTGTAAAGCCCCACACGGCGGGCGCTATGAAATAAAATTGCTATGATAGGAAATATGAGGTTAGGAGATTGCACGCCCCTATAGTAGTAGCAATGCGCTGTAAATTTGATATAATAATATTATGAGGAGAGATTGCTTATATACTTTGCCCCTGCACCGTTTCAGTAAAATATTTGGGTTGGCCAACATTTAAGCGTACCGTAAGATATTTATTAAAAACAATTTATTAACAATTAAAACTGTTATTAAAAAATTGAATAACATATGTTATAATACAACTGTACTGTTTTTGTTAAAAATTGAAAATCATTTGTTCTTGCTCTGCATAATAAAAATTCCGTAGATGAGATAATTGAATTGTGTCCACAGTCTTGCCGTACGATTTTTTTTTTTATCAAAAACTTGAAACAAAAAGGGCGTACGATAATTAGTTAAAGATTTCTAGAAAATAGTTTTTTTAAACAACAATGTGTATTTAAATGATTCTAATTTTATTAAAATAATGTTGTTATTGACCCACTCCATATTATATTTATGACAAAATTTAAGTAGTAACATTTAATGTGTTACTCTTGAAATATCACGCTTTCACTTTAACCATATTGCCTCTGAAATAAAATAATGTGAAGGTGATGTTTTATACAATATTGATGTGACAGGAAAGCTTCTGTTTATTTAATATTCTTTCATTTTTTTGTCTGACTATGCTATGCGGCCGATATTTATTATTTCATAAATAACCAATTTTCCATCAATGTACAACCGAGTATTTGAATAAAAAAACTGGTCTATAATGTCAATAAAACCAATGAGCATACCCAACTGAATAGTGAATAGCCAACTGAGTAACTTCTTGACTGAATGGCAATCCGTAACGTTCCGTTCACACAGTATGTTGTGTGAATCCGTAAACCCGCACGGCGAAAAATCCGTACGGTGGGCATTCCGATAATTGAACGATGAATCACATGAGACCTTTCACACTGGCGAGGAATCCGCCGTACGATTTTTTAGCCTTACGATCAAAACTTGAAAACAAAAAGGGGCGTAACGTACGAGGAAAAAATTAGATAAAGATTCTCAAATTATCAAAGTTTTTCTAGTACCAACAGTACTGTTAGTACAGTTTATGCAATGCATCCAATTTTTCTAATTTTATCTTACAAATAATTTGTTATTGCTGACACTCCACCTAGAGCATATTTATTTATGACATATTTAAAGAGTAACATTTAATGTGTTACTCTTGAAATATCAAGTTAGCGCTTTCACTTTAACCATCAACCTTGCCTCTGAAATAAACCACAAAATGTAGAAAGAGTTAAAACTTTTATTATGTCGCTTTTGTATTTCCGACACAAACTCTGGTACTGTATGTGAATATGCACTCATTAATTTTGTCTGACGATGCTATGCAAGCCGATTAGTGTTTTAATGTTCCTCTTTTTCAAAATGTACAACAAAATATATTCTACTATATAAGATACCCAAATTTATTTAGAACGGCAAACGCTTGAGGCCCCGGATACGATACGAGCGGGGAGCGGCGCCGCTCTGACTTCGGGTCTCAGTTGCGTGTAAATTAGTAATCGTAGCCCGGTTACGATAGGTCGCCGTACCTCTAAGCGTCGCCCATGAAACCAAATCCAAACCGATTTTCGCGTACTCACCGCTCAGACATAGTTCACGTTATCTCACCGTACAGTATAACAAGCCGTTCTTCTGGCTTCACTTGATGTTGCAAGTCAGCCATTTTCTTTTCATTCTTCCGTCTTAATCTGCTTAAGATGAAGTCAAACGTTGGGATGGATATAATCGTATATTTGAAGAACCTTCACTGTCTTCCATAAGCTGGCAAATCATATGGTGGTACTCCCCAAACACTCATCTCCTTTGATTTACGGGATGCACCCCCATCGCTTCCGACGTTTCTGACTTCTATGAACTAACCTATTTTTCAACAGAGTATTTTCTGATATCACCAACAGTTGCAATACCGTTACGTCTTTCGGGCCATCCAAATTTGTCTACAACTCCTAAAACGGGGAAAATCCAACGAGCGTTACAAAGTTGTCACTTGTATCGTAGCCACCACCGCCGTTTACGTGTCACGCAGGTTGCCGCTATCTGTTATTTCACTTTCTCCGGCCCTATTTTGATTTTATTGTTCTAGCCACTCCAAGAGACAATCCAGCAGCTACAGCTGAAAGCTAATGCTGTGATTCGTCCAAATGAAGAGCTTTCGCCCGTATGTAAGTTGCTCATACACGTCTGGACGGATGGGGGAAGGTAGGTTTAGTTTGGTATACACTGCTCAACAGTGGAGTCACCGCATAGCCCTCGCAGGAACGGGGGTATTCATAAATAGTTACCACCTGCCACAAAAAAGGGTTGCGCTCGCCGTTCGTATCGAATCCGGGGCCTGACATTGAACAGCTAAGTGATTTCACTCTGAGGGCCGTGACCTTGCCCACAGACAATTATTGGCAATGCCGGCTGATAGGTCAGCTGTATGCGGTCGGCTGCGACTGCGCTAGACAAGCTGTCTGCTTCTGTAGTTCATGTCAAGTGCAATATGATAACATGTGGGTGAAGTAAAGTCTAGTTTACCCTTTTTTATGTTTATATTTAATTTTAATCAACCGGTTGGCTAGGATTTGTGTTATCCAGTGTTAAGTCAATATGTAAGTATACTTCGAGTAAATCTATTTGTACTTTATTTGAGAAGAGCTTATGTTTTACTTTGTAGGTTATGTTTTGTTTACCTATCCCAGCTTTCAGGACTTGTTTACATGTTTACCTATTTTCGCCAGCAACAGTTTTATATCCTAGTATTTTCGGTGCTATAAAAGTGATTAATAGAAGATTTCCATATTTAGTTTTCAAAATCCATTTACCTTGTACTTTAACACATTCATAGGTTGAAATTGAACATGTCTCAAAACAACACAGCCTCAAAATGATTGTTTTTAACCTGTTAATGCAATCTTATGTGCATTTATCATTTAGGTTAAATAAGCCATAGTTTTACATACATTCTTACATACGGCTGGCGTCTTCTCCACAGTCTGGGGAATCGTCAAGATTTAGGCTATATCTGCAGTAGGTACAAAAACAATATATATTGTACAGTAACCTCAAAATCAATACTCTTGTCATTTTTTGTTAGGCCTGCTCTATGTAAAGTTCCTGATTCCAAGTTCAGTTAAGGCGCTGGGATCCCATGACTTCAGGTTGAATACTGGAATAGCATGAGCTATGTTACATCACCTGTCAAATATTGAACTTAAGATTGTTCTCTAGTTATTTAAGGTAGATTTTGAGCATAATAGGCTACTGAGATGATAGTCGGGTGATGTATAGATATTTATATCATTCAGTTCACGACTTTTTTATTTGTGGTTAATTTTATGAGTTATTATTTAGAAACTCATTTGAATTTTTTTAATATGAAAAAGCAAATTAGTGCTAAGTAAATTACGCTTAGTTCTATGATCTGTTGTCTTTAGAGTATAATGTGCAAATTCGGTGGTCCATCATCTGTCATCTATTTTTATTTTTCATTATTGTTGTGATGATATTCTACATAAACCTTTAACATAAAACTTTTATCTCAAGGCGCATCAGCCTTCTTTTGCTTACCCCCTGGTTGGAATCCCAGGATACCTCAAATCTTAACCGTGGCAAACTGCTTGAACCTAACAATCAGCTTCTCCCGTGGCAGGAGTCTACCCCTCTCCATGCTAAGAGTTGTAGGCCTTACCTCACAAAGCCTGCTTTCAAATAGAGCAGGTAATCAGCAGTCTCATTAGACTGCCCACATTTCTTGCAGGCTGGGTGTAATGTGTAGATTGTAATGTGCGCTAGTAGGTTCTCCAAGTATCCATATCCTGTGATAAAACCTAAAATGAGTTTCGAACTACTAAATGTCCTTATCCCGTAGTAAGACCTCCAATGAGTTTTAAACTACGTAATGTAGCCTATTAGGCCGCCTGGTAACCTCAGACAGGAGGAGTTAGATTAGATTAGATTATTGAAATGGCGACCGTACCACAAGGTAGGTATTTTAAACCTAGTATAAATGAGAAACGAGTGTAGGATGATTGTGGCGAGATCTTGTAGTCTTGCTACTGACTAAGGCTGACATGTTCCTTAGACAGAACTGTTAATTAATAGCCCAACAGTCAATGGCATATCTAAGGGACCTACAGTTTAACATGGAATCCGAACCACTGCTTCTGAATTACGAAGTGGTCTAATTATGAGGATGGTCTTTTGCGGATTAAGGTAGTATTCAATTGTGCGGATGATAGTCCACAAAAGAGAACTCTACATCCACCGACCATCACTTATAACTATCCACAATGCTTGACCTACAAGTTGCTGGATTACAGGATGACGCCACAGTCCCTGTTGAGTGATAACCCTAACTCTCAAAAGAGGAAGCTCCAACCATCTTCTGTGATGACTATCACAGTCCATTGTCATGATTTCATGGTCAGCATGTGCACTGTAATGTTATTAACCTTTCCTGGAAATAAAATATTGGAAGAATAAGATGTAGGCCTAGTTGATGTTGCTGTGTAGAAAATGTTTAATGAGTTTTTTATTACTTTACGTGATGAGAATTTATACAATATAAAATAACAAAAAAGCATGAAGTGAAAAAGATTTATTTTTAAGTTAGACAACCAGTTATTGAGTTTCACTGTATTAGCATGTAGGCTAAGCGGTTTAAATAGTCTCTTAAACGATTATTTGTGGCCTAGAAAGCAACCATTTTGTCATTCTAGTTTAATAAGTTGTCATACAAGGTCTTAACGATTTTCAGTTAAGGAAGGAGTTAAGGAAACAAAGTACCTTCTCATACAAAAAGTTAATCAGTGGTTAAGTTTTTTAACTCCAAACCTAATACATTCTTTTTGTTGATTATAGATCCTGTGTTGTCAGTCTGTCTTTATTAGCACTGTCCAGTGTCCACTTTGAACTCTGGCCACTTACCCATAAATTAGCTTAGTTAAAACTGGATAAATAGTGGGTCCATTTATCTCTGGACCATACGATTAGTACAGAGTGGGATCGATCCATAGTGTTTTTCACTATGGTGTCGATGCTTTTATTGTTTTTTTTGTAAATACCACCATAAATATATTTATACGCACTATCCAACCAACCTGACTTATAAGAACTTAAGATTTAAAGAACTTAGAGTGCTTTCTGGGGGCATCTTCCTCTCATTACTGAAAGTGGGGAGATTATGGACCAAACGCTCTATGGACAGAATGAGATCCTCACCTAAATGGTTATAACAGTGCCCGCCCCCGAAATTGGAATCCTGTAAGGGTCGAGTCTGGACTCCATTGAGATTTATTTGGTCTTTAGGCTATTAATTAACGACTCTTCCTATCAACAGGTCGACATTAAGTTGTAGCAAGACCAGAGTTTGGACCGGTCCCCATTAGAACGTTAAAATATGCTGAAAGGCGTAGAAAACCACAAAAATAGGATTCTGTATTGGTCTGTGATATATGTGGTTGGCCAAAGTTAAGGGGAAAGTGGCTGCCTCCCTCTTAACTTGCCAGTATCAGTTTATCAGGAACTGAGATGCTAAAATTATTTAAATGTGCCCTTAATGTTTAAACTCAAAACTTTTTATCCTTTGAGTGCTTCTGACTCCTTGCTGGACTTGAGCTGTATATAGGCGTCTCTAATTGCCAGTTGCTGGTTTAAAAATAACTCTCAAAAATGCTAGTACAGTAACTTAGTTAAATGATAAAGTAATAGTGGTTAGAAATAAATGGTATTAGTGGACTGACACATACTTTCTCTTTTCAATATACAGTATTAAAAAATTATAAATTTAAAATAAACTAACATATTATTTGCAGTTTATTTATATATAGTTTAATAAATTATTGTTTCAAAATTAAACATCAAATTTCTGAAAATAACAATAAGAGAAACTAAGATAAATTAATTGTTTAGAAGAGGGTTGGGGGAAAAACACCCCATCACCTGCTGAATACCGAGCTTTTTTGATTGGGTTTTCTTGGGTGATGTGACCTTACGCTGCTTACCAAGTTTCATGGAAAACGGTTGGGAAATAAGGATCGATTTTTTAGTATTCTTCATTAGAGTAATTTTGGGTGCCCTCAGAAAAAGTACTGTACCATGGTGTACCATGGACGGTAAATATAACTTTTCTCTAGAACCATTAGTCATAGACTTATGATTCAAAATACTAATTTGTTTGGTTTTTAAGCTGGTTTTAATGGGGGGAGTCAAATTATACTTTACCTTAATTGTTTTTGTGGAAAACCTTTTTTACATTTAAAAAGCCCAGAACTTTTGAACCCGCATTTTTACAGACACGTGAATGGAGTCTTATATTTTAATATCTATGCACCACTCAATTTTAATCGAAATTTTTAAATTGAGAAATTTAGATTATTCATCATTTTTAAGGGTTTTTAGGGGTAAATCTTAAAAATAAAAATTCGAAAAAATTAAAAAACTCCTGGAGTTACATTGAATCTGTACATACATACCAAATTTTATATAATTGGACCAACGGGGTAAGCTGTGACCCTGTACACATCCAGACATACACACACGGACAGACAGACATCGCGAGGAAACCCACATTTTTGGATTCAGGGGGCCCAAAACAGATATTTTCACTCTCAACTCAAATTTGTAAATTTCAACAAAAACAATGCTTTCTCCGTATACTACTGTATCATATAAGTGGGAAATTGTAAAAATGAATAAGGAATTTTTCATAGCTAACTATGAGTGCTTTCGTTTTTATTGAAACTTGAAATAAAAATACCTCTATAAATAGCTCTAAATAGAGCTACAGACAGACAGAAATTTTAATAAGACCTATATCTGCTTTCCTGGGTTTTAAAACGTAAAAACAACCAAAAATATCGTAATTCCTAGTTACGTGCACACAATGCTCTAATTTTATTCATATATGCCTGTAATTTAAAATTAATATCTATATTTTAGTAATGGTGTACCTTGTTGTTTTGAAAGGATTAGTTATGAAATTCCTGATCGATTGATAACCTATTGACGATGTTGCATCACTTGATTGTAAAACTTGTCTGCAATGCTGGGGAAGGTAAAGCAATTTGGATAGAAACCCCAGGGTGTCAGATGAGGTGATGTCATCGATGTCTGTGATGATGATGTGAATAAAGCGTTGGGACAATAGTGATTTGTTGATGAAATGCTTGCTTGATATGTATATGTGAAACACTTTCAAACAGATGGTTTATTATGACTTTGATTTATTGGTAGAAGGAGCTTGGTTGGTTAATCTTTAGTTACATTACAGGGTGTCCCATTAGTGAAGTGGCAAACCTTGGGAAAATGTTATATGGGTCGTAATAAATAGAGTATCAAGAGTATATTGTTTTCCATGAAGACTTCATTTACCATATATCCGCCATTTTGTTTTTTCCAAAATAGTGTTGTCTTCAAAAATTTTTTATCGATCTTTATAAAATTCAGTAAATACCTGTATGCTTAAACAAGAGACCTACTGTAGAAATAATATTCAACTTTGTCCAACTAATCATTTCAAAATGGCGGGAAAATGATAAAATAAACAGGACAAATGAACAGGAGTAAATCACTCCTGTTTAACTATCATCTCGATATATAAAATTGAATGTATGTATGTATGTATGTCCTTTATACGTTGCCAAACTGCTCATCCGATCGCCATGAAATTTTAGGAAGTTGCTCTACATGTGTCCGGGAAGGTTTTAGTGAAAAAATATTTTCGAAAACCCCATAAGTTTCCATTTTATGGCGTTTTAAATTTCTAATGTTAACCTTATGGAGAGTAAGTTTGTTTACAAATTGTCTACAATGAAAACATTTGATTTCTTAGCTACAGCTGATTGGTTTACTTTCCATTAGCAATATGCTTTACTATCCAATGCCATCTGAATCATTCATTAATGTTAAACTATGAAGTAAATGTGTACTGTAAGAAATGAACAGATTTATTCACCACGTTAATAGTTTCGGTTTTGGGGGATTATGTATTTATATTTTTATTTTCTGTCTGATTAAAGTCACCTGTTTATATTATTACGTTTATTATAATAATCAGCTGTTGTATATCTTTCCTATAAAAGCTGTATTACAGTTAGGTTTCGTTTGGATTGGATTTGAAAATTGTGAATTAATCCATGCAGATTTATTTGTTTTATGGGAATGTTATTAATATGTTTTATCGTTTCAGTATTGTTATTCACTATGCCACGACTCAGAATATATAACCTTTTACAATGAAGCCGTATTGCTATTCGACTTCAAACATGGCCAATCTTAACATATGTATTTACTGTCAGGCGTTACGAAGTTCGCCCGGTCAGCTAGTAATATTATAAAAATAATAATTACTGTATTAATAAAAAATATTTTCTGTTTTTTTATGTCACCTGTGATTTTTTGCATTTTATGATTTTTTAATTTGTTTATTTTTATGTGTTTAGGTATCTCAAGAACTGGTTATAAGATAAAAAATGTCTAATGTCTAGAATAAACTATTCACTTGCAGTATGCTACGACATGTTGTCATATGCTTTATGTTGACTGGGATCGTGGTGTGTCCAGCTACTTGGAGGTCACGAATTGTGGATAGCTGTGAGCGAAGGTCGGTGGATATAGAGTTCTCTTGTGTGGATTAACATCCACACTGTTGAATACCACGTTAATCCGCAGAGACCAGTTCCTCATAATTCTCATAATTAGACCAGTTCCTAATTCTGAGGCAGTGGTTCGAACTTAACGACAAACTTTAGGTCCCTTAGATAAGCCACTGACTGCTAGGCTATTAATTAACAGTTTTGACTAAGGAACGTGTCAACCTTAGTAACAAGACTACAGGGTCACACCACAATCATCCTACACTTATTTCTCATTTGTACTTGGCTTAAAATACCTACCTGGGTTGGGTAGGTCGCCATTTCAGTAACTAACTATACATGAAACACTTTTTAACCAGTTTATTTATAATCTGATACTTACATCAAATGCTAACAATAAATAGACCAAAATATGATGAGGGTTATATAACATTATTAGTTAGTCACCAGTTTAAATGCAGGATTAGATTTGATTAGATTATTGGAATGGTGACCATACTACAAGGTAGGTATTTTAAGCCAAGTATGAATGAGGTTTTGAGTGTAAGATGATTTTGGTGCGATCTTGTACTCTTGTTACTGACTAAGGCTGACATGTTCCTTATACAGGACTGTTAATTAATAGCCCTACAGCTGATGGCAATTAATGGTCTCACAGTTTTACGTGGAATCCGAACCACGGCTTCTAAATTACGAATTGGTCTAATTATGAGGATGGTCTTTGTGGATTAATGTAGTATTCAATAGTGCGGACGTTAATCCACAGAAGAGAACACTACACCCACCGATCCACAACTCGTGACCTCCAAGTAGCTGATTACAGGAAAGAAGTCGCCACCGTCCTGTCAAGTAAAAAAATGTATACACAAAAAAATAAATTTGGAGCTCAAGAAAAATTACTTGATTTGGAGCTTTTTTAGATTCTTTATATAAAAGAAAAACTATTTCTGTTGGGATTAAACATTTTTTGTTCTACCGACCGTGTTGAGACTGATGATACAGATAAAATTAACAAAGCAATAACAACAGAAAGCGAGGCAAAGGAAATTGAGTATTATACTCGTACTTGTACTATACAAGTTCACAATCTCCAATATTCTGTTTTGAAATTCAATTGTCTCCGTTCATATTCAGTTAAACCATTTCGTCCATCCCAAAGCATTCCAGCATTCAGTTTCATATGAGACTCCTTATTCTAATTGTTTGCCCAACTAAAATCAATGCCTCTAATGGATAATTATTCTGTGTTAGTTGGTTTTATTTTTTAAAACTATGAAACTACTTACACATTCGACGGTATCGTATTCAAGTAAAGTTTTTATCAGTCTCATTAAAGGTAATTAAAGTTCGTAGCACTGTTTTTAAAACAAAAATCATGTACTACAAGTACTTGTTCAATTTTTTACGGATTTTAAATAAAGAATACAGTAGTTACAACAGGTAAAGGATATTTTTAATAAAATATGATTCTTAAATCTTCCACATGGCAAACTACTGAAATCCGAATTCAATAATGAAACAAACTTTAAATATCATGTAGTATTAGAGTATTTTTGGATAATAAATTAATATTCACTATTTACTACTCGAAATTCGCTTTCTTACGAGTTTGCTGCTGTGAGGAACTCTTAAAGTATGCATTTATACCATAAAACATTTTTATTTTGACCATTTATACCAAGTTTCATCAACATCTGTACATAATTAACGGAGTTTGCTTATTCCCTATATGATTAATATTGGAAAAGTGTATGCAAGTTAGCTGCCATGATAAACACATATAAACTATGATTTTTAAGCATAAATGGATGGATGAAATGTTAATTTTTCCTTACCCTCAATAAGATAACATTACAGCCCCAAAATACAACGTACTATGTTAAGTTTTTTTTAATAACCGTTGTAGATAGAGGTAAGTTATGAGTTGTTAGGAGAGGGGTCGTACCCCAAAAATAGGGTTTATGTGTTATTCATAAGTAGTTTATAATATATATCATTTTTCTTTTGTAAACAATTAACTTAAGAATCAGCTAAAAAACTAGACAATTTAGTACTGTAAAGTTTTCCTCTATCTCTGTTGGTTCCCGAAATATTAAACAAGCATTTTATGATATCGAGGGGGTGTTTGTACCCATAGTAGCTATTACTTTTTTCATATATAATTAAAAAATTCCAATTATAATCTTTTACCATTGTAATAAGCTGAAAACCTACACAATTTAGTATCTTAAATCGTACTCTTTCTCAAATAGTTACCAAATGTCAGATCCTCTAAACACAGTACTTTGTATTTTGGGGCTCCAATTTAAAACTTATGGAGGATAGCGAAAATAAATATTTTACTTATGGATCTATATTTTTGAATGAAATTTTGTACAGTAGAACTCCAATTATCCGAACTCCGACTATCCGAATCGCCGATTATCCGAATCACTTTCAGAAAAAAATTTGTCCAAAAAAGTCTAATTGAGCTATTATTCTTCCCCCTGCGAAGCCAGTGTTTGCGTGTAAAATGTAAGTACATTTTATTTATATTTAAAAAATGTGAAAATATCATGTTTCTTACATTTAATTCAATAAAAAAAATAGTGCAATATCAAAACGTAGCTTTTTTTCTCTCTAATGGCAATTTAAAAAAAACTCCGATTATCCGAATGGGTCCCAGTCCCCATTAATTCGGATAATTGGAGTTCTACTGTATTTAGATTCATGTGATCCATCAATTTATGCTTAAAAACTGTAGTTTATGTGTTTATTATGGTAAGCACAATATTTCCCCATGTTAATCATATTTTTAGAGAACAGACAAAATACTCTTTATATAGACAGATGTTGATAAAGCTTGGTACTGTATATAGTCAAATAAAAACTGTTTACATTCCATCGTAAGGAGAAGCTGGAGGACGTCTGAGGAAGTTAGTTCTGAGACACATGATCCACGGCCCTTGTGGGTCTAATCACAGAACTGACTTTCCTTGCTGGGACGCTGATAAGGGTTACTGCACCAAGTTCTTCCCTAAGCCGGCCTGTGATACCACCCACGTCGACGAGAGGGGTTTCGTCCAATATAGAAGGGACTACCAAAATAGGGGGTTCATAACGACCAGAAATAGGCCCGTTGAGGTTCATGACGGATGGGTCGTGCCATACAACGCTGCATTGATGCTAAAATATGAGGCGCACATTAATTTGGAGCTTGCGTCTACTCGTTGGGTAATCAAATACCTTTTCAAGTATCTTATAAAGGGAGGTTCGCTACAGAATGTTACTGTAACTCCTTACAGCAAACAAGATGACGAGGTTAATCATTACTCGACGAAGAGAATGGTCGGTGCTAGCGACGCTTGCTGGAGGCTCCTCGAATGTCCAATGTCAAGATCCGAGCCTTCAGTAACGTGCCTGCCGGTTCATCTGGAAGGAAAACAGAAGGAAGGAAATATTGTTATAAATAAATATAAATATCTGGAAGGAATATTTATCATATCAAATACTTTATCTACCAACTCCCACCGTTATTCCATATCATATTTTCTTTTGATCATCTCTAATATCTCTAATACCTTATATTATAACAATAAAAGCGATTCTGCCGACACCTATAAGGGGGCCTGGGGAGCGAAGCGAGTACTCTATATATAGACAGATGTTGATAAAGCTTGGTACTGTATATAGTCAAATAAAAACTGTTTATGGTAAAAATTCCTACTTTCAATGTTCCTCACAGCAGCAAATAATTTTTCCCGATGTTAATTTTATGAAGAAAAGACAAACTCTCTTATTTATTGACAGATATTGATTAAACTTATCATATATTACTCATATTATTGATTTGAAAATTCGCAAATCACGCAGGTCTTCTGTGACCAAAGTATTTCTTGATCTTGAAACGGGAATTAAGACATTGACAGACTCTAAGCAGATGTCTGAAGCACCATTAGATTAGATTAGGTTTTTGAAATGGCGACCGTACCACAAGACAGGTATTTTAACCTAGTATAAATGAGAAACGAGTGTAGGATAATTGTTGCGAGATCTTGTAGTCTTGTTACTGACTAAGGCTGACATGTTCCTTAGACAGAACTGTTAATTAATTGCCCAACAGTCAATGTCATATCTAAGGGACCTACAGTTTAACGAGGAACCCGAACCACTGCCTCTGAATTACGAACTGGTCTAATAATAAGAATGGTAGTTGCGGATTAACGTAGTATTCAACTGTGCGGACGTTAATCCACACAAAAGAATACTACATCCACCGACCATCGCTCAAAACTATCCACAATTCGTTACCTCCAAGTAGCCGGATTACAGGACGTCGCCACCGTCCCATTGTTTTAGGTCTGAGACGAGAACATAAAATTAGAAAACTACATCCTTTACATATTTTATTCATATAATTTGGACTTAAACTTGCAGATTAAAAAAAAAATTAAATTTTAAGTGATAAATGTCCACTTTTGTCCATCCGATTCTAGGATCTGTTGAACTAATCGTGCTTGGTCCAAGTCATCACCTCATTGGGTTTAAACACTAACTGATCAGAGGTTTTTATTCTGCATAGTTGCCCGTTGTACGCGTTGGGATTACAGTAACCCCATTTCCCGTCGGATTGTTTTGCTTCTATGAATTCGCCATCAGGATTGGATACAACACTAACATCCTCGATTGTATTGCAGTCCTTCATGAAGAGGTGAAATATCGCAGCCCTCCCAGGAGTGTAATTCTTTTCGCATTTACCAGCACGTATAACAAGGGCTACAGCATCCGCTTCGATTGTCGTTCCCGTAAACGTGTATACATTATTGGGCGTTACATAGCATTCGATCTCAAATGAGTAGCTGTTGCGCGTAGCACAGTACCTGGTACGTTCACTCCCTCTGATCTTCTGGTCTAAATCCTGCGGTTTGTCAATGGTGACCTTGATGACTGAAAAATAAGCTGAGTAAGTAAAACATAAGGTAAAAAAGTAAAACATAAACAAAACTAAGCTGTAAGTAAAACATAAGGTAAAAAAGTAAAACATAGACAAAACTAAGCTGTAAGTAAAACATAAGGTAAAAAAGTAAAACATAGACAAAACTAAGGTGTAAGTAAAAAATAAGGTAAAATACCCCCGTCGCAGCAGACCTGCGTACTCAGCGAATTTCCAAATCAATAATATAATAATAATAATAATATGACAAGTTTGGTCAAAATCTGTCAATAAACATGAGAATTATTTTCCTATTCTCCATAAGATTAAAATGGGAAAGAGTGAGTAGGTTTGCTGCTGTGAGAAACACTGAAAGTAGCCATTTATACCATCAAAAATTTTATTTTTAACATTTATACCAACTTTCATCAACATCTGTCCATAAATAAAGGAGTTTGCCTAATCTCCATATGATTAACATGGGAAAAGAGTATGCAGGTTTGCTGCCATGATAAACACATAAACTATGGTTTTTTAGCACAAATGTTTGGATCTCAACCATATGAAGCTAAATATCAAGTTTCATCCAAAAATATTAGATAATAAGTGAAAAATTAATTTTTCCTAATCCTCCATAAGATTAACATTGGAGCCTCAAAATACAACGTACTGTGTTTAGATTTTTTTATATCTCGGTAACCGTTGAAGATAGAGAAAAACTTTAAGGAACTTAATTGTGTAGTTTTTTAAGCTAATTCCAATGGTGAAATATAAAATTAGAAATTTTTAAAAATTACATGTGAAAAACACAAAAAACCCCATTTTGGGGTACAAAACCCCCCCAAACTACCCGTTCCCATTGACCGATATGTCTGGTTTACGAACTCGTCCGAGCATTTGTAGGAATACACGTCTCTACCAAATTTGGTCTCGATCAGACCATTTTTACGAGAGTTATCGTGTTCACAGACACATATATATATATAAATTTTAACGACTTGTTTTTGGTCTCTGGGCACCTAAAGAAGAAAAAATAACACGGTCTCGGGCTTAACTCTTGCCATGAGACCTACGGTAATAGCTACTTCCCTATGGGAAATTCGCTAAAAGTAAAACATAAACAAAACTAAGCTGTAAGCAAAACATCACATTACTTTTAAAAATAAATGTTATAAACGTTATCAGTAAATTAACACATACTTTCTCCTAAAACTACCATATTCATTAACGTTTATCTAAATTTTAATATTTTTTTGTTTCAAACCTAATTTCTTGTCAGAAATTGATTGTCAGGCCTTCATGGGGGGACTACCCCCTACTCCCTAATACCGAGCTTTTTTGAATGATATTTTTCTGTGATGTGACCTTATTCTATGTAACAAGATCCATAGAAAACTGTTAGGAAATAAGGAAGCAATTGATTTTTAATATTATCAAAAATAATATTGGGCGATCTCAGATAATATATTGGGTTTATTGGACGTTAAATTTAAGTTTTATCTGGAACCGTTTGTTGTAGAGTAATGATTAAAAACACTAATTTATTATGTTTTTAAGCTGAATAAATGGTGTTGGTCAAATTACACTTTACCTTTATTGTTTCTGCGGCAAAATAAAAATACCCCCGTCGCAGCAGACCTGCGTACTCAGCGAATTTCCAAATCAATAATATAATAATAATACTATATGACAACTTTTATAAAAATCTGTCCATAACTATGAGAATTATTTGCCTATATTCTCCATAAGTTTAACATGGGAAAGAGTGTGCAGGTTTAGCTGCTGTAAAACACTGAAAATCATTTCTACCATAATAATTTTTATCTTAACATTTATACCAACTTTTATCAACATCTGTCCATAAATAAAGGAGTTTGCCTATTCCCTATATGATTATTATGGGAAAAGAGTATGCAGGTTTGCTGCCATGATAAACACATAAACTATGATTTTTTAAGCATAAATGGATAGATCTCAACCACATGAAGCTAAATATCACGTTTCATAAAAAAATATTGATTAATATGGGAAATATTAATTTTTCCCTATCCTCCATAAGATTAACATTGGAGCCCCACAATACAACGTACTGTGTTTAGATTTTTTAATATCTCGGTAACCGTTGGAGATAGAGAAAAACGTTAAGAAACTTAATTGTGTAGTTTTTAAGCTGATTCCAATGGTGTAATATAAAATTAGAAATTTTTAAAAATTACATGTGAAAAAACGCAAAAAATTTTGTACAAAACCCCCTAAACTACCCGTTTTGACCGATAGTCTGGTTTACGAACTCGTCGAGCATTTGTAGGAATACACGTCTTACCAAATTTGGTCTCGATCGGACATTTTTACATATCGTGTAACAGACACATATATATATATAATAAATATATAACAAATATACAAATAAAATATATATTATATATATATAAAAATTTTAACGACTATTGTTTTTGGACTCTGGGCACCTAAAGAAGAAAAAATAACATGGTCCCGGGCTTAAGTCTTACCATGAGACCTACGGTAATAGCTTCTTCCCTATGGGAAATTCGCTAAAAACTGATTTTTTACTGATGTTTTGAAAAGTGAGGGCGGTGTCATTTTGTTTACCTAATAAAGGACTATAAAACTTATCATTTTCATCAAAATCGTTTCAGCTGTTTTTGAGAAATCCTCATATTACGTGTTTTTCGGGGTTTTAGCGGTAAAATACCCTTTAAAAAATTAAAAAAACCATTCCGAGATACCGTAGATTATTACCATGCCGAATTTCATGAAAATCGGACCAATAGTCTCGTCTCTAGGGTCTGTACATCCCCACAGACACACAGACATCACTAAAGAACCCTCTTTTTCGATTTCATATCCCCACACAAATACACAGATACACGGACAGATATCACTTTAAAACAACTTGATTGAGGGGGCACTATAATGGATATAACCACCAGAAACTCAATTTCAAAAATGCTGACAAAATCAATACTCTCTCTTTATACTATCGTTAGGGGGAGAAAGTAAAAATTTGTTATACTTATGTTAAAGTGTCTCTCAGACTTATCATTGATTGTTGATTATCATCTTCACAACAATATTCAGATTTCGGTGGGACATCAAAATTGCATACATTTTGAAATAATCCGTGGATTGACACATACATTTTCCAGTAAGTAAATTTAAAAACGGCAATGTTTAAAAAAAACATCATAAAAGTTTATCAAAATGTAATTTCATAGTTTAGTGTCTCAAAAATAATCATCCAATTTTCTGAAAATAACAACGAGAGAAAGAAAGTAAAATTAGTTGTACGTTCCCACCCCTGATAATACCATACTTTTTTGAGTGGGTTTTGTTGGGTGATGTGACCTTACAAGGAAGGGTGATAGCAAGTTTCAAGGAAAATGGTTGAATAATAAGGGATCATAATGTATATCATTTGTGTATAACAGTAGCAGGTATACACATCAGAACACCAAGTGTGTCTCAAAATTATAACTGCAAACAGAGTAAGTATCATAGTAGTTACAATCAAACTTACCATTACTTTGAGATCCAACCTGAAATAAAAAAAAACTATTAAAAAATATAACTTATTCAGTACAGCCACGTATATAATATTTAGCTTAAATGTAAGTGACTTATGAAGGATTAGATTAGATTATTGAAATGGCAACCTACCCATGTAGGAATTTTAAGCCAAGTATGAATGAGAAATTAGTGTATGATGCTTGTGGCACAATCTTGTAGTCTTGTAGGCTGATTACATGTTCATTAGACAGGACTGTTTATTACTAGCCCAACAGCCGATGGCAACTAATAATGAAGATGTTCTTTGTGGTTTAACGTAGTATTCACTAGTTAAAATTTTCGCAACCATAGTTTTAAAAAGTTACGTCATTTGGTCAGTGACGTCATAGCTTGATTATATGAACAGTTTAGATAAACTGAATACATTCACTTTAGATATACAGGGTGTTCATTAAAGTCGGGCACAAACTTCGAGGGGTGATAGTACTCATCAAAATAAACAAAAGATCACCTATAACCATTTGTCGAAAAATCATTCGTTTAGCCGCTAGCCGCGATTTTGTATTTTTTACAAAAAACAATATTTATCAAGAAATATGTAAGATACAGAAACCAAACTTTGCACACATATTTATTAGTTAAAGAGAAAAATATTTACAAAGTATCATTTAATTTTCTTTTATATTTTCAAAATGGCGGTGGTTAAAAATATTCAAATTAAAATAACAAAAAAACCATTAACTTTATAAAATTCTTACAAGAAACAAAAAAGATTGGAATTTTAATTTCAAATCGAACGGTACCTTAGGGAACGAAATCCGTCCACGGATAACCGAGAAAATGCACTTTTAAAGTTAGAATACAGTGCCCACGCTCCACCGCGGAGCGGCCGTGGCTAAGAAGTGGAGTTTAACTGACACAACGTGGCACACCCTGTATACAGGATCCATCTTATTTCCCACAGAGAAATAGTCAGACATTTTTTATAAGATCATCGGATAAAAATTGTGTTATAGGCTAAATAGTTTTCTGTTTTATAAAAATTATATTTACTTATTTGAAAATTTCACGTAGGTTACATAAAAACATTCTTTTAATTAACGTTCCCAAAATTTCAGCTATTTAGTTTTCCCACACTCCTAGCTTGAAAAACGCAAAATTTCCAAATTAATCACCCTGTAACTTGAAAGGGTTTCACTAAAAACTTTAAAGAATTTCGCCAAAGCACTCTTATTTATGATACGATAATTTAAAATTATGATATTTTAAGATCCGCTCGCACAACCCTGAAGGAGATCTTTGAAACCTTTTGGAAGGGAAATACCACTTGTACATTCATTTACATATATAATATTTAAAACGATTAAACAGCTCAATCACCATTTTTCTATAATCCATAAATCCCTTTATCATCTAGATATCAGAGAGGATAAAAGGTGTATAGATTTACAGCTTAGTAAATAAATTTACCTGAGCAGAACTCCCGAAGGTTTTTTTAAGGGTGCTTTTTATGCCGCCATGTGAGAGGGATATTCCTGTCACCCAGAATAACCAAAATATAACTGCCTTGATAGTGTCCATTGCTATTTAGAAGTACAGTACTAAAAACTGATGGATTTTCAGTATTGAAAACTGTAAACTATTCTCTGTGTTACAAGAGAAGGTTTGGATCACTTAATGAGGCATAATGTTGCTAGCTTCTACGTAATTCCTAGCTGGTGTTAATTACCTTTAATTTTGCACACGTTGCAGATAATTAATGATAACTCACAACTTTTCCCAAACATACGCTTCTGTACGATGCTCACAGTGACAGTATTGATTTTATCTCTATATATAAAGATGAATGTATTTATGTCCTTTATGCGTTGCCAAACTACTCACCTGATCGCCAAGAAAAGGAAGTTGCTCTATATGTGTCCGGGAAAGTTTTAGTGAAACAAATTTTCGAAAACTCCTTAAGTTTCCATTTTATTGAGTTTTAAATTTCTAATGTTAACCTTATGGGGATTAAGTTTTTTCTACAATCAAAATATTTGATTTCTTAAGCTACAGCTGTTGGTTTACTTTCCATTAGCAATTGCTTTACCATCCAATGCCATCTGAATCATTTATTAATGTAAAACTATGAAGTAAATATGTGCTGTCCAAATGAATAGCTTTATTCGCCACGTTAGTAGTTTACATCTTTCGGGGTTTGTACTCGGACAAACAGACATACAGTCTTCTGACTGACTTGACTGACAAACAGGCAGGCAGACAGACTTACTGATGGAAATACAGACAGACATCAGTCCGAAAACCACTTTATTGGATTTAGGGAACTTCAAAATAGATCTTTCCACTCTCAATTCAAATTAGAAAATCATACGAAAACAATACTTTCTCCATATACGTTTAGGGGAGAAAGTAAAACATCACTAATAAATCTTTGATGGAACTTCGTGATTAGTATTTTACGTATAAGGAGAGATCATAACATGTTTATATATAAATCAAGTAGAAATAAAAATAGAAAATATGAAAACTATAATTAATTTACAACTTTTAAAACATGCTGTTTTATTACAGTTAGGTTTTTTCGTCTGCAGTAATTGGGAAGGGGTTGAATAGCGGACTAATAAAGTCAAATTTCACCCAATTGTCTCTGGAGGGTTAACGAAAGGATTTTACACTTGGTAAGATTCCCAATTTCAGTGAAAACGTAGCGGATCATGAAATGATGGTTTTATTGCTTGCCACCTTACTTAACGTCAATTAATTTATTTGTTAGGTTTTTGTTAAAATTTATCCGTATCTAATTCTGTTCAATTAATTTTATTTTTTTAATTAGGTACATCTTCATGAAATATTGAAAAAGTTAATAACAAGCTTGTATAATTTCATCTCTTTCTTTGTTTTGCTTATATTTTCTGA
Organism: Nephotettix cincticeps; assembly: GCA_023375725.1. Lineage (NCBI taxonomy): Eukaryota > Metazoa > Arthropoda > Insecta > Hemiptera > Cicadellidae > Nephotettix > Nephotettix cincticeps. The sequence continues at coordinate 143,926,172 of CM041786.1, forward strand.
GATTTAACGAGTTTCTTCGTTGAATGGTTTCAAATTTCGTTCTTTGAGATAAGTTCTCAATTATGATAATTTTTTTACAACTCGGCTTTTGTCCTACTGTTTATTTTACATTCTGAACAAGCATATTTTGGCCAGAAAAAATTATACTCTCAAAATTGGCCTTTTTTTGTAATAAATTTTCTGTATCGTTTGATTTTTCTCCCATTTGACTGTCCTGGAATAATCTTTGACACCAGTGCTTGTTCTTCACTGGCATTATTTCTACACGTATCGGCTGTTCAAAAGTTGAGTTGGGGAATTTTTTTAATCATGCAACACTCCTGTTCTGATAGTTTAGTAAATCTATAATATTATAAAGAAGAGGTGGTTTCTGTATGTTTGTTTGTGGGTTTGTTGTGGCAAGTGAATGCGAAAAATACTGAACCGACCGGTATTTTACAAAGTAGGTCTAAATCATGCAACACATAGGCATACTCATTTTTAAATTCTCTATGTGAACGTAAGTTTCAATGTTTACATTTTTAGAGAATGAAACATACAATTACTTGAATTTAACAGCTGTGAATACTAAAATTTGACAGTTCAAAGAAGGAGAAAAGAAGAAAAGCTGCCGTGACCGGTGGTTCAATGTTTTAATTTTTTTTGACAATTCCGTTTGACTATATTTTGACAGTTCGGGAAGAAGAAGAATAAAGTTTATTTTTAGATAAACTGCTGATCGAAATTATGAATTATTTAAATGTGGAATGGTGATTTTAAGTTTTTTTGCGACTGTCTCATACATAATCCTTATCCTCTCCCAATATTTGACAGATGTTACTTTGTAATGTTGTAGACACTCCTGTTTTGTCATTTTGTAAACAATGAAGAATTAATTAACAATACCTTAAATGTATCAGTAGAGCCTACACCTTTCAGCCTTTTTTGCCCGTACTTTGGCTAGTATAATATATTTTCTTTATTATCCGTCTGTATCTTATAAATAATATTTTTAACACTTACAACGTTTCCCTCAGTGTTTGTTAGTATTTGCATGGTGTCATGGTGAGATTTTTTTCATATCCAGTCAAAAACATAACTGTCTGTGTATTTTAAGAAGAGTTGCATAAAAATAAAAATTTAAATTAAAGTAATAGCACTAGGAGTGTTCAAATTTTAATTTTATTTTGAATTCTTTAACTTAACTTCTGGTCTTGTAGAGCTATATAATTTTAGAAAGACGATTCTATGTAAGGACTACTCTTGATTTAGAGAACGGTCAAATTCAATTGTGGTTTCAAAGTTTTGCGCTCTCAGAAACTTCGAACAGCTGATCTCACTTTCCGTGGTCGCAAGATCCTCCTTTGTTGAAGTTTTCATTGAATTTCTTTCCGTAAATAATCCAGACGTTTGTATTTTCGATTTCGTTAAATGTGGTACGAACACTGGGAAATATATAGTTCTTTTATTGTTTAAAGTAATTTTTAATGTGTGCAAGATACCCCCTACTCCTAATCACCCCCAATGACCCCTTGATTTTCTATTTAATAAAAAAAGTATTAAATTATATGTTTACAGTTTTTATTTTACATTTTAATTCACAGGTTAAAAAGTAAGTAAACTGTTAATTATGTAAACTTTAATTTTACATAGGCCTATAGAAATGTACTGATATATATAGGGTCTACCTACTGGGATAAAATGGCTCAAAATAATTTCATAACATGTTAATTTAGTGAAAACAATAGTTTTATCATTTTTTTTTAAATCTAAAAGATTTTGGGGTTTATCTTATTACGTTTTAAGATTAAATCGGGTCGAATATGTTAAAGTTTATTTATCTTTTCCGGGCTTCAGGTTCCACAGTTCAGAAAATGATCTTTCACACAGATCAGTTACACACAAAGGAACTATATGCTATAAATTATATTCTATATAAAGGGAAAATGGGTTTTTGGCAACTGCCCTGTCACCACCGAACACCGAAGGGTCTGAACACTAATTAGTCCTTGACCTCGGCCTTTTGGCAACTACCGTTTCACCTCAAAAATTCTCCCTTTTCTCCCTGAAAATCCCTGCCTCATTGTTATATCCCAAAAATTATCCCTTTAAGTCCTTCCCTCGCCCCGGAATCACCGAAATCAGGAGATGTAAGAGCGAGAATGGGATAGAATTCTTGCAAGAACGGTTAGGACGACTTTAAAACGAAATGACAAATCACAACTAAATTTGGTTAGGTTAGATTAGGTTGGGTTAGGTTATATTAGGTTAGGCTAGGAGATGAATTATTGACAATTCTTTACTCAAGAAGGTATGGGTTTAAAAGACCGATACAATATATAAAATTGTACCTCTAAACATAGTTCAAACTAGACAACAGACCGTTCTTAGACGGTTAGTAACCTGACACTTGAAAGGATGCGTTGTGCTTTGTTATTTTTTTATATCTTAACCCACCGCCTCCCCTATCGCCCTTCTCTAGAGCGCTTTCTCCCTCACCCTCAACCCCGCCCGGCACGAATGAAATCCCTGAAATTCCCGCCAGGGAGGACAGCAGTTGCCAAAGTTCCGGGCCACGGGTTTTGACACATTTATGGCCCCCTTCGATGATGAATGGGATAGGAACGGTGGCCAAAAGTCCTAGAACCTCAAAATTTTGTGTGACAGATTGCCAATTACCCCCCCCCCTTCTCCAGAGATAAGACATATCCATCTCAATTTGTTTTCAATAGCTGAAAGAAGAAAATCTATAGTTTAATTTACGGTAAAATACGAAAATTCTGAATCGATAATTAATTTGTTACGTCATTCAGAATTTCCATTACGCATAGACAATGAGGTTGCAAATTTAGCCGTGTTCGGAGAGGCGGGTGGAGTTTTGTTTACATGTATTGTGGGGCCGGTTAAGAGCTATCACCGGGCAGACGGTTTCGATAGGCGCATGACAATGGTGTTTTGTCCCAGTTGGCGGCCTTTGGCTCATTGTGATAGCTGATTGTGCTGAAGCAATGCAGCAATGCTGCGCGCCTTCGATACTGGAGTATTGTCCTGTCCTCAATTTGTCCTCTGAAATTTTTTTCTTTTTAAACTGTGTTGTATCAGGGGTTTAAGAATACCTTTTAATGCACTGTTCTTTTGTACGTGCACATTAATTAGATTACTTTAATTTAATTAATTAGATTTTGAATATTGTTACATGTGAGTATTTTAGAATGTAATTCCAATATAATAAAAAAAGTTTTTCAAACTGTGTGTACAAAAATCTCTAAACTGAATAATATACGCGTATTATTGTTGTCATTTCGTGAAAACAAAGGTATTTAGTACTATATCGAAGGGTCACTTAAACAAAACCGGTGACGTCACTAGTACATAAATTTTGATTTTTTTCCACTTCAGTTTCCAGAAATAAAAATGAAAATCTTACAAATATAATTAATATTGAGTAATCCAAACTTAATTAGTAAATTAAATTAAGTCCCAGTCTTTGACTGGGACGGTGGCGACGTCCTGTAATCCAGCTACTTGGAGGTCACGAATTGTGGATAGTTGTAAGCGGTGGTCGGTGGGTGTAGTGTTCTCTCGTGTGGATTAACGTCCGCACTATTGAACACTGCTTTAATCCGCAAAGACCATCCTTATAATTAGACCAATTCGTAAGTTCAGGGGCCAACTGTAGGTCCCTTAGTTGCCATTGGCTGTTGGGCTATTAATTTACAGTACTATCTAAGGAACATGTCAGCTTTAATCAGTAACAAGACTTCAAGATCGCGCCACAATCATCTTACACTCAATCCTCATGCAACTTGGCTCAAAATACCTACATTGCAGTATGGTTGCCATTTCAATAATATAATGAATGTAATCTAATCTTTCTAGTTTCCTTGTTGTAAACCATTGATTATTAACAGGATTTCAACCCAGGGTCTTGGGAATTTTACGTTAGTGTGCTTTCATAGTTGTGTTCATTACCACCCTAAATCAGCTTATTTATTGTATTTTTTGAAAAAAATCATTCGTTTCTTCATTAAAATATACTGTGGAAATAAATTTTTTTCTCAAATCTGTAACCTTCGTATATAAGTATTTTAGTAAACATTTTAATTAAGTGAGCACTTAATTTACATCGTTTTATCATTCATGATACGCATAAGAGTATGTACTTCAATATTTGACAGTGTGTTTTAACAAATCTAACATATTTGGTATTTGAAAATTTTAAATAAGTTTAAAGTACAACTGAAAGCAGAATGCACGATCCGAAACTTGCCACCATAAAAACCAGACGGACTGGCAACAGAACAAGGTAAAACAAGAGTTTTGACTTTTAAATATTAACCTTGGTTAATTATACCGTGTTTAAAATTCGCCGAGCTTTCCTGGACGCGGCGAACACATGGTTTTATCACTGTACTGTTTCTGCTATGTGGGGTTATGTAATGCTAAACTGCTAAACTGGGCTTTTAAGCTAAGTATGAATGAAAAATGCGTGTAAGATTATTGTAGCGTGATCTTATAGTCTTGTTACTGACTAAGGCTAACAGGTTCCTAAGACAGAACTGTTAATTAAGGCGGTTAGGGACAACAGAAATCTGTTAGATCAACTTTAGTGTCTCTTATTTGTTACGCATATGTGATTGTTTCATGCAAGCTTCCTTAGTGACCTGTTAAAGAAAACAATTGTTTTTTTGTATATCTTTAAACATTTTAAACCTCCGAAATTACATTTTTCATTCTATAACGTTATCGGATAAAAATGTGTCTTTCAGTCGTACAAGAATTTTTTTCCTCCTTCAAAATTTCACATAGGTTACGTGAAAAAGGTTTGTTACTCATGGGCGTTGCCAATATTTCATCTCAAAAGCATAATTAGTTTTCCCTCACTCCTTGTATGAAAACCATTCAATTTACGAATTAATCATCCTGTACCTCGAGTAGTGTTCAGTAAAATATTGAAGAATCATGCAAAAGCATATTTATGATACAATCATCAACTAAATTTAAAAAAAATTTAGAATAGGTAATAGCCCATCTGCCAATGGTATCGAAGGGGGACCCGAGCCACGTTTGCCTCTGATTTTCGATTTAATCTAATCATGAGGACAGTCTTTGTATATTCAATAGTGCGGACGTTAATCCACACCAGGGAATGATCACTTTTAACGACCATCGCTCACAACTATCCACAATTCGTTATCTCCAAGTAGCTGGATTACAGGACACGCCACCGACCCAGTAGAAGGTGTAGATGTAATATGTGTTGAAATTCACAAACAGCCTCACGTACAGAAACAATAAAGAAATAATTTAAGAGGTAAAAAACGAATTCTTAACTCTTCAGATTGTATTTTTGACATAGTTATGTTTTAGAAATTTGTGAGACCAAAATTTGAAACAGTGACGTACTTTAATTTGGTTAGTGGCGTCATATGGTTAGTAAAGTCATAGTTTTCGTATAAAAACAGCTGTTTAGATAAACTGAAAAAAATCCCTTTAGACATATCCATGATCTAACCTTTTTCCCACAGGGAAGTAAATACAAAAGTTTTCTTGGCGCATAATCCTAAAATCCAAACAAAGAACGCTTTTACTGCTAGTTTAGTAAATAACTTTTTGAATACTCCCTAATGTTGTGAATGCGATGTTGTTAATGACGACGAAATGTAAAGACCCAAACCGAATGCGGTGGTCCGTGAGCCCGAATGCCTCTTTAGTGAGCCCGACGTGACGCCCCATCAGATACTCTACATTTTAATTGCAGATCAACTTTTATATTTTATTCGAAATCTAAATTTAACCACTCTGAAAAACCTTTTCATTTTATATTTCAAGAGTGACAGAATTCACATTGCATTTTAATACAACTTATTTTACCTTCATAAATCAGGGTAGAATCTTTAAAAGATGTACAATTTTTGTTCGTTTTATTCCGTATTGGATTATGAATTTATATACTACTAATTTAAAATGTTATACAATAACATAGTTATTTTTACTATGGCTAATTTAAATTATAATGTATATAATCCATAATTTTATGAAACATATCTGAGAAAAAATCTTTTATTACGAACAATGAGGGATTTTTTAAGAGTTCCAAGAATAGCCTAAGGTCTGGTGTAAAGTAGGTACTGTACTTGTATGTTCGTGTTTAAGTTCTCAAGAAAAATTTTATTTTTATGAATGGTCGTTTTGTTTTTATTTAAAGTATAAATTTTAAAACTAACTCTCAAATTATATTTTAGTAATTTATATATTTCTGCAGTTAAAAAATTATATTGAAATTAAAAAAGCAATTTTAACAGTTATAATTCTTTAATAATTTACTTCAACGCTTAAATACTTTCCAAATACAATTACTATAACTGGTAACAATCATTTTGCAGCCTATTTCCCACAGGGAAGTAAATGCAAACATTTTGTAATGTAACCATAATTATGGTTTTGCGTGTGTGACGTTGTCAATTCCCAGTGATAAGCCTGATTGTTGGCATCCATTGTACAGCCGTAAGTGAAAACCGATGCGTTTCTGTGTCTAGGCTACCTTGTTAGATTGTGATTTTGTCAAGGCACACATTATAAATCGATTATAATATCAGAGTTTTGATTGCCCTTTGATCATGTACAGATTGTATTTCATGCTAAATTAACCAAAACTAAAATCTTTTAACAACGAAACCATCTTTGAAAGATTTTTTTGGTAATACATGGCTACCTCTAAAAAAATAGCATCTTGAGATTTAAATTAATATTACCAAACAAATCGCTAAGCTTTAAAATTACTCATTGAAATAAAAGTTTATATATTGGGATACAGCAAGGTTCAAGAATATACCTGTTCTCTTTCTTTGGTACCGTGTCCATTCGATCGATACGATTCGATTCGATACACCGAACACTCTCCTGTAAGGAGGCTATCACTTCAGGAGGAACTTTCAGTTTGCCGGTCGGCTGTCTTGAGTGTAGTCGAGGTCCTGGTGCCGGTGTTGCCAACTGGGTCGTTGGGGCGAAGCCCTAAATATTGGGATTTACCTAGAATTATGTGAGTAACTCTTTAACGTACAATACAATTAATTTGATGATGAGTTATAATTTATCAAATTAGCTATGGGACGGTGGAGTCACCCAGTAATCCAGCTACTTGGAGGTCAAGAATTGTGGATAGTTGTGAGCTATGGACGGTGGGTTTAGTGTTCTCTTATGTGGATTAACGTCCGCACTATTGAATACTACGTTAATCCGCGAAAACAATCCTCATAATTAGACCAATTCGTAAATCAGAGGGAAAAGTGGTTCGGATTCCACATTAAACTGTAGGTCCCTTAGATATCCCATTGACTATTGGACTAGTAATTAACAGTTCTGTCTAAGCAACATGTCAGCCTTAGTCAGTAACAAGACTACAAGATGGCGCCACAATTATTTTACAATTAACCTTCATTCACACTTGGCTTAAAATACCTACCTTGTGGCGTGGTTGCCATTTTAATAATAATCTAATCTAATGTTTACCTTTTATCTTTCCACCTATTATATAACTTATTGTTACGCTATTCATTTGCGTAGTACATTTCTTTGGGTGTTACCCCCTATTATATAATTTACTGTCATGTGATTCCGTTTGTGCACTATATTTCTTTGGGTTTGCCTTTTACATTTATTTATTAACTTACTTTTTTAAGATTAAGATATTGCATTGATATTGTTGTTTTGTATACTGTACCTTCATATTGCTGAACTACTTGAATTTATTATGTAAAAAGTAAAATAAGTAACTTAATACTATCCAGGCTCTTGTGGTGTGTTTTTATTACTGCCTTACTGTCTTTTTCAACGTTATTACAGGAGGATGCAGGATAGTGTGTCAAAATTTTTCAGCGGCCTGAGAAAATATGGCCGTGTTTCAAGACGTCAGATTATGGGATTATTACCAATGGCAGATGTATACTGTATGATAACATAATACATCGACGGGTAAAATAACATTCCAAAACTAAATACTTGAAATTAGATTAAAAGCATGGACAAGTAGTTTTATGTGAATCGATTCAAGCATTTCAAGCATTTCTGTGGATGTAATGTTAGGAAGTAATGCTTGTAAGCAATGGTAGGACGTTCAACCACACGGAACTCGGAGATTTTACAACAAGATCAGAGTTGTATTGCTTTCCAATAGAGTGGACAACGGTTATTGTACGCCCTTAAATGTTTGGATATTACACGGATGAAATTCTGTTCCTAAATTGGATTTCAGTTTAATGTCCTATCGGCTTTATTTTTATGGTTAATTTTTAAATCAATTCATTGACATCTCTACTTTTTAAATAGTACTAGCTAAAGTACCTGTTCTTCGCACGGGTGAAAAAGGCTGATAGGTGTACTGACTTACATAGCTACATTGTTAATTAACTTCTTATTGTTTACAAAATGACAAAACACGAGCTACATGAGTACAACATGAGAAAGTAACACCTGTTAAGTAATAATGGGAATGGATGAGGAATAACGTAATAGAGACAGACGTCGGGAAAAAATTTAAAATCTACCATTTTTGGCAATACTAATTTAAATCCAGCAGTTTATCTGTTACAAATGAACCTTCTTTCTTCTCCTTCCAGAACTGTAAAAATTTAGTGTAAACAGATGTTGAAATTAGAAAATGTTAACATTAAAACTTAGGACGGTAGTGGCAGCTCTTTCTTCTTCTTCACGAACTGCTAATTTTATTAATATAGAAGATAAGTTACACTCGATGGAAATGGTTTTATCGAACTTCCCATAAGGAAGATGCTATTACCGTACGTCTCATGGCAAGACTTAAGCCCGGGACCATGTTATTTTTTCATTTTTAGGTGGCCTGAGGCCAAAAACAAAAGTTGTTAAAATTTATATCTGTACACAAGACAACTCTTGTAAAAATGGTCCGATTGAGACTAAATTTGGTTGAAACATGTATTCTTACATTTTCTCAGACGAGTTCGTAATCCAGACATGTCAGTCAATCAGAACGGATATTTGGGGAGGGGGTTGTACTAAAAAATTGGGTTATTTGTTTTTAAAATAAAATTTAAAAAAAATTTCCATTTTATCTTTTATCATTACAATCAGTTTAGAAAACTATTTTATTTAGTTCTTTAAGGTTTTTCTCTATGTCCAACCGTTACCGATGTATTAAAAATCTAAAAAATCTCCAATGGTAATCTTATGGAGGATCGAGAAACATTAATACTTCACTTACCAATCTATATTTCTGGATGAAACTTGATATTTAGCTTCATGTGGTTGACATCCATCCATTGCAAGAAAATGCAGCTAACCTGCATTTTCTTTTTCCGTGTTACTCATACAAGAAATAGGTAAACTCCTTTGTTTATCGACAGATGTTGATGAAACTTGGTCATTTAAATGGTCAAAATTAAAATAGCTTCAGCTAGAAACGCCTACTTCCAGTGTTCCTAACAGTAGCAAACCTGCATACTCTTCCCGATATTAATCTTATGGAGAATTGGGAAATAGCTATCACATTTATCGACAGATAATGATCAAACTTGTCATATATTTTTATTATTATTTTATTTATTTGGAAATTCGCTGAGTACGCAGGTCTGCTGCGACGGGGGTATTTTACGTTCTGCGGTCACTCGAGCCATGAAAGGATCTTTCATATAAAATGGTGTAATAAAATAGAGTTGAACCAAGGTCTGAAACACTAGACAGTCTCGGCGGATAACCATTGAAGCGTTTAAGGATTGCTGTCTGCAAGGACGTAAGACAAAGGGAATAGCAAACATGAACTTCCTCATGTCGACGTTTGTAATGCGATATTACCCCTAACCTATTGTGGGGAATCAGATGACCAAATCGGTCTAATTAAAATTAACACTTTCAACTTTTTCTCTAGACAAATAAACGGTACCAGTGATTCCATTACTGAAAATAAAAACAAGAGAGAGACAAAGTTAAATTATTGTTCGAATTGTATGGGGGAGAGACCCCCCCCGCGGTAATACCAACTTTTTTGAGTTGGTTTTATTGGGTAATTTGACCTTACGCTTCATACCAAGTTTCATGGAAAACAATTAGAAAATAAGGAAGAAATTGAGTTTTTTTATATTCTCCATAAGAATAACATTGGGCGCTTTCAGACAACGTACTGTGTTTATCATCGACAGTAAATTTAATTTTTCTCTGGAGCCGTTAGTCACAAACAAATAATTCAAAATACTAATTTGTTTAGTTTTTTAAGCTGGTTTCAATGGTACCAGTCAAGTTATAATTTACTTTTATTGTTTTCGCTGAAAACTTAAAATTTCTTTGACATTTAATAGCCCATAACATTTGAACCATCATTTTTACAGACATGCGGATAGTGTCAAATTATTTAGTACTATGTGCACTATAAACTGTCAAATTTTAATCAAAATCGTTTTTGAGTAGTTTGGATTTTTCACGTTTTTTAAGGGTTTTTGAGGTGAACTACCCTTAAAAATAAAAAATTTAAAAAATGAAAAAAACGCCTGGAGATACTGTGATTATATACATACATGCCAAATTCCATCTAAGTCAGACCAACGAGGTAGGCTGTGGCTCTGTACACATCCAGACACACACACACACACACATAACCCCCAACGGATATATCTACTCTCAACTCAAATTCGAAATTTTTGACGAAAACAATACTTTCTCCATATACTATGTATGAGGGGAGAAAGTAAAATTGATCAGAACAGTAAGATTAAAGTTATAATACCTGCAGTCTTCAATCCTTAGTGTTTTTTACACTACTAGTTTCGGGAACAATGTTTCCATTTTCAAGTGTCCTTGAAGTTTGTCTTTAGGTTACTTCAGGGTGTATACTATAATACTATAATGTGTATAATACTGCAGGTGTTATAACTTTAATCTAGTCATTAATCAATCCGGAAGGCAAAATGTTTGAACAGTAAGGTTAGAAATCAATTTTTTAACAGATACAGTATTAAGGTTGTTCTTGAGGTTTTCACTAAGCTTTTCACTTGGATCGTTTTATCTAGTTGATATATTTTTAGGCTACTTCTTTCTATTACGTCTACATCAACAGGACAACAATATAAATGCCAGTTTCACGAGAACAATAATTTCTTTTCTGTTAAATCTTTTATTATCAAATCTTAATCTATTCATTCTCTTTATTCTTCAATATGAAGAACAAGTGTTAAGGCCTAGTCCTACGTGGACACGCGATCTGAGCAATGCGGATGACCAAATCCTTCAGTGTCATGATGCTCACAAAAGAGAAAAGACGCAAGTTTTTGACGCTGTTACTTGTTATCAAATGTTAAATGAGGTTCATCTGCTAGTTTGGTCGAAATATATCACCAGCTTAATGTGGTAGTTCGCGTTCCTAATATTCTCTCCCAAAGTAATCATATTTGCTAGAACACGCAAATTACCTTGGTATCGCTACAATTCAAAACAGATAACAGAAGCAATTGTAAATCTTTTGAATTTTCTAGCAATCACAGTTTTTCTAAGAGCCTCGCTTTCAGTAAAACTTAAATAAAAGCCACAAAGCAATAAACATTCCATAACCGCCCGCGTTTGCTAACTTAAATTGCGTGTTCGCCGAAGTGTATAATTGTAACGAAACAAAAAGAGTTTTCATTTTGTGTGGATTACTTTCTTAGCCCGGTATTCGAGTTGTATTTACTGTTAACCCCTGGGAAGACCCGATGGCGGGAAGTAATTGAATTACTCCCTCAACCTTCGCGTAATTATTTCATCAGGGTTGTACCTAATTTGATTTTCTTTCAACAAATTTAAGTAGAAAAATGTTCTTGAGATTGAACGTTTCAGCTTGTAATTTCATAAAATACACACACGTTTTGCACATTTTAGCTGTGTTCGTTTCTGTAATATCTTTGTCAAGTTCGTTGGGCAATGCAATTAGACTACATTACAGTAACTACAATTTTAAGGGGGGGGGAATTTTTATCCAAAAATAGGGTTTTCAACCTATTTACATATAATCTTTGGAAAAATCTAATTTTCCTTTTTAATATTTGACTCAGCTAAAAAACACAGTTTAGTATTTTTGATCTAGACCCTAGGTCAATTGATCACTGAGATATTCAAAATGATAAACGCAGTACATTGTGCAATGTTAATCTTACGGAGACTTACTTATTTAGCTAAATATTCCCCAACACTTGGTATGCAAGTCCCTTTATTTAACTTTAAACAGTACACAGAACCCCTAAACCTATCGATATATGGTAGCAAACTTACGTATTCATTGTCCATGTAATTCTTATGGCGAATAGATAAATTGGTATAACTCGCTTAGTTATTGCCAAAATTTGATAAAATGTTGTATGTGTTCTTTTGTAGTGAATAGCCTTATACCTTATACATTACAATGTAAAATAGCCCTTATTCCAGCAAACCTGCATACTCAGTTCTATTCGATTTTTATAGTACCTATAAGTAAGAAATTTGCACTACTCACGCGCTGCGTGTGTTCTCGTTTTACGTGTACTTTTTCACATTGTTTATTCATGTCACTTCTCCTGCAACAAAGACTCGTATGTTTTCAATTCCCCTAAACAGCTTTTCTCATAACAATATGACGTCACTTTCGTTACACTATTTGCGTCTCGAAAATTGCTAACACCCCCATCCCTAGAGCTAAGACATTACCATGTCAAAATTTCGTCACACTCACTTTTCACTCATGCTCATCTGAAAATACCTTACCAGAGTGTGTCGCAGTATTATATCAGTATGATTCTCTTAAACAAACATTAGCATAACAAGTAGCATGTTAAACTTAAAAAATAGTGAGATTAGATCATGGATATACCGACACAGAATGTTTTCAGTTCATCTAAACAACTGTTCTAATGTTTCAAAAATTTGTCTTACAAATTGCAAAAACTACAACAGAGATAAGACATATCTATGTCAAAAAATATTAATATTAAACTGAATATCATAGTGTAGGGAGAGGTCGAACGGACTCTGGCAGTAAACATTTCCCAAGGTGGACATGAAAGCCGCTGCACTAACGGGTGTTATCCTTCATACATACAACATGCAACGACCGTGAGCTGTCTGGACTTATTCATGTAAGCTGCCCACTGCGATATTCAGGGTATCGTATACACAAGGACTGTTCTAGAGATTAAACGTGTTTTGTAATTTGAGGTAGTTGTGTGCAATTAATTAACGTGCAATTCCTCGCACACTAAGCGTATTAAATTCACAACGGATTTTACTAACGGTAAACTTTTAATCAAATTAAAAATAATACAGGATAGAAGTATTTAAAAGCACTAAAAAAGTTAAAAGTACTAAAAATACTACAGGATTTTACACTCTTTTACTAATTTTAACTAAAATGAAAAATTAATTAATAATGGATTGTCAAAGGTGTAGTCATAGTTTGGTTATAAAAACAGCTGTTTAGATGAACGGAAAACATTCCCTTTTGACATATCCGTGATCTAAGCTATTTCCCACGGGGAAGTAAATACACTGAAGTGAAGGTCTAGAATATGAAAAAATTGCTAAAAATATCTTCAAAGAAGAAGCATGAAAATGGAAAGGTGTCCAAAAGAGACATTATAAAATATTTCCATATCTCTGAACTAATGAACTAAAATACTGATTATTTGTGAAACCTACATACGTACGTATGTAGGTCACACGAATAGACAGTATGACAGTATGTTATTTCTATGAAATATCTTCTTATGACAGCTATGAAAACAATGTCTCCAAACATAAAAACATGTCTCCAAAACTGAAAATTAGTGAACAAGATTATGAGTATGGTAAATTTTAAATTATAAATTATAATAAATTATAATTATAATTATATATAATTGCTAGTGTTATCCGTCGCGTGTTGCAGCTATGTACAAAACATATTTATAAACAGGTTAAAGTTTTCTGGCAAATATAAAACATAATATAATTATTATTACCTTTCTGAATTTGTGGCTTATCCAGGTATTATAAGCTAAAGTATTTGTGAGAAGTGAGTGCATTATCCTCTAAATTTGAATTTGCTTGCTTCTTTGAATTTGCTCAATGGTTTAAATGGTTTTTACTGGGATGGTAGCGACGTCCTGTAATCCAGCTACTTGGAGGTCACGAATTGTGGATAGTTGTGAGAGATGGTCGGTGGATGTGGTGTTCTCTTGTGTGGATCAACGTCCGCGCTATTGAATATTACGTTAATCCTCAAAGACCATCCTCATAATTAGACCAATTCGTAATTCAGAGGCCGTGGTTCGGATTCCACGTTAAACTGTAGGTCCATTAGTTGCCATCGGCTGTTGGGCTATTAATTAACAGTCCTGTCTAAGGAACATGTCAGCCTTAGTCAGTAACAAGACTACAAGATCGCGCCACAATCATCCTACATTCATTTCTCATTCATACTTGGCTTAAAATACCTACCTGGGTAGGTCGCCATTTCAGTTAAAAGTATAAAAGTAAGTATAAATGGAAATAGCTGCTGTTTATACCTTAAGACAACATATGTTTGAGTCCAAAACAATGTTTCCCCTATAAGATTAACATAGGAACTTTGAAAGCATACAGGGTAGAGATTTATGGAAAAATCGTCACACAAACTATTACACTTTCCTATTTTAGGCCTAAAGAATCAGTTCTTTCCAAATTTCAGACTCGTATGTAATTGGGAAGTGGGAGAATTAGTGATGAATGAGTGAGTGAGGGCTTTGACGTTTATAAATACAGATTCTAAATCTCGATTTCCAAAAAGTTTGACTTTTTTGGGAAATAACCGTTTGTTTTTTTGGGAGTTTGTAAAAGTTTTCTCCTGAGTTATCAAGTTAAAAATTCCGAATCATCCAAGATGTAGCAGCAGATGTCGGGAATGAGGCGATTTAACTGAACAGATTTGAAACTTTTCCTACCAAGCACTTCTTGTCGTCACTTTGGGATTGTATTTATAAAAATGTTGAACTTATTTTTTTTGTTAGTGTTAACAATGTACGTATATTCAGTCAATTACTTTTGCGTTTAGATAAGCGACACCATAAAACTAATGGATATTTACTATAACTACTTGGTCAAAAATAATTTAAAATTTTCGTGTCATAATTGAAATAATTTCGTGTTTTTGCTGCCTTTTTTATGTATTTCAAAAACCGTTTAGTATTAATTTGAAGGAAATTTATCCTATTTCAGAAAATCACCTTCCACTTTAGTCGATTTTCTCACCATTTAAGAGCTATCTACAAAAAAACCAAAGCTACTACCAATTTGTTTGAGTTTGAAAAATACTGAATTAGAGATATTTTTGTTCAACTTTGTACAACTAAATCTAGAACTCTACTGGACCGATTTTAATAATTAATGTGTTTTTTAAAGCGTTATCCATGTAGATTAGAAGAAAACTTTGATGTTTGTTTAGAAGTTATGGAGAAGTAACCTTTTCATAGTGACCGTTGTTTTAAACCTCAACGGGCTCTGTTTCTAGCCGTATAATAATGTTCTTAGTTTTACAATTAGTTAAACTATTGTATTTTCAACATTTCGTCTGTTTTTAGAGTATTTTGAAGAAAGGTAGTTTTACGAAACAGGTCGTGATGGTCTTATCTAAATAAATATTACTTGAGAGCCAAATATATTTGTTTTTTTCAGGTTTTATCGATTCTTGTGATGGTTGCAAAAGCCAAGAGTTTGTTTGACACATAAACGTTAGATAAAGTTAACAGATAATAAGACATGCTTATATGGGAAAGCGGTTTAGACGCTTCATATTTTAGTGAACGTCCCGAGAATCGAATCCGAGACCTCTAGTGCCAAAGCCCAAGATACTTTCTGTTGGGTTAACCAGATGTCCAACATAAAGAAGTCCAATTTTAAACAGTTCTTATCCGTGAAAGTGTCAAACTTGATATATGAGGTTTAATTGTGATAGTGTTTTGGTTGTTTGAGACCAAAAGACTCCTTCCCATATCTTGTTTTGTCTGGTCCAACCGGATTACGTAGTCCATGGCCACATTCCATGCATTTTGGAATATTGTTATATAATGTTTTCCGATACAGGTTCTTTCTCGACTTCTATAGCTCGACATTTATCTGAAAAAGAATCGATTGTGATTTTAATTAAAATTTATTTTTACAATTTTAACATTTTAACGAATCGATCGAAGCAAAAATACACCCGAGCTTGAGACATGGACAGTGTTTCTTAATTGGAATGAAATATAAAATAGTTATTCCATATGTTTTATTTTTACTGTTACAATACGTTGAACAATAAAAAAATATTTAAGGGAAAAAATAGTAGATATAAATTTAAATATCACGTATAACATGCCTACGCTTATAAATACAATATTTAAGATCCCACTTTTTGAAAAATGTCTGCATATTAATTGATTGTGTTATTAAATTAAGGCGGATGCAATGTTTGATTATGAACGGTATTGCATATTGCTCTTGGAAAACAAATAAGAAATATGGAGTTAATACTCATTATTGAAATGCTGTTTTAAAATTTATTGTACGTAGGTAATTCCTGTAAAATTCATGTAGTAGTATTTTTGAAATAATTATACAATACGATATAAGATAAATATGTTTATGACAAATTGTAATTTTCAGATATACTAGTACAGACCACTACACTTTTTTTAAAGAAAAAGATAAAAATTTTCTGGGTCTAGTACAGCACCTTGCGAGCCTCCCTTACATACAGGAATCGTGATATTCAAAATTAATAGTTAGTCATTCTGTATCTATGTAAATACAAAATGGTAAGTTTGTCTTCATTAATATGTGATTGATTATTGCTACGTTTGTCTGAAAATATAATAAAAAACCTCTCTCCATTTGGAAAGCGATAAACAACGTTTACTGGCAGCTATAAAATCTCGATACGACGTAAATTTCCAGCGGTAATAACAGACAAGTCCGTCATGGCGGCTGCGTTATGCCGGAGTGTAATGTGGCTGTTATTCCAGTTATATTGGACATGTGTCTTGCTGTCCCCTAACTTGTATTTATCGTGCCTTCCACTCTCCAAGAGAAAAGTCATGAAACTTAATGATCCATGGAAAGGGTGATTACTAGTAAATTAAATGTGGGAGTTTTATACTGCTTTTGTCAGTTTTTAAAGTTGTTGGTACTTTTTGCGAATTCTCCATAGGGAAGAAGCTATTACCGTAGGTCTCATGGACTTGAGCTCGGGACCATGTTATTTTTTCGTTTTTAGGTACCCAAAGGCCAAAAACATGGTCCGATGGAGAGCAAATTTGATAAAGTAATCCAAACATATCGATCAATCGGAACTGGCAGTTTGGGGGGGGGGTTTGAACTCAAAAAGTGTTTTTTGCGTTTTAATGTGTAACTATTTTTTCAATTTTATCTTTTACCAATAGAATCAGATTAAAAACTACACAATTAAGTTTCTTAACGTTTTCTCTATCTCCAACGGTTACCAAGATATTAAAAAATCTAAACATAGTACGTTGTATTTTGTGGCTACAACGTTAATCTTATGGAATATAAAGAAAGATTAATATTTCACTTATCAATCTATATTTTACATACATACTTTATTTTTGTATCATGGCAGCTAACCTGCATACTCTTTCCCATGTTAATCTTATGGAGTATAGGCAAATAACGCTCATATTTATTGACAGATATTGATAAAACTTATCATATATTATTGATTTGGAAATTCGCTTAGTATGCAAGGTACTGCGACGGGAGTATTGACGTTTTGAAAAGGATCGATCTAATCTATAGAACTTTTACACCTTACCCATGTTTTATTTCGTAGGATGAACTTCATCGTTTTTACTTGACGAAGTTTGGAATCGAATTGAAGACTTCAATAGAGAAGACGTTGTGTTTCACCTGATTAGTTAAGTTATATATTAAAAGTTATTAACCCTTACCGAGCGGTGGAAATTACGTGAAAATGTTTTGTTGGGGTCAAAAAAATAGATTTTTAAATATTAATGTTTTCCCTCATCCATTTAATGGTTGAAGTAGAATAAACAAACTTCTTTCATAAATCTTTCATGTTTTATGACCATATTTTGTTTGGCGTATATATTCAGCAGATCTATTATGCCTTCTTACAAAATAGGATCACAGTCACATCCACTGAATATATTTCACTTACCTTTGACTCACTAGACGTAAACAAATACTGTCTGAGCGCGCGAAACAATAACACGAGGACAACTTGGTCGGTCGGCAGATCAGATGTTTCGAGATCAGTGATGCAAACCCACCAAAGAGAATTTTACCAAAGAAATAAAAAATTTACTATAACAATAATATTTATTTATGGCCTAAGGGAACTATAGACAGCCAAGAAACAGTTTTAAAATACCTAAACGATGTTTTAATTTTTTGACGTATATGTACGTCAAACGCTCAGATTGAGTTGCGTATATATACGTCAAACGCTCGGGAAGGGTTAAATTCTAATAGGAAACTGTCTTAACTGTAGAATTGTCACTACCCCTAACGTTATAATTATTACAACCTTACGTTGATGTGTGATTACGTCAATAATTAATAATAATAAGTTATCAATTAAGAATAATGATGGAGTTCGGAATCGAACTTCTATGAGATAAAGTTTACTCAAAGTAATAAAAAACTTATCACTTTATTTATGTTGAAATTCCAAATTATAATCAGAAATTAAATAGAAATTGTAACCTTATCCCTCTCTCCAATAAGCATTATAAACAATGAAATATTAATCAAAAATTTTAAAGGAAAGTTTTTATTTATCAGGTGTTACGGGGTTTTAAGGGTAAACCACCCTTAAAACCGAAAAGAAATAAAGAACATTCTAGAGATATAGTCAACGTGTACAGATGTAACGAATGTCATGAACAATAGAGCATTATCATGGTCTTTAAATGGACAGACGCAAAGAATTCCATCGGTTCGAAAATCACTTATTAGAATTCTGGGTGTAAATGGACATTTCCGCTCTTAACTCAAGTATGAAAATTTTGACGAGAACAATACTTTCTCCTTACACTGTATTTTAGTAGGAAAACGTGTAAATACTAAGTGCTTTTAGCATATTTATATAAATAAAATTAGAGTTTTGTCTGTACATTGCTCAGAGTTATTAATTTTTTAGTTATTTTTACGTTTCGTGCGTTAGAGAAGCCGAAACAAGTCTTATCTCAATTTTTGTCTGTTTGTCTGTGACGCTCCAGGAGGCATTTTACGCCGTCTTCTCCGAAAAAACGGGAGAACTGATAACAATGAAACTTATTTCATACATTCTCTACATTCCAGAGAGGGGGTTTCAAAGCTTTAAATTGTCCGCCGCCCCTTGAAAAGTAAATCACGAGCGTTAAAAACCCACTTTTACGCGATATTAGTCGCAATTTGTTTTCAATTATCAATTAACCACCAGCTGGTAATAATCAGCTGTCTTTTTAGTTTAAAGATTTAATAGAAAGAAAACCTGTCAAAAACCGTCGTTGAAAAGCTTTCAAATCAATATTCGTTAATTTATATTGGTCGTTGATTTTAAACCCATTTCGAAATCATACTATATTAAAAAGCTATTTTAACGTATAACTAATTATAATAATGGTTGTTTAGTTTATTTTATTCGTACTGATTTGTTTAGGATTTCAGGTTTACATTTTGGTATGATAATCCTTTTTCTTTAAACTGAATCCTACACCCCGTACAAAGGACGGGCTTACTGCTAGTTAATACTAAAAAAATCCAGCCAATATATAATCTCTTTAGGAAATAAAAAAATAGAATATCACTCTGGAGAATGGCATAAGTTTTACATCATTTGCATAAACAAAATTACAACGCATAACGTGGAATGCTTTTGAGTTAAATTTGGTAAGGAAAGAAGCAAGGTCTCTTCAACATTTCATTCCTTCAGAAATATCATTGTAACATTTTTAAGTTGTACTTGTGGAAGCAGTAACGATATACGTGGTAGTAGTTTGTTCATACAGTATTCAGATACTTCCGTCTCTTCGCATCATATTGCAAATGTTCCTCCGTTTTATTCACAGTGTTTTACCCTTAATAAAATACAGTTTTACGTCCGTTCTTCCAGTACGTTTGAGTATCCGGTATATTTATTATTACGCCTTATAAAAGTTGTTTTAGCGTATTTCCCATAGGGAAGAAGCTATTACCGTAGGTCTCATGGCGAGACTTAAGCCCGGGACCATGTTATTTTTTCTTCTTTAGGTGCCCAGAGACCAAAAACAATAGTCGTTAAAATTTATATATATGTGTCTGTGAACACGATAACTCTCGTAAAAATGGTCCGATCGAGACCGAATTTGGTAGAAACGTGTATTCCTACAATTGCTCGGACGAGTTCGTAATCCAGACATATCGGTCAATTGGAAGGGGTAGTTTGGGGGGTTTTGTACGCCAAAAATGGTTTTTTTGTATTTTTCCCATGTAATTTAAATGAATTTCATATTTTATCTTTCACCATTAGAATCATCTTAAAAAACTGCACAGTTAAGTTTTTCTGTATCTCCAACGGTTACCGAGATATTAAAAAATCTAAACACAGTACGCTGTATTTTGGGGCTCCAATGTTAATCTTAGGGAGGATAGGGAAAAATTAATATTTCCCGTATCAATCAATATTTTTGGATTAAACATGGTATTTACCTTCATGTTGTTGATACCCGCCCGTTTATGCTTAAAAATCATAGTTTATTTGTTTATCATGGCAGCAAACCTGCATACTCTTTTCCCATGTTAATCATATAAGGGAATAGGCAAACTCTTTTATGTATGGTAGATGTTGGTTGATGGAACTTTTTATAATTGGTCAAAATAAAAATTGTTTATACTGTACTAGAAATTCCTACTTTCAGTGTTCCTCATAGCAGCTAACCTGCATACTCTTTTTCCATGTTAATTATATGGAAAATAGGGAAACTCCTTTCTTTATGGACAGATGTTGATGAAACTTGGTATAACTGGTCAAAATAAAAATATTTATGTTAGAAATGCCTACTTTCAGTGGTCCTCACAGCAGCAAACCTGCACACTCTTTCCCATGTCTTATTTTGATTTGGAAATTCGCTGAGTACGCAGGTCTGCTGTGACGGGGTTATTTCCATAGTGCGGACCTTAATATACACTAGGGAATGCTGCATCCATTGACCATCGCTCATAATTTTCCGAAATTCGGTCTCCACGTTAAACTGTAGGTCCTTAAATCTGCCATTGACTGATGGGCTATTAATTAACAGTTCTGTTTAAGCAACATGTCATCATTAGTCATTAACAACAATACAAGATCGCGCCATAATCACATAACATTCATTTTATTAATTTTTCATTTATACTTGATTTAAAATACCTACCTGGGTAGGCTGCGATTTCAATAACTAACAAACGTGAACAGGGCTACATAAATCTTTTATGTACACACCTGTATAGTTTGACTATACAACATATTGAATTTTAGTTTTAGTTCTTAGTTCTAAATCACCCTTTTACTTTCTCCCCTTATACGGAGAAAGTATTGTTTTCGTGAAATTTTCGAATTCGCGTTGAGAGTGGATATATCCGTTTTGGGGTCCCCTGAATACAAAAAAGTGGGTTTCGACGTGATGTCTGTCTGTCCGTGTGTCTGTCTATCTGTGTGTGTGTGTCTGGATGTGTACAGAGCCACAGCCTATCCCGTTGGTCCGATTTATTTGAAATTCGGCATGTATGTGTATATTCACCGTAACTCCATGTTTTTTTCATTTTTTTTGAATTTTTAATTTTTAAGGGTAGTTCACCCCTAAAACCCTTAAAAACGTGAAAAATCCAAATATCTCAAAAACGGCTCTAAGGATTTTGATTAAAATTTGACAGTTTATAGTGCACAGAGTACTAAATATTATGACTCCACCCGCATGTCTGTAAAATTGACGGTTCAAAAGTTATGGACTTTTAAATGTCAAAAAATAAAATATTTAAATTTTCAGCGACGACAATAAAAGTAAAGTATAACTTGACTGTCACCATTGAAACCAGCTTAAAAAACTAAACAAATTAGCGTTTTGAATTATTTATCTACGACTAACGGTTCCAGAGAAAAGTTAAATTTACTGACAATGATAAAACACTACGGTGTCTGAAATCACCCAATGTTATTCTTCGGGAGAATTTAAAAAAAATCAATTTCTTTCTTATTTTCCAACCGTTTTCCATGAAACTTGGTATGAAACTTGGTGGTGGGTGGGTTCCCCCCCATACAATTATTCGAATAATTAATTTAACTTTGTCTCTGTTGTTTTTATTTTCAGAATTGGGATGATTATTTTTGAAACAATAAATTGTTAAATGATATTTATATGAAATTTAAAGAACATGATAGTTTTATTAAAGATTGTCGTTTTTAAATTTACTTAAGGGAGAAAGTATGTGTCAGTCTAATGATACCGTTTATTTACTTTTAGTAAAGGTTACAATTTTGGGAGTAAGTTTTAACAGATGTTACAAGTAGACTCGAGCGAAAATTTCTGAAAATTAAATTCCGTCTGGGACTTAGAGAGATAGGTAAAGTGGCTGCCTGTTGTAAATGGAAGTAAATCAAATCTCAGTGAAATAACCCTTGAGTTGTAAACATACATTACGCCATGTTGGCACGTGTTTTCCTTTTTACACACTACTGCTTTCCCACGCCGAGTGTTGAAGAGGTATTAAATCGTCTTATTTCTATTTACTATACACCACGAACTAAATTATTGTTTCCTGTTATGCGGTGTCGTAACACTATCGTGATTTAGAAATAAACATTTAAGTATAGGTTTTCGTTTCAGTGTTTCCCTAAGTTTATCACAATTTTTTTGTAATCAAAGTAGAAACCTTTTCGTTGAACACTTTTTGTATAGTAATAAAGTGGACTTTGAAAAAGTCAGAAAAGCGACTGGGTGACGTCCTGTAATCCAGCTACTTCGAGGTCACGAATTGTGGATAATTGTGAGCGATGGTCGGTGGGTGTAGTGTTCTCTTGTGTGGATTAACGTCCGCACTATTGAATACTACGTTAATCCGCAAAGACCGTTCTCATAATTACACCAATTCGTAATTCAGAGGCCGTGGTTCGGATTCCATGTTAAACTGTTGGTCCCTTAGTTGCCATTAGCTATTGGGCTATTAATTAACAGTTCTATCTAAAGAATATGTCAGTAACAAGACTACAAGATCGCGCCACAATCATCTTACATTCAATCCTCATTCATACTCGAGTTAAAATACGTACCTTGTGGTATAGTCGCATTTTCAATAATGTAATCTATTCTACGAGCATGGGCGTGGTTTGATTTGGCCTGCCTATTTTTTTTTTAATTTTGAATTACTAATGCCAATTTTAATGTCGTTCCTAGTTGGTAAATTGGAAAAATGGAATTTGATTTGGATATGTAATCTCAATAGTTCTAACCCCCATGGGTTGCATGAGTAACATACCGTACTGTACAGAGCACAGTCGCATGTTGAATGCATGTGAGATAAGCTGATGTAGGTTTCCTCATCTCCACCCAGGGAATGTAAACCTCCCCCATCCCTTACGAGATACAGCGTCACTGGTGGTTATGTTCCACTGTGCTACGTCTGTGAATAAAAATAAAATTGTGTTTATACAAAAAAAATCTTCTGTACAGACACAATTTTACACAACAGGTTTCGATATTTAAAACCTATTGTTTAAAATTTTGTTCACGTAATATATTTTAAAACACATGGTCACAAATGACTCTGTCTACGAGAATAAAATATCTTAATTTAAGAACAGATTTTTAAATATTTACTTTTTACTTCCACTTCGTTGATTATCCTGAGAGATTTACTTGATCGGTTCAAGCAGTTTTCAAAATAACGAACTCAAGCGTCAAAACAGGGTCCTGCACGAGTAGTCGCATGTAATAGTTCGCAGATGGCAGATGGGTTAACCCTCCAAGTGCTAACATCTCACTGTGAGATGTGCATCGAGGTGCAATTGTATAGCGCTATCGAAGTCAACAATTACCTTCACGGTGCTGCCATCTGCGAGCTAATACATGCAACTTCTGTAGTTCCCTGTTCTGACGCTTGAGTTCGTTATTTTGCCGCTAGAGTATGCTTTTATAGCCGAGTAGGCACTTTCTACTCCTATGCACTGGTGGCTGGACCGGTTAGAGCGCTGCGCTGACGAGTGTAACGTTTTAGCCATTCGGAAGTGTTAGGTTTCCATGAGCAATCCCAATTTGGCTTTCAAATGTGTGGTATAGTGGAGTGTAGGGGCCCACCTTAAATAAACGGTGACCGGCTTGGGTGGAAGTTGAAGTTTTAGGCTTAGTTGGGATTGCAGTGGACACCTGATTTGCTTTTATGGTTAGTGATTATAAGGGAGGGGGTTTGTGATTTTGTTGTGTATACTTGGTATTTTAAGAAGAGTAGCGTAAAAATAAAAAAAAATAAATAGTCCTAGCATTTTGAGGGTTAAGAAAGAACGCCGACACCATCTGTTTGCTAGAAATTTACTCACAAAATATAGTTTCCACATGTATAGTCAACGTTGTAGAATCTTATTCGTCTCAATGGACAATGGCAAAACCATTCCGCACAGTTCTCGTGCTAAAGGACAATATCTTACACCTGCTGCTTCCAATGCATTGATCACCCTAATGCAGCGGTGTTTCTTATGCTACATATCTACTATCTTCTACGTAAATTATAATTTATTTCTCCTCTTTTTACCAATACCGTATCTCTGAACTTTTTTATTTTTTTATAATTTTATAGAATTTCCTATGAAAAAGTGAGCTTTTCACATGACCTGTATGGTGACAGTTAAGCCCGGGACCATGATAGAAGCTCATAACTAAACCTCCTGAACACGTTTCGGTGGGTCATTTAAAATTGTATACATATGTCTATGAGCATGTGTCGACACAATAATGGCCGAAATTATTGTATAATTACTATAAAATTTGGTTAAGCTGTTCATTTCTGTATCTTGGACAAGTTCCTTGAGCAATATGACTATATTAACCACAATTTTGGGGGGGGGGGGTTGTACTCCAAAATGGGGGTTTCAATTTTGTATAATTGAAAAAGAAACTCTAATTTTCCTTTTTACCACTAGATTCAACGAAACACACAATTTTGTAATTTAAATCATGACCCTAGGTCAATTGGTTACTGAGATATTGACAACGATAAACACAGTACATTGTGCAATTTTAATCTTAGAGAATAGCTAAAAGCCAACAACTCACTTCTTCCTTAAACACTCCAAAATATGGTAAGGCAAGTCCATCTAGTTAAGTTTTATCAATACATCAATGAAACCCAAAATTGAATGTTTCTTACGGCAGCAATCCTACGTATTCATTGTAATTATTTCGGAGATTAGATAAATTGCTATAACATGCTTCATTATTGACATAATTTGAAAAAGGTTTTTTTTCTTAGTGAAATGCCTTAATTTAAGTACATTTCCATGTAAACACCCTTATTCCAGCAAAACCTACATACTGAGTACTATTCGATTACTATGATGGGAATAATATAAGTTCTATGAAATTCCCTCTACTCACGTCAGCGTGCTGCGTGCGATTTCATTTTGTGATTTTTAATTGTCACCTCTATTCTACCCTTTTCTTCTTCTAACTAATATAAATCATTTTTATCTCCTTTTATCTTAGTTTCATCTATTGCCTCCTATACAATTTTTTCTTTCTTATCTCTCAGCCCTCATTTCTCTATTTCTAATCTTATTTTCCTCAGTTATATGCCGTAAATAGAGCTCATTATACCTTGAATCACAAAACACATGAATAATATTAACTTAGTTTTGGATACAACTAAGCTGAAAAAGTTTAATTTGTGCGGTTTATCATTAATTTAAGAACAATATAATTGAAAAATTTATGTAAACAATGAAAAATAGCAAAACTCTTTTATTCTTTATTTCTACCATTTTCCATCCCACCTCTTAATAAGAATTCTCTTTGAACACCATCCTACAATGAATCCTTTTATTATTTCGCACTATTGTCCAGAAAAACTGTATTTCAAATAGCATTGTTCTGTGATACGGAAAAAAGAACAATGAAAGAGAATGTTTTAATATACTTTTTAATTCATTAATTCATTCCTTATTTCTAACAGATCATTTGTTTGTAGTTTCGGATTTTAAAACTTATACAGGGTGAAGCACAGGAAAAGTATGTTTTCACTGTCAAAAACTACATTTTTTAGGGAAAATAATAGAAGAGTATTATTATGTTATGGATTTTTTTAAATTTCAGTTGGTCGAGTCAACGTAAAAGAATATTTGGCTACCATTTAAAATTCTAATAAGATAATCTATAAATTTGTCAATAATGTGCCAAGTTTAAAGTATATTATATATTATTAGATTATATTATAATATATTAGATTATTGAAATGGCGACCAAGGTAGGTATTTTAAGCCAATTATGAATAAGGATTGAGTGTAAGATGATTGTGGCGCGATCTTGTAGTCTTGTTACTGACTAAGGCTGACATTTTTCTTAGATAGGACTGTTAATTAACTTAATAGCCCAACAGCCGAAGGCAACTAAGGGACCTATAGTATAACGTGGAATCCGAACCACTGCCTCTGAATTGCGAATTGATCTAATTATGAGGATGGTCTTTGCGGATCAACGTTGTATTCAATAGTGCGGATATTAATCTACACAAGAGAACACTACACCCACCGACCATCGCTCACAACTATCCACAATTAGTGACCTCCAAGTAGCTAGATTATAGGGCGTCGCCACCATCTCAGTCAAATATATCATTAAGTTATGTTTAATATTTAGACCGGTGACTACGCACTGAATGCCGATATATATCTCCAAGGTGTTTGTTTTCACCTAAGGTATGAAACCAAACAAGCTTGCCCGGGGAGTTACGAGACACCCTGTATAAACATATACGTCTACGATGTAGGCTTTATAGCTACAACTGGCAGGCGGTATATTCCTCTGGCAATATCACTTTGGCTGTTTGCTTACGCTATAACTAGGTAACAGTTCCTGGGCGCCGTTATGAAATTGGAACTAGTTATTTCACTAATTGGCACTTATAAATTTATAGATTTTGGTGAGATGGTTTCTACGCAGTAATAAACTTCATGACGTACAGTAAATGTGACAGGAAAACATATAACTATTGTAGCCTCTAGATCACTAAACATTACTAAATAAAAGGTTTAAATACCTATAATACTGTCTATGATCCTGTGTTTGGCGTTGACGACTTCTGGTTTTGGACCTTATCAGTCAAATAAAATGTTTGTATTTATTTCCCTGTGGGAAATAGGTTAGAAAATGGACATGTCTAAAGGGAATATGTTTAGTTCATATAAACAGCTGTTATTATTCTGTTATATTAAAAATTCAATGCAATAGCTCTGGTAGTTTCTATGGAAACCTGTTTCATACAGGTTGTTCATTAAAGTCGTGGACAAACTTCGAGGGATAGTACTCATAAAATTAACAAAAATTGTCCGACAAAACATATGTTAAAATCCTTAGTTTAGCTGCTAGCCGCCATTTTGTATTTTTTTTACTAAAATGTTATAGCTCAAGAAGAACTATTTAAGCTGTAGAAATTAAACTTAGTACACATTTATTGGCCGAAGAGGAAAAGTATTCTCAGAGTATCAAAGTGTCATTGGCGGTCGGTGGTTAAAAATCTTTTAAGTTAAATAAATAAAATAAATAAAAACCATTAACTTTATAAAATTTTTACAAAAAATAAAAAATATTGTAATTTTAATTTCAAATCAAAGAAAATCGGTCAAATAGATAAGCGAGAAAGTGCACTTTTTATGCGACCACCGTGCGGCGGTGGCACTTGGGCCTGTAAGCTAACATTAAAAGTGCATTATCTAGCTTATCCGTGGACGGATTTTGTTCAACAAAATATTTTTTTATTTGAAATTAAAATTATCTTAATTATAAATCTTTTGAAAATTGTATAAAGTTAATGCTTTTTTAGTTATTTAAATAAAAACTTTTTTAACCACCTGCAATGGCACTTTGAGAATATTTTTATTAGGTTCAATAGTTCTTGAGATAACGATTTTTGTAACAAATACAAAATGGTGGCTAGTGGATAAAAGGAATATTTTTCGACATGTGTTTATAGGATATTTGTTGTTTATTTTGATGAGTACTAGCATCCCTTGAAGGTTGTCTCCGACTTTAATGAACACCCTGTATTTTCCATCTTAAAAATCACCAACGATAAGTATAGTATTATTGGCAACATAGTATAATTAATATCTGTAAATAAACAGTCAATTTTAATGTAAATTATTAGTTAATCACTTGAAAACGGGAATAGTTTCTCCACATCCAGAAACGTTGTGTAGTCAAAAACACAGACGCGTTGGAAAAGTCCATTAAAAGATATAGAATAATAAATAATTACAATCTAAAGAAACCTCTTTGGCAAGTAACATATTTTTAATGCAACCATACATGCTAGCACATTTAATTAATAGTTTTTCCAATCCACATATCTCCGCTGTTGGGAGGGATTGATTTAACACAGAGAATACGATAGCTAAGTTTCCTCTTTCACTTTGGTGACCAATGAACAAAGTTAGTCGAGTTTCAATCATTGAGTCTGTTTCCGGTAGGGGCAACTTCCGTTGGCTTTAGTGGTTTATTCAACACTACACCACTTTGGAAGCTGGTTCTGCCAGCCACCTCTGTGGAGGGAGTTTCTTCTTGAATGTTAAATCAGTGAAAGGAAAACGATTATAAAATGTTTATTAAATAGCTAAAATTTCCACAAATACCATTATTATTTATTTTTTTATTACGTAAATTTTCCATCACGGTTTTATGTAAAACAAAGTTTCACGACGTTTCGGGATCTAGAATCTGATCCGTCCTCAGGTGAACTGGAACCTAAAACATGACAAGACTAAGTACGGTTTTTGTAGATAATCAGGATTTAGTCGGTAAAGCTGAAAAAATGTTTACAGTTGTCAAAACTCTTACAAAACATATCAAGCAATAATCGGCACGTACAGGAGAAGAAACACAGTACGTCCGCACCTCACAAGGGCCCAAAATGCTCTGGAGTTGAAGTTATCAGTAAATATGTCACAAAAATGCCCGTAATCAAAATCTAAATAACCTAAACCCACTAACACCAACAATAAAATTCAAACAAAGAAATAAAAATAGTTTATTTTTAGTCATAACGCTTCAAAAACAGGAGTTTTAGATACGACGAATAGAGTTGGTTGAAGAGCAAAAGTTGTCCTTTTTCTTCCTTGGACTAAACCTATTATTTAGTTCTAGGCCGCAAAAGATCATTGTTTATGATACTTTTGAATCGAGGTCAACATTCGATTGTAAATAATCAAAAATGTAAATGTATATAAATGAATGTAAATTTTCGTTTTAAGTTCAGAATCTTGAGTTTTTTTTAGTAAATCTGGGAAAGCGTTATATGTAAATAGATTCACACTTCAAAGAGTTTTATTGATACAAAACATATCTCATACAGAACTTCATCTGCTAAATACAAGTATCTTGTCACTTTTATATTATTTTAATACTTAAATACTATACAGATTTAAATAAATTACGGACGTGCCATCTGCGTATAAGACTAATTTTGCATTAATGTTGGCTGAAAGGTCATTAATGTATAAGATGAATAGAGTTGGTCCTAATATTGATCCTTGGGGGACCCCGCTTTTAATTTCTTTCCAAGTGGAATACACATTTTGGCCCTGGTGTCTAATAACAAGTCTTTGTTTTCTTTCATACAAGTAACCCTTGAACCAATCTGAGCATTTATCTTTTACGTCGTATTATCTTAGTTTACCTAACAAAATTTCTCAGTCTACTGTGTCAAAGCCTTCTGGAGATCGTAGAAGAGCTCAGCGGTGTTGTTAGAGTCGTCGAGGTTTTTTAACATTGAATCTATAAAATCAGTAAGTGCAGTTGTTGTTGATAAACCATTCCCGAAACCATGATGATTCTGGGTTAAAATTTTACTACTCTCAAGAAAGTTTACAAACCGAGTTTTTACAATTGTCTCAAATGTTTTTAAAAAACTGGGTAGAATAGTTACTGGTCTGTAGTTGGCAACATCTCTGCTTCCTCCTTTATGTGTTGGAGTAACTGATCGGTATTTGTCGCATTTGAGGCAGTTCATTCGACCAATCGAATGTTCAGAGAGAATCACATATGCTTTTGTGACAGAAGATGTTTGGGATCAATTGACAATATCTACACACCTTACTATAGCAGATATAATTTATCATAGTAAAATTTTAATACAAGACAAACCATTTCCATTAGACAATAAATTAAATGCAAGACTACGTAACTTAGGTAAATTCCTACAGACGGCTGAAATATGTTTTCAAAATTAGAACGTCTAGAAGAAGAGTTTTTTCTTCAAATGAAAAGCATTATTATTTTATAGAAGATACGTTGATTACACCATTGTTTTAGTCGATGGCAATTCAAGATACTCCAGTTAATACTTAGTTACTTAAATGTTTTAAGCTAATGCAATTTGCACTCGCGAAATCAATGTATATGAAACACAAAGTAGTTTATTTATTTTGTACATTTCGTCAAACCACTTGTGATCTGATTGAACAGTATTTTCTTACAGCTGAATGAACAAGAATGGTTACTGTTATTGTCATTGCTATAACCCGGATTCTCTGATTTCTAATACTGCTTGAACAATTCCCAATGTTGTTTACAAATAGTATAATTTACTTAAGCGAATTTCCCATAGGAAAAACTATTACCATAGCTCTCATGGAAGACCTAAGCCCTGGACCATGCTAATTTATTGGTTTGAGGTGCCTAAAGACCAAAAATAATAGTCTTAAAAAATTTGCACACGCACGTACGTACATATGTGTCTGTTGAACACGATAACTAACGTGAAAATGGTCCGATCGAAACCAAATTTGTTAGAGATGTGTCCAGATATATCTGTCAATCGGAACGGACAGTTTTGAGGGGGGGTTGTACCACAAAAATTGGGCTCCGAGCTGTTTCATAAGTAATTTTAAACATTTTAGATTTTCTCTTTTACCATAACAATCAGCTTTAAAAACACCGCTCAATTTAGTGTGTTATATGTAGGGACTTCAATGTTAATGCTATGGTGGATAAAGAAAATAAAAATATCTCGCTTATTAACCAATATTTTTGGATGGCACTTGGTATTTAGCTTCATGTGGTTTAACTCCATATATTCATATCATAGTTAATGTGTTTATTATGGCAGCTAACCTGCATACTCTTTCCCATATGGTTAACATACAGAGTATAGGCAAACTCCTGTATTTATGGACAGATATCGATTAAACTTGGTACATACTCAAAATAAGATTTGTTTATGCTAAAACTGCTTACATTCAATGTTTCTCACAGTAGCAAACCTGCATATTCTTCCCCTTGTTAAGCTTATAGAGACTAGGAAAACTCTCTTATTTATCGACATGATAAAACTTGTCATAAAATTATTATTGTCATATTATCGATAAGGACATTCGCTGAGTACGCAGGTCTGCTGTGATGGGTGTATTTGTAGCTATTACGTTATTTTAATATGATTATCATCTTAAAAAACGAAACCAGGATTTCCCCAGCCTTGAGACCTGCTTCAATCAAAATACATGGCCACGTACTAAACAATAAAACCATAACTCCATAGACTGATCAATAATTTTGCCCGAACAGTGCTTGTTTTAGAATATAAATAAGATTTCCTTTTCTGCTGTAAACATTTATGTTTTGAGCTTTATACCGGCTTAGTCCGGATTATGTACTAATCCTGATATGTTTTAGGTACTAGCTCACCTGAGGACGGGATCAGACTCCAGATTCCGAAACGTCGTGAAACTTTGTTCCACGTTATCGTTATGGAGAATGTCCGTAATAGCAATCAAAAATAGCTTACAGAATGGTTTAGGGAACCCCAAAAAGAGTTTTAAAACTTGATGAATATGGAAGTGTATTATGATACTTGTGTCTGTTGCAGAATGGGTGACAAGACGCCCAGTAAGTTCAAGAGACTGTTGAGCCGCAGGGTGCCTGTGGTCTCATGGTTACCCCGATACTCTGCAGACAAAGCCATCTCAGACCTGATAGCTGGAGTTACCGTGGGCCTAACTCTTATGCCTCAGGCGTTGGCGTACGCGGTCTTGGCTGGACTCGAACCTCAGGTAGTTGCCTCTAATTTAAATTGGTTTATTGTTGGAAAAGTAATAATATTTCTGTTCATTTTAACCTTTTTTAACCAAAAAGAGCTGAAATCTCAACTTCTGTCCATCTATCTGTATATCTGACTCTCTGTGATTCTACTTCGTGAAGACTAGCACCCATGGTTATGAATTACCTCGTAGCTACTCTAGGTTATTTTTGTATTCTATCGTTTTTGGAGAAGCTTCATGTTACTAACTAACCCACACACCATAAAAATAAAATAATAAGCTCTAAAAACCCAGTTTTCAGCAATATTATACATGTTTTCTAAGTTTTATGGAGTAAGTTTGTACACATTCCTAATTTATTGTTAAAGTTATATTTACGAATAACGAGTTTTCATAATGATCCTAATTTTCTCTTATAATCTAGTGTATTTAGTTAAGAATCCTCGATACATAACTAACCTGGAAATATAAGTTTTCTTTTTAATTATTTTTTTAAGAATTCAGATTTATATTTTGTCAATAAGTTTTGTTAATAAGTATCTTGCCTACCATCTGAATCCTACTCTAGCTATTTGGAGGTCACGAATTGTGGATAGTTGTGAGCGATGGTTGGTGGGTGTTGTGTTCTCTTGTGTGGATTAACCTCCGCACTTTTGAATACTACGTTAATCCGTAAAATACCATCCACATAGTTAGACCAATTCGTAATTCAGAGGCAGTGGTTCGGACTCCACGTTAAACTGTAGGTCCCTTAGTTGCCATCGGCTGTTTGGCTATTAATTAACAGTCCTGTCTAAGGAATATGACAGCCTTAGTCAGTAACAAGAGTAAAAGATCGCGCCACAATCATCTTACACTCAGTTCCCATTCATTCTTGGCTTAAAATACTTCAATAATCTAATCTAATCTAACACCATATGGGATGGGAAAAGGATGGGCTTACTGCTAGTATTAAGCATATAAGTATAAAATTACGATATGACTCATTGTTAAGAAAAAAGATACAATTTAAATAAATAGGAAAATACGAAGAAACGCCTGAAATCAAAAATCTTAACTCATAATAATAACTTTATATCACAATTAGACTAAATTAGAAAGTGTATATTGTTAGTAAAATTTGGTTTACTTTCAGATAACATTTTTATCGTATAGTTTTAAATATGTTTAAAATTAACCATCAATGTACAAACAAAAATATTGATTTTAATTTTTAGTCGATTATTTATTTCTTTTAAACCACTTAAATAGATCATATGTTTAGTCAAACTGTTTATAATGCTTTAACTGGGACATGTACTAAATTTTGGGTTTTAAAGCTTATTACTTTATCAGCGGATTTCTCATAGGGAATAAGCTATTACCGTAGATATCATGGTGAAACGTGAGCTAGGGACCATGTTATTTTTCGTTTTGAGGTGTCTAGATACCAAAAACAATAGTCGTTAAGAATTTTATAAATGAATAAATGAATTTTATTTCTCATAACAAATAATACAATAAATACACCTGAACTCATGAGAAATTTAAACTGGCCACGTTATCAAGTTGTGTGGTCAGTTATACTAAACAATAATTACATCTAAGGAAACATTTTAACACTAATCCAATAGCATCATGTCACAAAAACATTTATTAGCATGCTGTAGCATCTGCTAGAACTATCCGATAGATTTTTAGTTTAAAAAATATAAATATGTTATATAATACGGAAAAAAATAAAATCGTATAAGAAAAAAATATTGCAAAAAATAAAAAGTATAATTAATTACATTCAGTAGTTACATTAAGCATTTTTTGAGATATCTTACATCCAGTTGAGAAAAATATTTCCGTAAACACGATAACACTCGTAAAATGGTCCGATCGAGATTAAATGTGGTATAAACGTATTCCTACATTTAATCGAATAAGTTTGTTATCCAAATATATTGATCAATAGCAACGGGTAGTTTGAGGAGGGAGGGTTTTAGTCCAAAATGGACTTTTTTGTTTTGGGAAACTGGTCTCGCAAAGTGTTAAAATCTCCCCACCCCCAGAAACATACATCTCAAAAAGTTCCCTTCCTCTTACTATAAGAATGCATGATTCCTATTCTCATACTGTCAAAATGAATTATTTAAATTTTAATCAAATATTCGATCTTGTTTTCAGTACGGACTGTACTCTTCCTTCATGGGGTGTTTCGTGTACCTTGTGTTCGGCAGTTGCAAGGACATCACTATAGGACCGACGGCACTGATGGCTCTCATGACGTATCAGCAGGTCATTGGCAGGAACCCTGACTTCGCCATTCTACTGTGCTTTTTGACAGGCATAGTGCAGATACTCATGGGGGTGCTACATCTAGGTAAGGCTGAAGGTTTTCCCAAAAACCGCGCGATAACAGGCACATTTTGCAATGTTGGCAGTACATATCCGAACTATTATATAGGGACTATATAGGGCGGATTTCTATCCAGCCAATCACATGCGCGGAAAGCTCCAAATCTATATGAAACTAACCGATAGCATGCGCTAAGCGCTCAGTCAGCTGATAGACATTAGTCGTTCCGACAACACTACTTCCGGTTTTGCGCAATGAAACTGAAGTTACTGGAAACCAAAAGCTATGATTACATTCATCCCTACAGGAAAATAAAACATAACCTAAATTACTTATTTTATTGTAGAAAATTCTTGTGTGTAATACAAGTGTAAACTGTCATGGCCGACCTCAAAGGTAACTCTCTGCTGTCGCTTCGTGCTTTCATATGAACCCCTCGTGTGATAAGACATCGTTTGCGCTCTAGCTACGCAAATAGCAATTATCTACCTAAATTAAAATACTTTAATAATCCAATTTAAAAATTGTTATAATGTTTAATTTTTGTAGATATCCTGTTTTATATCATATTTCAAAGTTTCCCAATATACTAAAGGGTTTTTCTTAAAATTTAGTTCTGTCTAGTTAGTGTAATTGTGTCTAAATGCCTTAATTTATATGTTTCATGATTCTGGATATTTAAGAAGCCTCCATACAGGGTTCTTGATATTACCTGTAGACAGTTTCAAAGATTTAGTATCAAGTCACGGGCGTAGATATATTTAATGTATTTTCAGATAATATCATAAATTTTTTTCTCTTACCTAGGTTATATGTCTAGGTGCCCTTGTATGTATGTGCCTTATTTATAGTCAGGTGACTTTATATATATATATATATATATATATATATATATATATATATATATATACTTCTTGTGATCTTATAGATTTCATCTTTGTCCAAGAGTACAGATCAATTTTATTTTTGTCCAGGTATCATGATAAAAATTTTCTTCTTTCCCAAGAGTTCTGATAGTTTCCTCTTTGGCCAGGCCAAGAGTCCCAACAGATATCGTTTTTCCCAAGAATCCTGATAGATTTCTTCCCGTCTTATTAGTGCTGATAAATTTTCTCTTTTCTCAGAGGTTTCTGATATACTTTCTCCTTTCCCAAGAGTCTTAATTGATGTCCTCTACAAGAGAGTCCTGTCTGAATTCCTCTTTGCCCATGTGTCCTGATAATTTTTTTCATTCCCAAGAGTCATTATAGTTTGCTTGTTTTTCTAGGTGTTAGATAGATTTTCTCCTTTCCTGAGAGCTGTAAATTTTGTTTAATGTTCAGGTGTACTGATAGACTTCATTTCCGTCCCGGTGAACGTTGGCTTTACATCCGCAACGTCAGTGATCATCGCTGTTTCCCAACTTAAGGGGCTGCTGGGTCTCAAGTTCGAGTCCTCCGGCTTTCTTGACACTCTGAGAAAAGTTTGCCTTCATATACACGAGACGAGGTTTGCCGACAGCATGATGGGAGGAACATGTATAATTATTCTACTTCTTCTCCGGGTAGGTACGATTTGTACACAGTAGTATTTTTAAACTGTTTAATGTTTTTTTAACTATTTTGTCCTTGTATTTTGCTCAATCAAACATGTTTGGCAATTTTGTTTTTAAATAATTTAAGTGTGTTTTTACTACTTTACTCGTATATAAGATACATTGTGTTTTATTAATATTTTTTAATCAACCAAATTTATTAGAACTATCATTCATTTTTATTTATTATAATAACATTATTTTACAATTTTTATCAGTGAGAAGGTTTAAATTATTTGAATCTGCCAAGTGAAAATATAATTATATTAGGTTTAATGACATCACAATGAAGGCAATAGAACACTGTAAAATTTATTGAGCAATAGTAAATTTAAGTGCCCTTCCACGACTGCCAATCAAAATGTGCAGATTTTTTTATGGAATTTAATTAAATTATGAGTTTGTCCTAACATGACGTAATGCTGGTGCACTTTTATTCTTATGATTATATTTAGTCTTTAGTATATATTTTTGTTAACAGTATTGTAATTGTTGTCAATTTTATTCCGTTCAATTAACATAATAAAAGAAATTAGTGTTGCATCGTTGTTGTGCTTGTAGTTAATTTTGTTCTATTTTATATTGTTTTGTATCTTATTTTATTGGGGGTTGGTTTGCACCAAATGTTGGATAATCTTTTCACTGGTTTTAATAAGTGCTTTTATAAAATTTACAGAAACTGAAAGATATCAAATTTGTGGGACCCGGAGGCAAGATGTCGAACAGACAGCGACTTTTGGCTAAATCTCTATGGTTACTGAGTACAGCAAGGAATGCTCTAGCTGTTGTGGTGTGTTCCTGCATCGCATATTGGTGCCATTCTCATGGACACATTCCTTTCGTTCTGACAGGTAACTGTTACTTTTCCTCAG
Source organism: Nephotettix cincticeps (assembly GCA_023375725.1). Classification (NCBI taxonomy): domain Eukaryota; kingdom Metazoa; phylum Arthropoda; class Insecta; order Hemiptera; family Cicadellidae; genus Nephotettix; species Nephotettix cincticeps. The sequence goes on from CM041786.1 coordinate 143,963,158, forward strand.
CTATTAGTTATGTTACTGCTATTTTTCAGATTCATGTTATTTTCATGAGTGTTTTTATAATAAATTAAATTTACCCCCTAAACTTAAGTAAGGTTTATATTACTAATTATGTCCTTTTTCCTTTTTTACTATGTCCTTTTTTACTATTGAGACGGACATATTCCCTTTGTACTAACAGGAAACTGTTACTTTTCCACTGCTAATACATATGTAACAGCTACTTTTCAGTGCCATATTATTTTCATGATTCTATTTTTCCAAATTTCAAGCATAATGAAGTTAAATAATATATCCAATACTATAATACGAGCAAGGTTTGTATATATATTTGCACACGGATCTCGAAAACGGCACCGAGGAATTTCTTTAAATTTTGGAAATAACTAATTTCCGAGTATAAAATAAGTTCTAGATAGGTCTAATGTCCAGGAAAATTCGTGTTTTACTGTAATATTAAGTTTAAAATCTAAAAATTTAACATTACGCTTATGGAGAGTCAAATGTAAACAATACAAACCAAAACAGCTGTTTATAACCGTTTGACAGTTCTTGATTGAAGACTGCAGGGAACAATATAGAGGTTATGCATTAATATTTATTTTATGAATGAAATAAATGCAAAATTATCAGGTTACTAAACAATTTGTAAAAACTTAAGGATAACATAGCTGTGCGAAATAAAAGCAGAAAAAAGTACTTCCAAAATCTTCCGTGTTTTGATAGAAAACGTATTCGTTGTATTGCTTGAAGCCACTGTAACAAACCAATTAATTGATGTAAATTAAATTTCTCTTTTGCTTTTCAATCCTCATTCCGTTTGTAACAAAATCAGTTGATCATCAGGAGTAATAATAACGGTATGGATAATTGAACAGTAAATGATCGGCTTTGGCTAAAAGACGTTAAACAACATCGCTCGAATTAACTAACGTCGTAGCCGAACTGTAGCGTGTCGGCCTCAAGAACTATAGGCCATGAGTTCCATCCACATAAATGTTTTCATTGAGTAATAAATGTGTTTTAATTTTTCTAATTAATTTTTATAATAAATGTCTTATTCTATACGAGCAAAGCTCGGTCACCAGGTACTGTATTCTTAATTAGAGATCTCTTTGAGCCATTCTGATAGACAATCCCTCCATGCACACTCATAAACGTTATTTTTCCGTCACTGTTACATATGCAACTGCTACTATTTAGTACCATGATAATAAATTAATATCCCATATATCTTAGTTTTAGTATAGGAGAAGTTTTGTTTTTATTTCCCTATTGCAAGTATAAAATTATTCATAAGTTAAAACATCAAAAGTGTGGTATTGGATAACCAAAATGATTTATAGTCTCAGAAGAAAATCTTTGCATGTCTTTTTTCAGTGTTATTTTATTTTCAATCGCTTTTTATTCCTATTTATATTATCTGGAAAAAATTTATGAGAGTTATCTCAGATATGTAAAATACCCCCGTCGCAGCAGATCTGCGTACTCAGCGAATTTCCAAATCAATAATATAATAATAATAATAAAATATGACAAGTTTTATAAAAATCTGTCCGTAAACATGAGAATTATTTGCCTCTTCTCCATAAGATTAACATGGGAAAGAGTGTGCAGATTAACTGCTGTGAGGATCACTGAAAGTAGTAATTTCTACCATAAATAATTTTTATTTTAACCAATTATACCAAGTTGCATCAACATCTGTCCATAAATAAAGGAATTTGCCTATTCCCTCTATGATTAAAATGGGAAAAGAGTATACAGGTTTGCTGCCATGATAAACACATAAACTATGATTTTTAAGCATAAAAGGATAGATCTCAACCACATGAAGCTAAATATCAAGTTTCATAAAAAAATATTGATTAATATGGGAAATATTAATTTTCCCTATCCTCCATAAGATTAACATTGGAGCCCCACAATACAACGCACTGTGTTTAGATTTTTTAATACCTCGGTAAACCAGAAAAACTTTAAGGAACTTAATTGTGTAGTTTTTTAAGCTGATTCCAATGGTGAAATATAAAATTAGAAATTTTTAAAAATTACATGTGAAAAACGCAAAAAACCCCATTTTGGAGTACAAAACCCCCCAAACTACCCGTTCCTATAGACCGATATGTCTGGTTTATGAACTCGTCCGAGCATTTGTAGGAATACACGTCTCTACCAAATTTGGTCTCGATCAGACCATTTTTACGAGAGTTATCGTGCTAACAGACACATATATATATATACATATATAAAAATTTTAACGACTATTGTTTTTGGACTCTGGGCACCTAAAGACGAAAAAATAACATGGTCCCGGGCTTATGTCTTACCATGAGACCTACCTTCCCTATGGGACATTCGCTAAAACATGGATGTGTATACGCTGTATGTAAAATTGTAATTATTATCTAAACTGAACCAGTGACCACTTCTCTAGTTCTGTTTTACTCATACAAAGATATACACAACTAAGAGGAAAGTTTATTAATCGTACAATTTAATAGTTTTGTAATAGACTTAAAATAAATGGTATCACGGATAGACACATTTTTTCTCCCTTAAGTAAATTTAAAATGACAATCTCTAATAAAACTATCATATTCTTTAAATGTAATCTAAACGTGATTTAATAATCTACTAAAGAATAATCATCCAATTTATGAAAATAACAACAAGAGAGACTAAGTTAAATTAATTATTAGACTTTTATGGCGGTAGCCACGCCACATCCGGTAATACCATGCTTTTTTGAGTGGATTTGTTAGGTAATGAATAAGGAATAAATTGATTTCTTAATATTCTCTATAATTGGGTGCCCTCAGACAACGTACAGCATTTATCGTGGACAGTAGATTAAACTTTTTTCTGGAACCTTTAGTTGTAGCCAAATAATTCAAAATACTAATTTATTTAGTTTTTTATGCGGGTTTAAATGGTGGTAGCCAAATTATACTTTACCTTTAATGTTTTGTGGAAAACATGGATGGAAAACATAAAAAATGGATTTTTTTACATTTAAAATACCATAATGTTTGAACCGTCATTTTTATAGACATGCAGGTGTGTCATATTATATAGTACTCTATGCACTATAAACTACAAAATTATAATCAAAATCGTTTGGTTCAATTTTTGAGAGATTTGGATTTTACATGTTTTAAAGTTTTTCATGATTTTTAAGGGTGATTTTCAATTAAAAATAAAAAAGCCTAGAGATACGGTGAATTGACTGGGACGGTGGCGACGTCCTGTAATCCAGCTACTTGGGGGTCACGAATTGTGGATAGTTGTGAGAGACGGTCGGTGGATGTAGTGTTCTCTTGTGTGGATTAAAGTCCGCACTATTGAATACTAAGTTAATCCACAAATACCATTCTCATAATTAGACCAATTCGTAATTCAGAGGCTGTGGTTCGGATTTCACGTTAAACTGTAGGTCCATTAGTTGCCATCGGCTGTTGGGCTATTAATTAACAGTCCTGTCTAAGGAACATGTCAGTCTTAGTCAGTAACAAGACTACAAGATCGCGCCACAATCATCTTACAATCAACTCTCATTCATACTTGACTTAAAATACGTACCTTTTGGTATAGATGCCATTTCAATAATGTAATCTATCTTACGAGCATGGGCGTGGTTTGATTTGGTCTGCCTTTTTTTTTTAATTTTGAATTACTAATGCCAATTTTAATGTCGTTCCTAGTTGGTAAATTGGAAAATGGAATTTGATTTGGGTATGTAATCTCAATAGTTCTAACCCCCATGGGTTGCATGAGTAACGTTTAATATCGTTTAATAACGGATTAATATCTGCACTATTGAATACAACGTTGATCCGCAAAGACCATCCTCATAATTAGACGTATTCGTAGTTCAGAGGCCGTGGTTCGTGCTCCACGTTTTACTATAGGTCCCTTAGTTGCCTTCAGCTGTTGGGCTATAAGTTAATTAACAGTCCTATCTAAGAAAAATGTCAGCCTTAGTCAGTAACAAGACTACAAGATTGCGCCACAATTATCCTACATTCTTTCCTCATTCATACTTGGCTTAAAATACCTACCTGGGTAGGTCGCCATTTCAGTTAAAAGTATAAAGTAAATACTTTACATACATATCAAATTTCATCTAATCGGACCAACAGTGTAGGCCGTGGCTCAAGTATCAAGGCAAACCCCACTTTTTGGATTCAGGGGACGCCAAAACAGATATATCCACTCAACTCAAATTAAAAAATTTTGATGGAAACAAGACTTTCTTCATATACTATGTATAAGGAGAGAAAATAAAAATTTTAACCGATGGTTTATTTAAAACTAACCACATGATGTTTCTGCTTAAATTGTTCATGCCTAACCTTACCTATTTCTTTTATTACTAAATCATGTATAAACGAACCATTTTAATAATAATGAATTAAAAAATAAATGTGTTTAATGTAGTAAATTTAAAAATTATATTATTTAATATCGTTAAAAGTTCAATTCGGTTTTTAATTCCAAATAGAAATATCCTGACAGTTATCGATGTTGTCCTCTTTCAACCTTTGATGTGTTTGATTGGAAATAACAGATTCTAAATTATCAGTTCTGATTGGTGATTCCTGGATTGATTGAAAATGAAATTTGTCACAATTAATTACAATTTGTTATTATTGTATTTTAATGTCTGTTTTACAATTTAAATTTTACACGATAAAAATTCCATTTCACCACTTCAATTTAACAAATTAAAAGTTTCAAATAAAAAAATATCCTTTATTACTTTTTAAGGTGTCGATTCCATGAATGTGTACAATGCATAAATCCTTGTTCCTTCCGAAGGAATTTGATTTGTCATTGTCAAGTAGCAGGAAATTCCTTTTTATTATTGACATTCAAAAAGCCTTTATTACTCCTGTTTTAGCGAATTTCCCATAGGGAAGAAGCTATTACCTTAGGTCTCAGAGTTAAGCCTGGTACCATGTTAATTTTTCTTTTTTAGGTGCCCAAAGACCAAAAACAATAGTCGTTAAAATATATATATCTCTATATATATAAAATTGAATGTATGTCTGTATGTATGTATGTATGTCCTTTATGCGTTGCCAAACTACTCATCCGATCGCCATGAAATTTTAGGAAGTTGCTCTATATGTGTCCGGGAAGGTTTTAGTGAAAAAATATTTTCGAAAACCCCATAAGTTTCCATTTTATGGCGTTTTAAATTTCTAATGTTAATCTTATGGAGAGTAAGTTTGTTTACAAATTGTCTACAATGAAAACATTTGATTTCTTAACTACAGCTGATTGGTTTACTTTCCATTAGCAATACCGTATGCTTTACTATCCAATGCCATCTGAATCATTCATTAATGTTAAACTATGAAGTAAATGT